>CM023358.1:26056035-26128597 GCA_013282895.1 Eriosoma lanigerum | reverse complement strand
GAGTGTGTGTGTGACTAGTTGCCCTTGACATCGAGGCAACGCGCGTTTTTCGGTCCATCGCGCGTATTCCTCCTAACGCGCCAAGCGGAGAACACCACCGTACGAAGTTATTATAATAATATAACATGACTGTGGCAATGTATAAAATTATCGTTGCAATCGTGATGCATTCGTGTAAGTGGTGAGCCCTTTTTGAGAGGATATGAGGTCAAGAAGGTACGTGGCATCCTGCCCAGGGGCATACATAGAAATGTTTATGGTAGGAGGTGTTACATAGAAAAAAGTTTTTCTTCAACACAGCCAATGGAAGGGATCGGCAGGCCTCCATTAAATACACACCCTTGACCCTGACACGAAATAATATTAAACTTCACTGCAATAACGCTGCACATAAGCGATAAAACGATTAAGTTACTTTTAACTTAACTCTTAACATTAAAATTTATGTATTGTACACAAATTGGCTAATTTAACGTGACTTGATTTATTTTCAAACAAACTATAATGGTATGAATTATGATTTTAATTAAATTCCAGTCAAGTTAATTAAAACATATTTCTCGAAGTATTTTCATGAATAACGTTATGCGGACATTTGAAAATGTTTATGAACTTAATAATATTAAATATAAATCAAAATAAAAAGATATCAGTGAAATAAATTGATCAGAAGAATACAAAACAAAAAACATTATTTTCCTGTTATTTGGGTCTACCTAGGTTTATATTAGCTCTATGAATAATATTTAAAACTAAAAATAATATGTAGAAAAATTACAAATTATATTAAAAAATATATAATTTTAACCAAACTTAACTTGTTAAATTTAATTAATTTTAAACGTTTTTTTTCTTTTTTTCAATTATTTTAATTTAGCTAAATTTTAAATATTGTTAACTCCCCAGAATTACAAAGTTGAACTTAAAAATATAAATTTACAATTTATTTATACTTATTATTCATCGTATAAATAAATTATTTAAAACTAGTGGTTTTTCGTTTAACTTGTAAGTTAATAACATACCTAACCTCTCACTATTGTAAATAGTTTGGTAAATCTGATTTGATCTCCCTTCGAAAATTACCTCGATATGGTTAGGTTAAAATTGGTTAGGTTTCACTCGTATTATATCTGGCTTGTGAGTCGCTATTAAAATAAGAGCGTAACATAATTGTCTGTACTTGTGTAATAATATGGATTATTATACCCAATCTAATATTTAGTATTTAGTCAGGACCCGGTTAACATTCCACAGGTGTATGCTTATCATGACTGTTCTTATCATGGGTACAACGAACTGCAGTCGTCCTCTTTATGGTGACACCGGGTATTGCGTGTTATAATACAGTCACGATCTCAACGTTATATTCGATAATTATTAAAAAACAAATAACATATATATGTTTTTTCACTACATTTAATGCTTAAATTGGA
This sequence comes from Eriosoma lanigerum, assembly GCA_013282895.1. Taxonomy (NCBI): domain Eukaryota; kingdom Metazoa; phylum Arthropoda; class Insecta; order Hemiptera; family Aphididae; genus Eriosoma; species Eriosoma lanigerum. The sequence goes on along the minus strand of CM023358.1, from coordinate 26,127,161 downwards.
ATAGGTACACTGTTACCAACTATGGTTGTGTCAACTTTTTGTGTTATATTATATTGATATACCTATTTGAGTAATTTGGTACATTTGTTTTATTAATAAAGCGATTTTTTTGTTTCAAATTTGTTTTAATTTTCAACTAAATCTTGTAATTTATAAAATACAAATATTACCTATTATTAAATTTAATATTAACCTGATTATATAAATATATAATATAGTTTGATGTGCGAATAATTTTTAGGAATTATCAATACCTACAATATTGCTATATATCATTATTTAATTTCAGGAATCATACCTACGTGGTTTACAATAGGTTTATTTTTTCGGTTCCAAGGTCTGGTGCCTAATTCACTTACATTGTATGCATCTATACAGAATAACGATAATTAATAATAATAAATAAACAAAAAAACACAATAATATTATATTACCTTTATAAATGCAGTGCACGATAGTACTGTGGCATTTTTTTTTTTTATATATAATAATTTATAATATTTATTACACATTCACATTTTATCACATATATATTATGTAGTATATAGTACCATATAGTATAATAAATACCGTCCTATAATGTAAATGTCCACAGGGAATTCAATAGTGTGTCATTTCCACTTATATTATAATATTCTGGTCACCCTATATAAAATATATATTATATATTTTATGATTTAATCATTTATGTATACGATGCGTTATATTATATTCTCTTAAATATCAATTATAAATCTTAGGGTACAGTCGTACAGTTATTACCTAATACTATTCAATGTTATGGTTAAATTTTACTTTCGTATAACTTTTACGACAAATGTATGTCTTATAAGTTTTTTAACGGATTCGTTTTATAATTTATAAAAGAATATTATAGAATAATATTTCTTGTTTTTTTAAATAATATGTATTAATAGTAATATAAAAATACGAGTATATAAATAATAAATCAATACCATTTTAATAATATAATAAGAAAAATGCGTAGGTATTGTTCAGTAAAAAATCTTCTGTTTTTGACAAACTGAATTATATAATAATTATATTTGTCATCAATTTAAAGTTTCAAATAATAACATAATCGATCATTATTTCGATTTATTGGTAAAACTTATATAACGACTTTTACGTTAGGCCCATTATATTCATATTATAATATAGTATAAATTGTATATAAATTAGTACGATAATGTAAACTTTAATCATTTTAATTTTGACTAAAGTATTCGAATCATTAAGTACGTTGTGAAGTTTAATAAAATAGTTTACTATTTATTAAATATTGTTCAAAAATTGTGAGCAATAAAGTTAAAATAATAGGTACCTATATGAAATATACGATTCGAGAAAAAACAATTTTTTTTACAGATAATTTCTGTTATTTCCTCTCTCTGTATGGGTACTTGAGTTATTATTGATATAAAAACACTATGTTCATATATATTATATTTTTCAAGAATCGCGATTGTCATAAAATATATTATTTGATTATTTTTTCATTTGTAACTATAAAGCAAAATAACATAATATATTTTTCTCTGTAACATAAATTGTAATTTAATTTAATGTCACAATTAATCGCATATAATTAAAAAAACTACCTTGAGAAATAAATTTGTTTTTACATTTACGAATGATTGTGAGTAGTTAGAAAAACTAGATTTATTTTATTACATAATATACGTTAATTTTTTTTTATAAATATTTTAGTATTTTCATGGTATAACATGTTATTTACTCACCCAATTAAAGTTGGTTATTTCCGCGCGTGATTGTTATCCTATTGTGGAATGTATAGACACGCCTAAATTAAGTAACAATATTAACATTAAAAAAATGAAAGAATATACAATCAAAATTTATTCTCTGGTTTCGTTATTTTTTTTATACACCTATCTGTATGATTAGTACTGTAGTTAGTAAATTATAATTTTTAATATTATTCAATAAAAAATATAATTCACGGTGTTTTGTATTTTTAAAAAAAAAAATTATTATAATACTGTAGTGAAACGAGTTTAAAATTGATTTTTATTTTTCCAATCAAATTTTATATTATGTAGTTATAGAATACGTAATATTATATTATAATATGTACAATGTTCATGGTAATATATTATAATATATCAATTTTTTATTATGGAAATTTCTTGTTGTTTAAATGGATAAACGATTTGAAAATCCAATTTTTTTCGCTGTAACATAAATTTCCCGATTACGTTTTATATAAATGTTCAGCTATTCCCCTAGGTCAATAGAATTATATGTTATGAACATAATATGCAAGATGGTATTGCAATTAGATAATTATATTATCTTTTAATTTAAATACAATAACGTAATATTGTATAATAAATTTACAAATGCATATAGAGGTACCCAGAAGTTAAAATTAGTAAATTCCTGATTTGGTTGCCGGTCACTAAAACCTTATTATCACTTCTCTTCTGAAAAGAAAAAAAAAATTATAATTGTGACTAAATTATATTGAAATACATTTTTAATAATAATTTATTCCGAGTCAGCTGCAATACGTACGATTAGTTTTTTTTTATGATAGTGAAAAACCTTTTTGGGATAATATACGTACAACCTATATATAGACATTTTCCTCGTCGAACTGGTAATATTTTGACATACCCGAATATTTTACACCAAAAATCCAATATCCGGATATTATATATGAATATTATATATATATATTATATTAAACACGTTTAACACAATTAACACGTTTGGTGGTAAATTTATTTCAATTTTTAATTTAACGTAATATTTATCGTATTTTATTCGGGTATAATTTAAGATCTAAAATATATCTGATTTCAGGGAGTACGGTTTTGAACTCAATTGTTAACGTTGATCGATTTCCATAGCCCAAAATATCCGTAGGGTGCTTTGCACTCAAACCAATTTTTTATAAATCGAAATACATAGGCATATTATGTGAAATATTAAAATAATTTAGACTAAAAGTTACCTAAACAAAATAACTATCTGTATAAGTAAAAGTTGAAAACATTTTATATATTTTACGAATATAAAATAATTTAAGATCGATGAATTTGTGAGGTCATTAGTGGATTATTTGCTATTTTTTTTTCTTTAAGGAAAAACACCTGAACCTGGGAACACAAATATTTTATGATTTAGACTGTACATTTTGATTTTCAGGCATTTATTTTATCTCGGGCAAACTATATTATACCTTGGACTGTAATTATTACATTAAATTTCCAATACTATTACACGCATTGTCATGTAGTACTAATAATCATTACATAGAAATCGGATGCGTCAGCGAGAGTAGGTCACATGAAAATATTAAATTTCTCCAGGACGATGACCGGTATCAATTTCTTCTCGGTAACATTTGATAGTGGAAACCGGTTCGTACCTGATAAGTTTTTAAAAAAGTAGGGAATAGGTTTTGAAATTAGTAACAACTCATACAACGAGAATAATAATATTATATATTATATATCTACGTATGAAATTAATGAAAATAGTACCTATTTAAATAGTGTCAAAATGTAAAATGTAAATTGTATTATTTGTGTTTGTTATCATTCAGTTGTCACTACCAGCATAGACTCAGCAGGTTCCGATTTAGGCCAAGTTCACGATGCTTTTTTCATCGGGATTGAAGACGAAGCCAAAGAACGGTTGGAACGGCTGGCGGCTAGCAAACATATCACACCAGTTGACATTACCAAATTGGCTCATCAGGTAAATTTTAAGCTTTTCTATCGATTGGTTTTACATAAAAAAGAAATCGCACAATAATTTACGATACCTACTTTTAAATTACGTAATTAGGAAGGGTGTTATTTGGGAATATTAGCAGTTTAGAATTTTCTAAATTACCTCGGGTTTGCGTATTTCATTCATAATTATTATATTTTGTTCATATATTTATTCGTTTATATTGTTATATTATCATTTTAAAAAATTAATTTGATTACATCTATTTTGTACTTTATTGTAGTAATTTTACATTACTCTGTGACTTTAAAATTTGCTTAGAAAATTTTTTTCTCAAATGCACCAATAACCTTCTTTCACGAACACAAGTTCAACCTTGCTTTCTAAATTAATGCCTAATAAAACACACTAAGTTGTTTCATCGAAACGATTACGCTCATAATATTATACAAAACCATAATATACAAATATAAATAACTTATAAGCATATAAGGATGAATCTTAAGGTACATTAAGATGTACCTAAAATTTCACTAAGTATTTATTAAATTAAACCATCCTAATATCATAAGTATTATCTATGGATAAAAACTAAAAATATATTTACTAAGATTTTTCATGGAATTTTCTAAAAAAATACTTAAGATCATAATTATTAATACCAATTACATTTTTAAACTAAGATTACTCTAAATTTTTATAAAGATATATTCATGAATTTGGCTACATTACTCTTTTTAATGTTTTACAAAAATGAGTTAAATAGTTAAAATTAAGTTAATTATTCAAGTCATTAATTATATCAAGTTACTTTTTATTACGTTTCAGTTAAGTTGACTCATATAATATATAATATATTACACATACTATATTATACGCATATATAATATTTTAATACTTGAGTATTGTTTTCGATATTAAAACTAAATTAATATTTTTGTTTGTAATTTTTACTTCACAAAGTTAATACATATTTGCCAATTGACTTTAAACTTTTTCCAATTTCTTTCAGTATTATGTAACTGATTTAAAAATAAATATTCACATTATTTCTTTTCTTTGGAACTTCAATAGAGTACTTTTTTCAGTTTTTCAGATGACTTATATTAAATGATAAGTAATATTCTAGTATTTCATTAATCCAGATATTACCATGCATTATACATGTTCGTAAAAACAAAAATTAAAATAAATGTTTCATTTTAAAATATTAATCACAATTGTTTTGTCTATTATTATTCCTCGGGGTTTACAGTTTTACGGTACTTTGTCAGCACTCTGCAGTGCCGCAGTGTGGTATTAACATTTATTTTAAGTACTTGTTAATTATTATTACAATATATTATTTAATGAAATTAATATTTTTAATGCTACCACTTTATGCCATTTATGTACATATCAACACCATTTAATTTATTCAATAAAAGAGTTAAAAGTAAAAGTATTACAATTGTATTTTTACCATTCTTTATGGATTTTAAGTATACATATAAAATAATTGTGTTAATATCTTACACTGTTTTGTTTATTCGTTATAATAATATTAGTTTATACTTACGATTTCAACAAATATCTCGTGTCATAAATGTTTATCATAAATTTAAGTTTGAAAATTAAACACACAATTGTTTTTCTTATACTATTTACGATATTTTTTTGTTTTGTTCGCAATATTAATTTTTTATAATTGTAAAAATTGCATTGAGTGAAGTACAATAATTATACCATTAATGCTCGTCTAACGCGGCGTTTTAGATATGCAATTTTAAATACATTAACGAAGGTTATGTAGTAACTACGTATGTGGAATAAAAATTTGTAGTATACATTTTTCATGTTATAGAGTATACTATCATTGTGATTACGTGACCACTTATTTTTAGAGAAATAATAATTTATATTTTTGTAATATTCATAATACTCGTTATAATATTTTGATATAAATAAAAATAAAAATTTCCAGAATTGTTTTAATCAATTTTAGATTAAAATTGCTTTTTTTTATTGTACAAAAAAGATTTATAATTTATTTGTATATCTATAAAAACATTGTGATTTGGAGTTATATGTTTTCCTTTATTTTTTTATATTAATTTTTAGTAAATTTTTTAATAAATTCGTAGTAATTATTAGATACGTATATAATAATATTATTACTATCTGAAAATTATGTAACACATTCCTATAGTAATAGACCAACCAAGAATATCAGTATGATAAATGATAATATAGGCCTAATTTGTAATTTATTTCTTGAATTTTCTAAATTATGTCAATCAAATTAAGAATAATATGGTGAAATAATTTCCATAGAATTCGTAAATCTGGATTTGTTCAACTTGTCGTTGGGCGGTTTTGTTTAATGGGAAATGATTTCCGACGTGTGTGAAATATGATCTCTGGTCAAAAACTTCAATCTGAAATTGGACACGGACGCCGCAGCCGCAGTCGAGATTTATGAGCCAGTTAATTAGACCACGTTTCGGTTTTAGACCAGCAAAAAAAGGTTCAACTATGTGGCGCCGGAACGTTGTCCCCCGCTGTTTTCAAATCTTGTTTTTGAACATAAAATATTTTCGAATTTTACCCAAAACGAAATAATAATCATTAAAATCTAGTCGAATCGTAGGTACTTATATGATATATTCACAAAATTGTAATACGTAGATGTATTATATTATGTTATATTAACAGTCGCAAATTATTTCGTATAGGTATGGTTAAAAAATTTAAATATCATTTGGAAAAACAATATTCCCTTCGGTTGTGCGTTCGCGGTTGTCGTGAAGGTATTCCGTATTTTTGTATTCCTAAAATGTTTTTAATATCCATTTAATCACAGTCGTTACTATTATCGTATTAGTTAATTGCGATCGGTTGTATATAATATGGAAATAAACTGTTTGCCGTTTGGAATTTAGACAAGACAATTTTCTCTCTCTTTAAGCTCATTATGATGTTTACTCATTATAATATACTTTATTAATATGTTCTTTTGAATATAAGTATACATCATATGCATTCCTCTTATAATATGTATTGTATTTAAAAAAAAAAATATTCGTCTACATAAAAATACCATTAAAACTCTTGAAATCATAATTTTTAAATTATTTGATAAATTATGCGTAGATTTCACAATTGGATTGTGTTCCGAATAAAGCTCAATACTTCATTCAGGATATACTTTAAAAATTCTTTATTTCAAAACATTATTTATAATATTAATTATTAAAAAACCGATTCACGATTTTTAATATTGTTAAACTTAAAGAAAAAAAATTATTACATTATGATATTCAGTATTTGTGACTTTATTTGCATCTGTTAAAATTAGTTAATGCGTCAATTGCATCCAACAACAGAACTGAATGATTTTTTGGACAATAATAAGGAGCACAGCGACTGCGTAGGTTCTCCGTGCCCAGCGGACAACGGCAATAAATTCTCCGAACAATCCGATCCGAAACCATTTAGAAGACCCAGTTCGCCGTTCAATAATGGTCTTACCGAGGTCCTTATCTGTAAAGATGGCATTGAGAGTAACAATAGACTGAAATCCGTCGACGAGACCATCGAAACACAAAACCGGTGAGTAGATTATAATTTGAATATTTATATATTAGGTATATAAATTAAAATTTAAAATTTAGTATAATACCAAGCCGTAAGACTTTGGTTGGAATTTTCAGTTTCCTTTTTTATAATTCTTGTATTTAATGTATATTTTCATTAAGGGTGGTATATATAACGTTTTGGCAGGTCAAAACACCATACGTCTAACCAATTATTTTCTTATAATTTTAATAATTTGCTATTATAGGTATCATGTAAGATATTGAAAACGATTTTTTTCTTATTTTTAAGACTTAGTTAAAAACGTGTTTCAGTAACATAGGTATACGTACTAAAATAACTTGGGTTTTGTCCATGTTTTGAGTGAATTTTTTATGTTTTTTGTATGTAAAAAAATAATTTGTCTCATACAAATTTTTATTTTTTTATATTTTTATAAAATTTTTTATAGATCATATACTAATTATTGATATTTAATTTATTATATTGCTATCCATGTCACACTATATACATTGCTAATTTTATATATGTATAGAAAGCTATATAGCTGTACTTTGGTATGATGTGTGTGTTAGGCATAATAAATACATGCTTTCTAAATGTAATCGTATAACTAAAGATTTATAGCAATGTCTCTGAATAATTTTACGAATTCAATACTTATGAATATCTATAAGAAATATTTTTTTAACAATTTGCTACTAAAAATTAATTAGATAATATACCTAAATTTGAGGTAAACATTTGTTCTATATTACATTTACTTAATGAAAATGGTGTAAAATTGTAATGTAAATTTGTTTTCTAAAAATTAAAAAAGCTATTATTTGTAATTTATTTGAAATTAAAAATCAAATTGTAAATATTTAAAACTTTTATTTTATTCATTTATTCAATTATTATATGCAATTTGTTCAAATTTGTAAAAATCCGCGTAGTCGGTTTTAGGCATACTTTCTTCATCCCTTTGGTTCTCGGAGTGGTTAGTTTAAATATTAAAATATAATTAAGACTTGAATGTAATAATATTGTACTCGAAATAACGGATCTGAACGAAACTCAGATAGATATATAATATTATACTGATAATATTTGTTTTTTTTTTAATTTTATTTATTTATCAAATAATTTGCAACAGAAATATTTGTTATCATAAAATATTTAAAATCAATTTTGTCAAAATCACATTTTCTATGCATTTTATAGTTTTTCAACCATTTTCGGTAGTTTTCTTATTTCAAGGAAAAACTTTTGAGAAATTCTAAAAATAAGCTAAATAAAGTACCAACTAATTGCAATTATCTAATTAAAACATACCGTATATATGGTAACCGGACTATTATATCTACCCAAAAAAGTGAATACACACATAAAAAAAGTAGACATCATTAAAATACCAATACATTTTTTGCTTCGTTCAGAATCTAAAATTATAATATATTTATTTTTCTATCACAAATCACAATATAGGTAATATAAGATTGAAAATGTATATGTTCTTAGTAATTTAAAGATCAATAAATAACGAATTTATATTATATACTCGTATTATTATATTTATTATTATTATATTTACCTAGACCTAAATTAAGGTATTTGTCAGATAAAATTTTTTATCAGATCAATTTCTATTTTAAGTTTAAGACTTAGTTAATTGCACTTATCAGAATTACCGACATATTGTTGTTTTTTTTTAAAATAAAATCCTATATTTTTATCGTCTGGCTTTTACAATAATATTAAAAAAACAATAGATTCTTCTTATAACAATTAATTATTACTAAAATTTTTGTACTTACCAATATACACTGTACCTATAATGTCTAAAATACTTAAGTATAGTGTTCTTGTTATTATTTTATCATGTTTTTTTTTTCTTGGAATAAGTATTATGATATTCTTATACGTTCTAGTATAAAACATAATAACGTGTGAAACGGTATTGATAATTATTTTTGCACCATGTTATTTTCTTGAAATAATAACAAAACGTGTTTTATTATTTTAAAAATCAATATATATACACCAATTTAATAAATAATAATTCAATACGTGACAAACTCGATAAGAAAAATTTCCCAAAATTGTTTCATCGGAGTTCTAACATAATTTTTTTACTTAAAAAAATATCAGTTCTGCATTTATTGCAATACCATTTAGTGAGTGATACATTAAGTTGCACAAGTTGACAGATTAGCTATAATACAATAATAATATCTATATAGATTTTAAATTTATTCGGAATATTTGCTTAGTATTTTGAATCATTTTAAAACATTCAATTTCAAAGTATCAAAGTAATGGTCAATAGTACAAAATTCGTATTTTGAATATTTAGGATGAATATATTGAGATATATTTGAATAAAATTTTAAATAATAAATATAAAATATGAATTTATTTTTAAATGTCTAATTATTGAGATTATGTTTGAAATTATATCATATGCATTAAATATAAAATTATTTTTCATTTAAAATTAGTCATTTTTAGTGACTAACTAATTATAGAAAAAACGTAGGTACTTAAGTTTGAAATTATAAAAAATATTCTAAATCTGAATCTAAATAATAATTAATTTTATTCAGAATATTATTTTAAATGTTAATAATCAAATATCACTATATTTTTATTTTACGAGTCTGCTAAATATTATACAAACCTTAGCTCGTCCTCAATACGAGATGTGTTTTTTTTTTAAGTCTTTTAATATAATTATACATCCTACTACACATACTATGGGATATTTAAATTTTTGATAATAGTTTTTGTCAGATTTTCCAGCACTGTCGTATGTTTTAAGATATCTGAATAAATCATTACAGACGCGCGTCCTTCGGGTATAATATCATATATTATACACCGTCGCTACAGGTAGTTTTAAAACATTACTTTTTGAACATTTTGTCCCACACTTAAAATGTACAGGTTTGATACATTAGGGAGAACTGTGGTGCATGATTCCGCCCACTAGTGAAAAAAAAAAAAAAAAACAACGCAGACGACCGCCGAAGAGTTATGCGAGAACACGACTCTATACATTCTAAGTTGTTTCTTTCCCCAACCAATTGTGACGGGATTTCGAAGAGGGCTGTTTATTTTATTTATTTTTTACGGTCCACCTGTCTTTTATTTACCACGGTAACGTGCCCAACAAAGGGAAATAGTTTTACTGACTATATACACATACGTGTAGGTACACCACCAGGTGTACCTGTGTTATAATTAAACAAAACAAAAATCACTTGTAATTAAAATATGTATATAAGTGTAATCCAAACATTTAAAATGGTTTTTTCATTTTTTATTTACTAAACGCGAGCGAGTGTATCGAACATCGAAAATAAGAAACACACTAACCTAACATCTATAATTCGAGTATTATAATAACATTTTTGACAGATTTCCGTCGAAAACCGGACAGTTATCTTGTTCTCTACGAGTGTATTTTTTTTTCTAGGTAGGCGTATTATACTATAGACGACACGGTTGATAAATTATTATGATCGCCGTGACAGTTATTTTTTAGCAAATATTTTTCACTCGGTCATACTAAACGGAGAGGAAAATTATTTCTTATGTACACCTCTTCCCTTATCCCTTCCGCTATACTACTGCAAGTCTGCAGCATATACACGTGACATAACCAGTTATTGATTATAAAACCAGAACCATGTCATGTACAATACGTGTTTGAACACAACGGAAAGTATTAAGTATATAAAATACGATTACATTTTTTTTTCTCTCTTGTTAAGTTGGTACCTAACATCTTTCAATTTTTTTTTTGAGAAAACTATAAATGCATTATTTAAAAATTTTATACTATTAAATAGTGGTTTAAGTGACATTGGGCGAGTTTAAAGATGAATACATTATTTAGTATGCCTACGCTTATACTATTTACTATAGGTGTTTAAATATACATTTTTGAAATTAACATTCGGTGGAAAATCTCAAATTAATATTATATTTATAAAATTCTTTCACCTTTTACGACGACATAATATTATATAATTTATATTAATTTTTTATGTAGTTTTTTGTCTCAGTCTTTCTTGTTTATATAAAATAGGACAAAAGTAGATTTACTCTATCATATTATGATTTATGGGCAATTTATAAATTATCTATAAATAATAACCGCCGTTCGTGGTTTTTTTTTTATAATATTATAACAGCGATCGCATAACAAATAGAATATCGTTCCGTTTTTATTAATGTTATGTAACAAAATACGCACACATAATGTTTTGTAGATACCGAAATATTCGTGTAAAGTTATATAGGTATTATAGAACACACGTCATGGAATTAAAACAATTAATGTTAACTATAGTATTGTATGTAAACTATATTTTGTTTCGTGAGAGACCTTGTGCCCAGCAAGATTCTGCTTCTATCCGTAGCGGCTAGCGAGTCCTATACGTGCGAAATCGGCATGGTCTCTCGTGGAATAGAGTATACAACTGGTTTACGTACCTGTACAATATACTATTGATTCGCATTATAAACTTATATTTTTCCAAAAAATAGCAGACCTCTATATAATACACCATTGTGTATCCATGTTAAATTAAATGTACTATTCTTAGTGTTTATCTATAAGGGGATCGGGCGCGGTCGAGTAGTCTAAACACGAAGTCCAATCTCGATTCCCGGGTACCTATGGGATTTTTTTACGCATGGTGGCGTCTGGACTCTGGAAAAAGGTGACCACAATTACCCGAAAAAGCATAATCATTTGGTTTACCAAGTCCGTCATGTTCTAGTTAACTAACCAAGAATCATCTTTCAATTCCTTGGTATGTGATTGGTACCAGTAAGGTAGCATGTCGTTAGATGGTGTAAAGAGGATGTGAAACTACTAAATTTTTATTCGTAACGTCTATCTGTATCGTTTTTATACATCAGTCAGAAAAACATTGGATAACAAAATGATTAGGAGGGCGCCGGGAAGAATTTCTGCAATTTACACAACTATACGATTAAATAGATTAATAATAAAGCAATAAATAATAATGTTGTATTATTTTATCGTTAAAGTGATCTACAATAGATAATATAGTACCTACATTAAACAATTAATTTTTCATGAACATTAGTTTGAACTGAGCGTTGATTAGACAATATACTTTACTCAACACTATGATAATAATAGAACATACATACGTATAAAATATACCTACAGTTTTACTAATACAAGTTAAAGTGATAATCGAAAATAAAATATTTTATAAAAAGTACATTTTTATAAAAAAAAAAAAAAAAACATACAAAATTATTGTGAATGCGAGACGTTTTGTATGACCAAAAAAACTAAATACTGAATCAGTATCACGTATTATTGATAGCAATAAAATGAAAAATGAACAAAATGCAATAAATTGTTACGTAAGCATCTTTATATAAAATAATGTAACGAATCTTTAACGTTATGATTTTATAAAAGTTTAATATTTTTATCGTTACGGAATGTAATAAATTATAAATCTATATAACGTTAAACGAATCAGTAGCGTTTATTGCCAGTTGTTAGTTTGTTACGGCAGGTACATAATGTATTAATGTATTATAACGTTATGAGCGAATATAATATTTATAACGTTATGACTTTGAAGCGTAACGTTATACAAACTTTGTGTTATGTTACATAACAGTAAAATAGATATTGCCGTGTTATACCAACAACAAATAACAATTTAATAACATTAATCTGTACTTATAATTGTGTTATGTTTTTGATCCCTGTAGTATGTATATTACAAAATCAATACAATAGATGTAACATTGTAACACTACAGTATAGTTAATTTTATTGACTGTATATTATATTTCTAGATCAAAATATCCATTGCATTAAAAATGTAAATTAAAAAAAAATACAGAATATAATAAAATAATACCTAATTAGGTATATTAAGTATTTCTGATATTTGAACTCAAATTCAAATTCAAAGAGATAATAGTATTATGTGTTTTTCGTTTTACTCAATTACCCAAGTTGGGTAAACCAACTATGTATTATTATGGTTTGATGCTAATTTGGTCTTATAAATAATTGAATACAATTACGGACTACCTATAGCTAATTTTAATAATAATAATTGGATTTTTTCGGTTTAAATTTCTTGACCGATTACGGCCGTCAACATTGTCATTGAATTTATATTCCGATTTCAATACGTAACATTATGTCTTTAAGGTTGTAAAATATAATTGTTAATCCGAATTCAGTAAAATATTATTGTAGAAAAAAAAAAATGAAACCTAATACCGCGGAGAAGGAAAGTGTTGAACGTGACCGAATATCTCGTACAAAATCACCAGAAAAGTATGTCTGTTATAACTTAAACTGGTGTAAGGTATAAGGTTAATATATATTAAGGTTGGTAGGTAGGTAGGGTACGTTAATACGGACGGATATTATATTGTGTACACGTGACTTGTCACAAAGGGTCAGGAATTCCAAGACAGGTACGTGAGCGCGGTACACAGGTACCACATTTACCCCGCACTCCGTAACACCGGTCGTTATAGTACCTACTATTGTGTTCGGGGGTTGGGTATATACCTGGTATATACCTGGTACGCGTCCGGACGCCATCGGACCCGTCGCGTATGATAGAAAATATACACACACACACACACATATAAAATAAAATAATAATAACAACACAGCTCTCCACCCCACCGCCACCCGTCTGACAGTCGATCGTCCCTCCACAGTACGCGACGAGACGGTCCGGTTCTCCCGACGCGCGTTCTTGACGGCGGCGGCGGCAGTTCGGCTTCGGTGTTCGTGTCGTTCGCTTATGGTCCGCCGCGACGTAACGTGCACGTTGCTTGGCCGTCGAGCCAAGATTCGTGAGTTTTGACGCCGTTTCCGCGCACATACACACACACACACACACACACACACACCTGTTGGATTTAAAATTATTTTGAATAAAAACGATAATATTATTATAATATACCATGAAACTGTTACCGTATTCCTGGCACACGTGGTGAGTAATCGTTTTATCATTCGATTAAACCCGATGTTTTATACACGCGCACAGAAACTATCCAGTAGCATTTATTATGATTGTATAATAATACCGTACTTACAGGTTATGTTATGACGTGATTTCTGTAGATCGAATTTAGTTCTCGATCATGATACTTATTATATAAATATTATTGTAATTATGCAATAATAATAATATGTTTTTAATGTCGTCATGCGTTATCGCGGCGTTTCAATATAATATTATCAGCGGCATTTATAATAATATTATTATTACCTGCAAACGGTCATTATTATTATCATATTTATTATTTTATTGTTGTTGTTGTTGTTTAATAAAACGGTTTTGCGCCAAAATTTTAATGAAATATATATTTTGGTAACGTGAACACTTACAGGTATATTAAACGAAAATGACATTAAAAATTATAACATATTAATATACAACTTAGTTTACATTTAGTAAGAATAATAGATGTCTTGATTGACCCGCAATAGTTTCACGAATACGAAATTATTTATTGTTTCGAATGAGAGGAGTTGAAATTTTAAAATAAAATCAGGGAAACAGATGTTAAATATATGCTGAAGTGAAGACAGTTAGCCAAAGTAGAGAAGTCAAGTTTAAGTAAGGGTCGGGAAATAGTCGTGCGCAGGATTTTATCTTGTAACTTCCTTATCATGCTGTACTTAATTGAAAAACCGTGTTCCATATTTTCTGAATGATTGAATTTTTATAACTTGTAAGGCATCTAGTCATTATATTAATCAATAAGTGCGACGAAAGGCCAACTAACAGACTGACGTAAGTTTGTATCGTCCAATTATATTATTATTTATTACGAATATCTAAATAAAAAAATCCCTTAAAAATCCAGTTATTTTATTTTAATGTCGTTAAATTCTAATATTAAATATGACACGATTATTGTGTTATTATCGTATTTGGTTATAAACTAAATACTAATGTATTCGGTCTTCAGCAATGTTCATCATCGAGTTATTAAACGAGCGGAGGTATGCCTAATCTAATCACATGGGCATCTACAGACAAAAGAACATTTTTGCATGTATAGGCTGTGCGATTCGTTTCGGTTCTTCGATAATATAGAAAAAAATCGGTCATATTATATTGTCTGGAAATTACAAAGAAGGGGTCAAAGTACCGGATTATTTTTTAAATGATGTATTCGCTATTAATAAATAATTTTAAAATTTGTTTTTGAAAAAAAAACAAATAATACAATTTTACTGCATACATGATTTTTTT
This sequence comes from Eriosoma lanigerum, assembly GCA_013282895.1. Classification (NCBI taxonomy): domain Eukaryota; kingdom Metazoa; phylum Arthropoda; class Insecta; order Hemiptera; family Aphididae; genus Eriosoma; species Eriosoma lanigerum. The sequence goes on along the minus strand of CM023358.1, from coordinate 26,111,598 downwards.
ATAGAATTGAAAGAATGTAATTTTTATGATGCCATTAATACATTTTCAATAACAATATAATAGTCTCTGAATATAATTTATATTATGAGAACAATTACATTTTTCCCTATAGTCCATTTTATATTTGGTGTCATTAAAAACATAAATTATACATAGGTAATTTGTTTCCACGTAAACATTAAAAGTCAATAAATGAAGTCCCTGAAGTCTGATCACGATTTAAATACCCAAGTAATACCCGTGGTGGTAGGGCTTCATAATTATGATTTTTTAAAGTTTTTCGTTTGGGAAGAATGTATTATAGAAGTATCATAAACATGGTTACGGTATCATATAATAAATTATCATACTTCTGCGCAGTGACGCCGAACTGTTTTAAAACGGGGAATTCGATTTATTTTATTTGGTACCCACCCAATCTTAATTTTTCCCATTACCCAAGCATTATCAATTATTCAAGCAGTATTGGTCAATTTTTAAGAGGGTATTTTTCTGGGGACCCACCCACCCCTTTTTAAGGCAGTTCAATTGAACTACCCTAAGTATCTGTTCGGTGCTACTCCTAGTGCTGCTATGAACGCATTCGAAAATATTTGAGAAAGATTATTTTTCATTAGTTTATTAAACATATTCTAATTTATCGATTTGTGTACGATTACGTTAAAAATTAAAACATTTAATTGAAAATTAATTTCAACCATTAAAAAATTTGTATTCGATTTATTATTATCTAATATATTTAATGTAAATCGCATCAGAAACTCGTATTTCGTGTATGCGCAACAATTTAATAAACTGTATAAAGAACAATATTCTGCAAGAATCGAATACACGTTTCAATTGACAAACTGTGATAAAATAATATAATATTGATTTTTAAGTATGTATACATTTTATAAACTTAAGAACTTGTAACGAACGTATAATCCCGGAATACTTTTATACACAAATATTTTGTTGATTGTATCAAAATATGTGGTAAGTAAAATGTTTTTGTTTTATTTTTATTTACATCAAATTTCAGTCAAAACAGAAATTCCAAATAATAATAATATTATTACAATTCTCATTAAAATAATCATTTAAATACTGTAAATAGGTTTTAGTAAAAGATTACTGAAATTATTCTTATACAGGTTGTTATTATACACGCCTTGTAATATGGAATGAACAAAATATTTATTGTTTTGTTTGATAGAATAATATGTCACATTATGGTTTTTGCAGAAATATTTCAAGAGGCGTATGAGCCATTTTGTTCTGTTGCTAAATTATAATGCCGTTGCAGTATGCACGTACATAACAATAGCGTAACTAAAACGATAAAATCTTGGATTTTATTAAATTCAACGTCGGTTTGCACCGGTCATGTTGCGGTCTTACATACAGTTTTTTATTTCTTCAAAATTTACCGACACGCCTAATTTTTCTTCGGTACTCAGTTCAAGGAAAATTATTATAATTTACGATCGGTAACGATCAGAAAAATTTATCCGATTTTCATGCACTAATATTAGTCGTGTAGGCAACAAAAATTACAAAATTGAAATTTGAAACGTCTATGAGAAATATTACCATAATAAATAATTATATATATGTATGTATATAATATGCCGTTAAATGACTAAATAAATCGTATTTATTGTTTTTTAAAAAATATTGTAAATATTTTTTCTCATTGGGTGTTATGATTTATTGACTTGGATATATAGAGTATTTTTTTTTATTGTTATAGATATTTTGATAACTGTATAATACTAAATTACTAACCTAACTTGTAATAGGTACTTTAAAAAGAGTTAGTATAATATTCCTAGGTGGCAGATACTGATTATTAGTTAAAAGTAGACCATGGATTATCGAAAAATTGTTCTCACCAAAGTTGTTGTCTTCTGAACATAGTAAATTATTACCTATCTAATGTAATAATTAATTAATTTTATTTTTTACATATTTGCCTGAGACTGCATACATTCTGATAGAAATAGGAAACGTGTTATTATGTTATGGAAGTCACTCTGTTCATAATACGAAATACTTATTTATTTACTAATTTAGATATCTAATATTAATATTAAATACGATTAGCTTATTATTATAATATCAAAACGAGATTTTATTTTAGTTTTTCTCACATATGTTGTGCATTTAAATAATTATAATGTAATATGGGAGTCTCGCGTTTCCGTTATAGTTAGGTACCAACTAACTGCATACACTACGGAAAAATAATTATTATATTTTAATAATGTTTCATTTTATTATAATTATAATTTATTAATTGCGATTTCGTACAATACAGCTATAGGAGAGTAAAGGGGCATGGAAGATCCACATATTTGTTTGCGGTTTCTGAAGGCTAAATTTGTATGCGTATACTTTCTGATAATATCTTCGTTGCGTAGCAATTGAGAGAGAATACGTCATAACTCATAGCGCTGTAGCAGTGATTAAAAGAAAAAAGTTGTTCGGGAACATAAAATAAAATAAAAAACTACACGACAATTTTTTAGTTAATACTAATTAAATAGTGGAACCTATCCACGTTTCTACGTAAACGATGTGTAATTCTTGTTGTTTATGTTTAAAATTACAGTAGTGTAAATTTGCAGTTTAAATGAATCATAACCTAGTTTTTTGTACTTCGACAAAGTTACAAGTTCAACCGCAGTTTTCTGAAGGCCTCCGAAAAAACGGTACCTCTATATATATAAATATATATTCTAAGAGCCAGCGGTTGACGGTTGTGTTCTAATATGGTGATCGATGTCAAAATAAATGAACATTTTACAATTAAATCAATTTTTTTCTGTATTCGTATATCTTATAAATAAATTATATTACACGCTCATCGCGCACGATATTTTATTCAATGGAAATAATATTTCGGAACTTTAAAAGTTTATACGATAATAGGTACCGACAAATTAAAATGATATGATAAGTTCGTTTAATTCGTTGTTGTTTTATCTTGACATTTTGTGACGTATTTTCATTGTCGATTTTATAGGTCTCGTCGTCGGAGTGGCAACGGATCGGTACGCGTGGGCGGCGAAGTCGGTACGCTGGAAAAAAAGCGAGTCGTTGACGACGTGACGGGCGAAAAGCTGGACATGATGGTCATGATGGCAGCGCTGGACAACGGGCCTCACCGGGAAATGGCCGTCGACGTTCCGGATTCTTTTATCGCGCGCAACAAGACGCCGCCGAGATACCCGCCGCCGTCCAGGGCGAACCGCACCGCCGGAACACAGGTACGAATCTCATTGTTACGATGGGTTTTTTAAATCGTAAAGGACCGTGCGTCGAAAGGAACGCGGTATACGGTCACTACGGTTAACCGTTTTATCGTCAGGAACACGTGGTCAACCATGTTTGTATACAAAACATGTAAAATGTTTACGCATAATATTATTATGTTTTTATTAGGTTACCTGCGTAAATCGTCCGCCGTTCGTTTTCCGCGAAAACGAAAGTCTCTTAGCTTATGTCGGTCAATTATTTTCTCCATTTGATAATATATTAATGTATTATCGTTATTAATTTTTAATTGTAAATATTCCGAGAAATTATTTCACTGTGAAACTATATATTTTCTTTTTCTTAAATTTATTACTCGTCCAAAATATAGTAAATGTTTTTACAGTAGGTATTTATCTATAATTATACCCGCGTGTACGTGTGACATATGTTTTTAGTAGAATTATAACGTTCATGTTATACAGTAGCCATTATATATATATATATATATATATATATAAAGTTATAAATGTATATTTCAAAACTTCCATCTTCGTATTATTAAAACGGTTGTATTTTGTAAAATAGTATTGAATTATTTTCTTTATAAACATTAAAATATTATGACGAATTATGTAAGTACTCTTTATATAGTTGAAATCCATCAAATTAATTATCAAATCATTAAAATAAATTCACTCAAAATATTCATTTTAAAATAATTTTGTAACTATATTTTTTCACTTTTCCGTATACCTTAACTCTGAGTTTGAAGCTTAGATAAATTATAAATGTATCTACCTACATAATAGACACATGAAGTATATAATTATTATGAAAATATGATTGTTCGTTCCCTTCACTTCATTATTTTTCTTTATGAATACCTATTCCTATTATTTATTTTTACATTATGTACAAAAAAATAACACCATGATTAAGAAAATAATAACCACAGAGAAGTTTCAAACTAATGAGAATTAAAATATTATTTTTTTTATTTGTACATTTTCGTTAAAATCTAATATTTTATTAATAATTATCAAACAATTTATATAAAAGTATCGTTTGAAAAATACTATCTTCAACACGTGCAAATATATCCAAACAAATTACTATCTATTTATCATTTATATATGATTAATTTATACGACTACACGTCTAGACTCAATTAATAGTTATCGAATAAGTATTTTGGTCTATTAAAAATATTAATAATTAGTTTATGTAAAACGCTTAGATAATTAAATATCAGAACTTCTGTTGTATAATTTATAATGAGTTTTTATTAATAAATAATTGTTCCCAAAGTATTTGAAAATTAATAATAAATGAATTTCAAAAAAACCAGTTTTATAATATTAAAGAGTCATATAATTGAAAAAAAAAAACAGACAAGATTAAATTACACTTTTTTTAAAATATATTATCGTAATAATTACGAAAAATGCATACTATGATTTCGCGGAAAACGTTCTATAGAGAATGTCTGACCACGTTCTGGAACATTACTTTTTGTATACAGAATAAATTATTAATATTTCACAAATATAATTTATAATATAACGTTATGTATAGGTATATCGTAACTATTGAAAGAAAAAAATTACAAATCGCCAATTTTAATATTAATACTAATATCTACTCATTAATATTATGTATTTATATTATATTTTAGTAACCAATTATCATATTATGTACCAAACTATCAATATCGAGTTTAATTAAATTGCAATGCGTATTTTTTAGAAAAGATTCATTGCATATTATAGATTTTTACATAAAAATAAGATTGAATTGTGAATATATTTTTTATAATATGTGTTTAAATTTAAAAAAAAAAGGTTTATAACCAACATTTTAACTTGATAATAAATAACAATAATAACTTTAACAATTTAACTTTGAATTACTAAACTAAGTTTTTCTACAATGCAGATATAAGCATAAAAATATTACATTTCTGTCTTCATAATTTTTTTAAATTTTACTATTTAGAATATATGTTATTTGTTTTTTATTAGCTTGATCTATACACAGATATTACAACAAAGATTTAGTATTATAAATTATAACTTCAGACAAAATTGGTACTTGATACTGTGGATTGTGTTTATACATAAGTATTATATTATTATATTTTTGGAAACTAGAAACTCGACAAGTTATCGTCGTTTTACACGAGTATCAAATTAAATATTTTCATGTTATGACATGAAATAATATTATATAAAAATTTAATGTCTTTATGATGTGCAAATATTTTGTAAAAATGTACTATTATTTTATATAGAATTAACGAGTCCATATACAAATATTAATCGACATTTCAATTAATTTCAATTTTGTAACAAGCAGACAATTTATTTTATAACTATATAAAATATATTACATATGTCATCATAATTTATAATATTTAAACATTGATGCGAAACGTTTTTACTATAACTGCAACATAACTATGCCTTTCTCCAACAGGTCAAACCCCATAGGTTACTGCAGTGGTCATTAGCCCCATTCATAATTATTATAGTGTCCAACCGAATTAACGGTACCTATCACTTTCTCAATTTTGCGATCGTTTTGTTCTGGTAGATTTCGTTATAATTGTTATTTTATTTCAATGTTATAAGCTGATTTAAACGTCTAAAATTTATGCAAAAATCATTTCTAGAACGGTTCTGCGGTACAAGAGAGACATTCAGCTCCACCACCCCCGCCACCACGCTCCGATGTGATCAAACAGCAGCTTCACCAGGCTAGTATCAACAATAACACGATCGTTACCATATCGTCAACAGAGCCCACTAAGGAGCAGTTGGAGAGTATCAAGAAATACCAGGTAAATGTTTACAATAATTTATGTAACCACTTGAACACATAATATATTTACGTATATATGAGGCGATGACAAGCATACATATTTAACGGGGTCATTCTAAACTCTACAGAAAAATAATGTTACACCTTTACTCTTTTTACTTTTCATTGCGATCGAATTTCAACGAGAGAAGATTTTTATCAGTTGTAAAAAAATTATTTTAAATTTAATAAACGAGTAATTACGTTTTAAGGTCAGCAATAATTATTGTTAAATTGCTTTATAGTTTTGTTTTAATATAAGTTCATTGAATAACAATTTTATAATATGTGCATAATATATATTGTTACGAGTAATGTTTCATGCACGTTTTTGTCTCTAAAATGCATAGGTATTACATTATTATTATTATTATATTTTTTATAATTTTATGATAACAATATTATTGAAATACTAACTATGGAACGAAATACGAAAAGTTTATCTTACCTGCCACGAAATAAATTTACTTTGATATTTTACCATTTTGAATGATGTCGACGGTGATAATATTCCTAGCTATCGTCGGTATCCTCATCCTGTTAAATTCGCATTGGTCGTTCCGGAACGATATAATATACGAATGACACGGGCAAAATTGATTATTATTTTTATTTTTTTCGGGAACATTGTGTGTAAAATACAGGGTGATGGGATCCGATGTGTTACAATGAAAAACGATATGGACTGCACAACGTTTGTACGGCATCACAATCGATTTTTCAACACGAATTACCGATCATTCTGTATATTATATTTACAACAACACACATTGTCTGTGTATACATCGTACAGGTATCTCTCACGTGACCTTCGCATTCCACCGTATATCTACACCGAACCGTTACCGGGGGCTATATAGGCGATATATAGGTACGTATATTATAGTGGGTACCTATACAGATAATCATACATTCGGCTCGAACATTCTTTACCACCTATGTAATATATTTCTTTAAATATATTATGGGCATTTTGTTTTGTTTTTCGTTATACCACGGAATAAAATGTTGTCCTTGTGACGATGATGAGCCAATCATTGATTTGATATAACAATATATTATTATTAAAATATATACTACGTTGTATTTATATATATATATATACGTGCAATGAGCATCGACGTGTTTTGCCATTGAAAATTGTCAATATTTCATGCAAAAAAAAGTATATTATGTTCAAGGGCAACAGTCTTATTATGCATTTTCCTCGCGTACGTACCGATGAATGAATTAGGCACGGGGAAAAAAAAAATCATATCCTTCGTATGTAATATAATTTAATCGTTGCGTTTATTTTGTTTTTTTCTAAACAATATAGTTGTTGATGATTATCTACCTACTGAATTACCATACCATTTAATTTATTACGTTTTAATCTCGTACTATAAAATATTGTAAAATTAAAAATTATGAATTTATTATTCGAACGTTCAAATTTTCTTCATTGTACCCGTACATAAACTATAATATTGTATAGTTTTTGTTTTACATTGTGATTATTTATTGAAATGGCAATTAATTACCCATTGAAATAATATTCCAGTTGTTGTTCCGGTCGATTTTCTTTTAATTCAATGTAGTAAAACACATAACTGCTGCTATATATTAAAATAACAATAACAAGTCTCACGAATTTGCCGAACGTGGGAAAAAAGATTGCGATCGGAGGTTTCTTCCCTTAAAATATAATATAATGATCGATACTTGTTGGTAGAGAATTCCGGATAGTCGCAGAGAGAGAGAGAACTATTGCATATAATTATTATTTACGGCCGTTGAACTACAGATTTGTCTTAATTTTTATTTCATAAATTTCAAAGAATTCATCATCAGGAAAAAACCTATTACAGTACATAATATTATTAAGTATCGGTTTGATTAATATTCTGATGACGTGTATAAAGTTGTATGCACTACATATATTATTTATCTTGCATTTAGTATTAATGTTTTTGACCGATCAGATTTTCTAGGAGGAAAAATATAATTACGCTTTAATAATTAATTAAATTGAATTACTCGTATATACAATTGCGTTGTCTTATCGTTTGAATTCTACCGTTTTCATTTTGAGCAGAAATAATAAACATCTCAGCTGAAATATAAGACGATTTCTGTACACAAAAGAAGCGGCATTAAAAACGAATGATTTTATTTTTTTTGTATTTCGTAGAAACGCGACAGTTACACAATTTTCTTTTCTTCATTTTTCGTTATTGTTATGTGCAGTGTCACACCCGCGAATGATGTAAATACGATTTGAAAAACATATATTATAATATATAAAGCTTTATTATGAACGCGAATGTTTGTATAGACGTTGTGAATAGTGTATACTGTAATGGCGGGGGTAAGAAAAAATTATTACAGATGACTTAACAGTTGGGAGAAAAGAAAACAGGGACTATTAAGAATAGGGATTGGCTGCAGGTGCAGTTATATCATAATAATATATCCTTCAAAATACAATTTTCACACGCGTATTTTAATAAAATTTCTTCTTGCGAGACGTAAGCCTACAAAAGTGCGGACATCATCATAGCAGGTGTTTTATCATTATTATTATTATTATCAAGGCTCAGAGCTTGTAGCATTTGCTCATATAATAGGTATTATATTCGTTTCATAAATATAATACATCAAATCGATCCGAAATTCGAATTTATATGCACATTTTTGTAGGTTTTCCTTTAAACAGTTATTTATATTATATGTATGTGTATTCATACAATATACACGATAAATAAAATTATTCTTTTAGATCGATTTTTGTCGGAAATTAAATAATTGTTTAATAAAATCTTTATTATTATTATTATTGTCATCAACGTAACGTTTTTAAACGCTCTCTTGGTGTTATTGACCATTTAGGTTGTAAATATTAAACAAAAAATACGACGTGCGTATACCATGTACAAAACATCGAACAGTCTGTAGTTTATGCACACTGCTAGTTACCATATGTATAATTAATAGTAATTTTGCTAGTGGGTACTTGAGATTACACGTAGTAAAACAGATAAAAAATTAAACAAAAATAGTATTTTAACGGGCTTTCGCGCTCATTGCGGTTTCTGTCATACCTCTACGCGATTGTGCTGTGACACTCAATGCCTCGTATTGGATTGGTAATTATTATACATTATAATATAGCTTATATTTTTATAATTTTTTTCTCTAAAAATATGTTTAAAGTTAATATTAGATAAAAAAAACTTTTCTGGCATCAATCTAAATTGATTACAATAATTTATTGGTAATATAAATACATCTTTACTGTAATAATTAAAATATTTTATTTTTAATTGTTACATCCACACGTATATATTATATGTACCGAGTAAGCAGGAAATTTGATATCAGGATTTACGATGATTATATTTTATATAATAATTTGCATAATATACAAGAAAACTTAGAAATTGTTTGCATTTTTATGGATCAAGTACCTATACAAAAATTTAATTTAAAGTCATAACGTTTGTCAAATATATAATGTTAATATAAATAAACGTATTTATAATATAATATATTACGCTTATTATGTTTTCTTATATACAATTCTCAATATAAAAATACATTTATTTTCTTTTCTTTTGGAACTAATATAAGTATAATATATTCATTAATAGTTAATTATTATAATACGTGAATACGTGAATACGAATTACAAAAAAAAAAATATAAACAACTGAATTTTTTGCTATATTGTTGCGATTTGTAATATTTTGACATCAAAATTTCTTTTTAAACATAAAATATATAGAAATTAATTAATTAAACGTTTGAGAATTTAATAGGTTATAACTTTATAACCTTAATGATTTTTTGTTGTTGAAATGAACTGTTAAATAAATACTGCTATAGAGATTGCGATAATATCTTTTCGTACAGAACCATGTAGGTTGCTGTACAGGTATTATAATAGTAGTAATAATTTCTATTCAATTTAGAGCCATCTTGACTGAATGTCTGAATTATATTGTTTTCTTGTTACTATATTATAATAATGTCGACAGAATATTCGACTTCATTAATTCTGATCTTATCTAAAACAGTGACGTGTTTCGTGAAGTAATAACAAATGGTGGAAACGTATGCGCTTATTGCATAACAACAATAGAACTAAATCCTAGCTTTATTTTTATACATTCAGTATCTAATTTATTTTACTTTGTAAGTTTACAATACCTACGATATGTTCGGTAATAAAAAAAAACTAGTTAGGTATATGCATATGATCATTATTTTTTTTTTTAAATTAATTTTTACTCAGTTAAAAATATTATAATTTTTTTTTTATATGTAATATACAATAAAAATATAATATTAAGTGATATTTGTAAAATAGTATTACTATTTATCTGAATGGAAGGATATAATAATTAATATAAATTTCCTTTTGGAATGTGAGAAAAATGATTACGTGCAATGAATCAGATAAATAAAAAACACGAGTGCTATTTTTACGATTGTAAAAAATATCTAAAAGCAAAAAATGTGATAATGTACATTTCTGTTCTCTCCGTTGAGAATTCGTGCGGATTCGTTTTGCTGATGACCTCTTGTCTGCGTTTTTTACCGCTCAAAGTTTCCGAACTATAATATTATAATTATATTGTAATAATAACTCGTCCGTTATTTATTATTTTTACATATATATATATACCGACAATACTATATTATAATTTGTGGTCATCCGATTTGGCGGACAAAGGGAATAAAAATTAAAACACACACAACAACAAATCGAAAATATATCATGTCGTTGTAGTCGAACGTGCATCACTCCTCCCAACAATCGGATGTGCAGCTTTATCCGGCCGGTCGTCTGCTCGACCGTGAACACAAATAGAGTAATATTGTACAAACGTCGGATCCGTATAGATTTATAACGCGTCCGTCGGACTTCAGTATGATGTTGTTTGCGTGTCCGAGTGACACGCGGTCGCAGTGGCCATTTTCCGATGAGGGTGCATCTATAATATCATGGTTTCGAATTTATCGGTACGATATAATACGAAGAGTGATAATGACGGGATGATGATAATATTACAAATAATAATAATAATATTATATTGGTATTAATTTTACTAACACGAAATATTCCGATACACCATACGGTTTATACTCGTATAATATTATATATATATGTAAAAAAAAATAAAGTTTCAACATTTTATTGTTATGGAATGCAAATGAATAGAATATAAAATTATTTTGTATTAAGGTTTTCGTTGTTAAATTGTTGCAGGATGCGTTGCGAAAGCGAAAAGAAGAAGAGGACAGAGTCGCTCAACAAAACGAATTTCTCAATCGGTCACTGAGAGGGTCAAAAAAACTTCGGGAACTCGAACACGAACCACCGGAAACTGGAATCGTGAACGATGGGTTTGCGTCCGAGCACGACGAATACACCGCCGCAGCCGAAGAAGAAACTCACGAACCTTACGAGCCGATATACAGGGTTGTCGGTAAGTTCATATATCTACATGTTATTAAAAAAATAAAAATTAATGAAATCAATTCACATACCGTACGCGGGTTAGGTACTTTCTAGAATTGTACAAAATTCCAAATAAACGAAAAATTTTTAAATAATTTTTTTATAAAACATTATAATTCGTTTGATTTTTTTTTTTTTTTTTTTGTAAGAATGAAATATTAAATTAATATTATTTGTATATTATTTACATGTATATAAAAAATATGATGTTGATGTTTATACCATAAAAAAAAAATGCATTAATAATTAAATATATATGTATTATATACTTGATGCTGATAATGTAATTTTGGCGTGAGGAAAACGTATATTTAAATATTACACTTTTTTGTACAGAATATTATCGAAGTTATAATATATAATAAAATACAATTTTCTATTTCGTTTAAAAAATAAGCGACGTATTTAAAATATTTTTTTTATGAATATTTACTGAATTTATTTTTTACTTATATTTTCAAATTTTTTTATTTATGAATATAAATATTTTTAAATAGAGAAATTTCTCTCAAGTGATATCAGGCTGATTTTTCAAATTTAGAATTTATATTTTTTTTATTTAATAATTTTTTTTGAATAATCTGTAATCAAATTAAAACAATAAGTTAACTTGATAAAGTATAGGGAGGGAGATTTAATACAGCATTAATGTTGTTTTTGGTCATAGGGTATTGATGTATGGTGTTAACTTTTGATTCTTATAAAAAATATAATTTTATATACATTTTATTAATTTCTATTTAAGTAAAAAAAACGAATAAGTACCTAAATTTAATAAAAACAATGTAATAGTAATAAATACGGAATAATTGGAATCGGCATGCAAATAGGAGAGATGTCTTGAAAGAAGTTCGTTAGGACAACAGTCCTGTACGGACTGTACGTTTGTTCTAAACTAGACTTAACTAGGCGTCCATTTAGTCATGGAAAATATTCTTAAAAAAAACCCCCCCGAGGGTTTCGTTCCGATGTTTGGGAACACTGTGAGGGGGTCCCCCTATTGTGTTCCGGTCGGAAACAGCATAATGGAATGCCGGTGTCGCCAGGCATTCAGGTCACGTCATTCCACACAGCCATGAGCACGCCCAGCACAACAACCTGTCACTTACATTCGTGACGATAATATTATTGTAGCCGAGCCCGTACAGCGTGGCACAAAAAACTCAATTCCTGTTAGGTATCAGTCGTGTTTCACACCGGTCGTAAGCCATTCCTCATTTTTGTTTAGAATATGGCGAATTGATAGCTGCTCTTCAGAGGATACATTTGCAACTGAAAAAGAACGGCATCTACGTTAACAATAAGGCTGATCCGGATGTAGCTGTGATTCAATGTCTGTTGTTAAACCCAGAATTCGTCCGCGTGTTGTCCGTGCACAACAAAGTACAACAGTTATGGCCACATACCACATCCAAGAGGCCAGTGACTTTGGAAGCACAAAACTTGGTTCGAGATGTAAGTTATCAATAAGCATCTATAAATTGCTATTATACTATCGTACATGTACCTATATATATATATATATTTTTTTTTCAATTTTATACAGTGTCTTGAAAGCATTCAGAACAGTGCCTTGCCTGAAGCATCAGAATTGGCCAAGTTATTGTCTCAATACGAGATCGAAGGTGTATTATGGGCACATGATACTGTAGCTCAGGATGTGTTGCCACAAGACGAGTCCACTACTGAAGTTACAGTTACATTGCCAGTGACTGATTCTTCGATGTATAACACGGATCAACACCCACCCAATATTACCATTATTAACATAGAAAAGACGAATGAACCATTGGTATGTTACTTTGATTTTATATTATTATATATATTTAATATATTTTGCGTATAGGGTGCCACTGTTCGAAATGATGGTGATGCAGTGATTATCGGGAGGATAGTGAGAGGCGGTGCTGCTGAAAAAAGTGGACTACTCCATGAAGGTGATGAAGTTTTAGAGGTAAATGGAGTAGAAATGCGGGGCAAGTCTATAAACGATGTCTGTGATATCTTGTCAGTGATGACTGGACCTCTAACTTTCATGATTGTGCCGAGCGCTAATAGAATTTCATATCAGAATCAAAATGGGAATAGAGAACATTTTATTGTAAGTAATGCAGCTTAAAATAATAAAATTTTTTATAAAAAATACAATTTCATTGGTTTTTTTTACAGATGCATATGAAGGCTCACTTTGATTATGATCCTGAAGATGATGGTTACATTCCATGCAGAGAGTTAGGAATTAGTTTTCAAAAAGGTGAAATTTTACATGTAATATCTCAAGAAGATGCTAACTGGTGGCAGGCATACAGAGAGGGTGAAGAAGATCAAACACTAGCGGGTCTTATACCTAGTAAATCTTTTCAACATCAGCGTGAAGCTTTAAAGCAAACTATAACTGGCGACAAACCTGGCAAAGATAAACCTAAGAAACAAAATACGTTCCTTTGTGGTAAAAAGAACCTGAAAAAAAGGAAAAAAAAATCTCTGTATCAAGATGGAGGATACCCTATTTATTCATCTAACTCTGATGGTATATTTTTTATTATATTATATATTTGTATTTATTATTTAAATATCTATAATGTGTTCGTAATACAAATTTGAATAGAATATGAAACTGAGGAGATATTGACATATGAGGAAGTTGCTTTATATTATCCACGAGCAAACCATAAAAGACCTATAGTTTTAATTGGTCCACCAAATATTGGTCGACATGAGCTCAGACAACGACTAATGGAAGACCGAGATAGATTTGCAGCTGCTATTCCTCGTTAGTTTAATATTTTTTCAATAAGTTGTATATTTATTTTATTCTCATCTTTAAAAAACTGATTGTGTTATATTAATTATTAGATACTAGCAGAGCAAAAAAAGATGGTGAAATTGATGGCCAAGATTATCATTTTATTACAAGAGTTCAGTTTGAGTCGGACATTTTATCAAGGAAGTTTGTCGAGCACGGCGAATATGAAAAAGCATATTATGGTAAAATAAAATTTTTAATTTTAATTTTATAATATGATATTAATACCACATCATTTTACAGGTACATCATTGGATGCCATTCGGTCAGTAGTCAACTACAGCAAAATTTGTGTGCTAAATCTACACCCACAATCTTTAAAAATTCTTAGAAGTTCCGATTTAAAACCTTTTGTTGTATTTGTAGCACCGCCATCACTAGAGAAATTACGCCAAAAAAGACTAAAGAATGGCGAACCTTACAAAGTAAGTAATACTATTTAATATAATATTTATTAGTTATATAAACAATATTTTTTTTCTCACAGGAGGAAGAATTAAAAGAGATTATAGAAAAGGCTAGAGAAATGGAAGATAAGTTTGGCCATTACTTTGATATGATCATAATTAATAACGATACAGAGAGAGCGTATCACCAGTTATTAAATGAAATTAACAGTTTGGAAAGAGAACCACAATGGGTACCGGCTACTTGGGTAAAAACTGCATCATAGCGATAGTTATTATTATTGTTATTATTGATTCATTGTAAAAAGTTCATAATGACTGATGAACAAAAACGGTGCTTACCGATGAAATAGAATGTATATTAATCATTCGGTACATACACAAAATTGTACATATAATATTAATATGTTATATTTGTATAGATAAAATATTGAGCAAAAAATAATGTGATATATTACCTTATTATAATAGTAGTACAGTGTTATGTAAATGATGACCAGTTAAAAGCCATCAACTTTGCCATTTTAGTATGTAACTAACTCCCAAACGAATGTTATCCGTTAATTCCCGTTGAAATGTTGATCATATAAAATTCGGAAACTTCTTGTAAATTTTTTTAAAACGACTGAGCCCCATACATGTATGAACCCTTAATGTTTAAGTATCCAATGATTTATTGTCAGTACTTGTTCAATTATTTTGTGATTGTGAATTATGTGTTAGAATTATATTGTTTTATTGTTTCTTTTTGTATAAAAGGTGTGTATACTACAAATTATGTGATTATTAATTACATACAAATTTCTAACAAACTCGTCGGAAAATATACGATAATCGTATATTATAAAAAATTACACATTATATTATTTTTGACTTTAATTGGTTAAAAATTTATTATTTTGCCATGTAATATGTAATATGCAGCCAATTAGTGAACGAGTAGACAACGGGTATTTTAGGATATTAAATAACCATTTTTAAATCCTGAATTATACACCTTAGGTGTGTGTAGACTACTCGGGCGGGTATTATACTATATTTAATACATCTTTTTCTTTCTATAAATCATATTTTACTGTTAGTTACTTGTTTCAATGGTTCAGTATTTCAGTGTGCACAAGTTAATGCGTTTTGATAATACTTATTTTATTATTATTTTTTTTGATTTGTAAAAATTCTAACTCGCCCTTTAATTTATATTGTTTATTATTATTTTGTTGTTTTTTTTTTTTTAATATTGATCTTAATATATAATTTATATATTATAATATATGCATTTGTGTATATAATAATACTTATTTATTATTTGTATACACTATTATTATTATCATATTATTTTAGAATCTATTAATCAATAAATTCAGCTCAATATTAGACTCTGTTATTTTTTTATTTCCTAAATTCAACTATTCCTATTTCAATTATGATTTTATCCTCATGGCCTATGGACCATATTTATTTTTAAATTAGGTTCTATTTTGAAATTAAAATTAATATTATACTATTATTACATATGTATGTCACCAGTAATGTTATTCAATATATATTACTTATAAACAATTTTAAAACAGTTATTATTACTTTGTTAAGTATTAAATTGCAGTAAGATTAGGTTTGTTAAAAAGTCATTGTACCATATTACAATGTAAGTACATTATACCTTATGACAACGCATAAAATGTTAAAAAAAAATGAAACTCATCATTATTTTAATAGGTAGTGTATGTGATACTTATTGTGATGTAATTACTGATAAATATTTAGATGGATGTATGTTTGGAGTTGGTTTTAATAATTTAATAATTAAATTGAATAACCTGTCAGTGTACGATTCGATACCTCTGTGCGTATCTCACTTAAAGTGCTTAAGTACATTAAAATAATGTTACACTTAAACACAAATTGTTGAATTAAGATTAAGTACCTATAATACAAATAAAAGACATCTATGATTTTAAGAGATTGACATCTTTGTAAAATATTAAGATTAAATACCTATAATACAAATAAAATACATCTATGATTTTAAGAGATTGGCATCTTTGTAAAATATTCTTCTATTTAAATTTGTTAATCCCTAAATTTAGCCTAAATTCTAAAATTGTTGTTCTACATAAAGTTATTTAGCCACATTGTTCGTAACTGAGACGGTAAATCGAGTATTGATATCCTCTAAGTCTTAAAGGACCATAAAGAATTCGTCAAGTTATTGTTATTTTAAAATTTAATTATCAGTTTTGGTTTTTATTGATAAACTTAGTTTTGTTTAAGTTACATTATGCATTTTCTTATAATTTACAACGGACATTTTCTCAGACAATTTTTGTTTTTCTACTCGGAAATTTAATACTTCCGAGTACCTACCTTGAATTATTATTATAATAACAAAATGTTCTAAAATTTATTAAACTAAACCAAACATTTTTTGATTAGCATAAAATATTTAGGTATTTAATTTTGTAGTTTTTATTTATGTAGCAATTATTTATTTTTAAGTTTAAAATATTCTGTTTTTATTAATACGGCAATACCGATCTATTTAAACTGATTTTATTAATATTTGCATTCTCAATTTTTATTTTTCACGAAAACGTGTTTCTGATAGAATCTAAAGATAAAATGGAGGTGGCTCCTTATTATAGATATAAGGCAATATATTTTCGAGAAAATGATTAATAGAGTAATTTTTTTCAATATGTACAGACGTATAATATTTTAAACTAGATACAATATTTGGTCTTTTATACAATCGATTAGGTAATAGCCATAGCCTATAATATCGACACTATCGATTGATAATGGTTTGTGTATTGTCAAAAAATTATGAATAACATAAACCAATAGGTATCTATATAGTATATCGGTAGGTACCTATAATACTATGTACTTTTATTAAGATAATTTTTGCCAAAGAATAATAATAGTATTATCGGTTAACTAAACTAATATTATATGATGATTTATAATAATGAATTTGGTTGGACATTTAGTGGGTCAAGGTCGACGATACTGTTTATAATAATAACTAATAAGACATACAATTATGATTTTGTAGTTTATTTGATGTAATATAATATCTTATTATCATCAAATCCTTGTAATTATTTTTATTTGCTGATCATTCCCTCTATATTATTATAGAGGTAGGTACCCATTAAGAAAATATTGCATAGTTATTTTACGCAATTATATAATAATCTTTAATGCGCTATTATTTGATTAAATTTCGTCGATTTATCTAAAATTAATAACCAAAACTCTGAGGTCATAGTCGTAATAGGTACTTACCAGTTACCACTTATTAGTACTCACCATGGACATCTTATTGGTACCTCAACCTAACCAATTAAATTCAAAATCAAATACGATTCTGAGCGAAACTCAATATATTACAATATACTATACTAATAATTCATTCCAAAATTTTACCTCACTTGTATACTACCTATGTTAATATTCAAAAAAATTTTCAAGTTCCTACGATCAAAACTCAATCAGTTATCACGAAATTAAAAAATTTTAAATAACAGAAATCGTAATTTTATCGATTTTCCGCCATTTTTTGGTAGTTTTTCTTCTCTCAAGGGAAAACTTTTGAGAAATTTGAAAACTGAGCTAAATAAAGTACCAACGCAATTTGCTACCGAAAACCATTTGTGTGGTAATCAGACCATTATTTCTACCCGAAAAAGTGTTTTCATACATAAAAAAAACATCTTTGTAAAACCAATACATTCTTCGCTTCGCTCGGAATTTTATACAAAAAATAAGTAATAAGTATTTGGGTAGAGATTATTTTTAGTTTTAAATAACTATTTTAATTTAATATCAAAAACAATGTAACTATTAAAATATATTATACATAAATTAACTGGTATGAGGTTTAATTAAAAGTAACTCGTCGTTATTTACAAAGCTACCTATAGTATTAAAAAAATTAGCCAAGCTATTTAATTAATTCTAAAGTTAAAAGTTAAAATTAATTTAATTGACTAATTAAAAAAATTACCAGAACATAAAAATACAAAAGTGAAAAACCAATTTTTTTTATCTAATGATATATCTTATGGTTACTGGTATATCTGGTTAGTTAAATAATTCTGTTAATCTAACGACAATATTATACTAGGTAAGGTTGACTGTATATCTATATTTCTATAACAATATATTTTAATTTTAATTTAAAAAAATTATAAGCCGTTCATCAACGTCATAAAAACTTGGTAATATTATAAATTATAATACCTCTCTAAAAAACTAAAATGGTTGGCGACTTTTTGTTGTTGTTCCAGCTCGTTCAAAGAAGTTGAAGTATAATCATATTCAAGTAAGTAATTCAAGGACGTCGTTAATTATACTTATTATATTTAGATTTTAAACATTAAAAGTTGGTAGATATAGATAAAATTATATTACCGTGGTTTAGAAACATAATAATAATCCTAATGGGATTTGCATATTAATTTTATAACAATCAAACAACCTTCCAATGACCGGCGCAAGATACCCTCTAGTGATTTTTTCTATTATACATTGGTATTTAAAAATCTTAATTTCTTAAATATGATGTAATTATAACATGATTTTCGAAATTCATTTTTTTTATTCACCACGTAAAACTTAAAATAAATAACAATTGTAACAAAACATATAATAAAAAAATGCAAAGGTCGATTGTGGACGTTTCTCCTTCGTTCCTTCGGTCTTCGGAGAAATTAGTGGTTTATTATAATTATTAAGATTTGAATGCAATAATATTGTATTAGAAAATACGATTCAGAGCGAATCTCAATATATTACAATATATTATACTGATAATCAATTCCAAAATTTACCACGAATACAAATTATATATGCAAATATGTAAAATAAATTTCAAATCCTTACGATCAATATTCAAGGAGTTATCATTTTATGATAAAAATTGTCAGTCACAATTTTCAAAATGTGTTATAAAAAGATTAAGTAGTATACGAATAGGCTTTGATAGAAAATTCAAACCGATAAACCAAAAATTACAGGAAATATTAAATATTTTTGGAAAAAAGTTCAAAATTCTATATTTGGCCAAAAAAATCAACCAATCTGTTCCAAAACTTTACTAACTGTAAATATTACCTATGTTAGTACTCAAAAGAAATTTCAAGTTACTTCGAACAAAATTCAATTAGTAATAAAAAATAAAACAATTTAAAATAACGGAAACCGTATTTGCCGATTTTCCGCTTTTTAAGGAAAAACTTTTGGGAAATTCCAAAAATGAGCTAAATAAAGTACCACCTAGATGAAATTTGGTACGGAAAGGGCACCCTATTTGTGGTAGTCGGGACATTATTTCAACGCGAAAAAATGTTTTCATAAATTAGAAAAAAAATAATAAAAAGCCTATAAAAAAAATTATCAGTCAAAATTTAGAAAAAAAAATATTTTGTAAAAATATTAAGTAGTATATTATTAGGCTTCTATAAAATTTTCAAACCGATAAACCCAAAATTGTTGGCAATATTAATTTTTTTTGTAAAAAAAGGTCATAGATCTATATTAGACCAAATAATCAACTAATCAGTTCCAAAATTTTACCACACTTTTATATTACCTATATTAGTACTCGAAAAAATTTCAAGTTCTTACGTTTTTAACTCTATTAGTTATCACGAAATAAAAAATAAAAATTTACGGAAATCGAAATTTTGGTGATTTTTTGGTAATTTTTCTTCTCCTAGGAAAATTTTTTTAAGAAATTCGAAAAATGAGCCTAATAAAGTACCAACTAGACGCGATTTGCTACCGAAAGCATACCCTACTTGTGGTAATCAGACAATTATTTCTACCCGAAAAAATGTTTTTACACATAAAAAAAAAAAACATCTTTGTAGAAACAATAGATTCCTCGCTTTGCTCAGAATCTAAAATATATATTCAAAGGCCAAACAAAATGTATACTTATTAATTGAACATAAATATGTTTGTAAATAATTTATTTAAAAAAACAAAAATCAGTACTCATCTTTCTCTTTTTTGATAAAAATATTTGTTGTACCTTATAACATTTTATAAATTTTATTAGCTGTTATAAACTTATTTTAATACATTTTAACATTTTTATTCATTAACACAGTTTTAAGTTTTAAGTTTTAACATTAGTGGGAGTATAATTTAGAAATTCCTGTTTTCAACAGGTAATAATTAATTTACAATTTGTTAGGGCTTAGGAGAATTTTCGGATTAATAATGAAAGAAATCAGTTGGGTAGTTAAGTGGTATAGCTATTTCCGGTCGTGAATTCCCGGTTCAGTGTCTAATTGTTGAGCTTTTGTAAGACAATCTTAAAAAAAAAAAATTGTCAAGAATGATATGGCAGAAGAGTATCGTCATATTTCTTTCGTTTGTCTATATGACAAATGATAAATCGTTATAATTATGCACATTCCTTTTTTTTCAAGTCGTCATTTGTCTTTTTAGTTTTTAAACATATAACTAGAAACATCGATATAATCAACGGAGGTAGGAATAATTTTGTATAGATACAACAACAAATAACAATATAATGTTTAAATAATAAAATATATACTAAATCGTCTTCTCGGAGGTCATTGATGAGTCGACATAATCTAATTCTCTAATGATTTATAAACAATCATATTATTTTCACGAAATCGTCCTTTAAATATCTGTGAATTTTGTTTTTAATGCATTTTACTAAATTATACTAAATACAAGTTACAACATAAGGAAATATCTGACTCAAAAATCACCTTGTCTGTCTGCTCTGACACATTATGATTATACATAAATATAAAACATTATAAAGCATTAATTTAGGTAGATTATATTATTTAGACGTTTAACCAAAGCCATTACGAAATAACTATATTCATCATTAATAGTATATTATACATTTATACTAAATATAGGTACCCACGAGGACCGAGGTTGTAACAATAAGAAAAATGACTTCATTAAACAAATTTAATTTAAAATGATATGGGTAGTTTTTAAATCACACGTTTTGAAACTTTCACCCAAATGGACCAGGTACATAATTCAAGCAAGATACTTCCTAAATGTAAGAATACAATTTATAGTTTTTAGAATGTACTTATCCTACATACTATTCATATGTTTAATGTATATATGTTAATATTAATGTCAATACAATTATTATCGTACCTTTGAATTCTTAAACAATTTTGGCAAAGCATGTGAATACCGCGTATTAGTTCGTAGATATCTTTAGTTCGTAGGTATTTTGACTATCTATATTGGTACAATAATCACATAATATTAATTATTAAAATATTTGATTGTAGTGATTATGTATTTATTATTGTGTTATTATTATGTATTTAGAAATTATAAAAACAACAGTTATGCAGTTATGATCAAAATACTTTAAAAATCCAAATTAAATTACGCATAAAATGAAATTAATATTTTATGTTTTCAACATTATTATGGTTAAATATAATAAGATCATAAATTATAATTTCTTTTTATAGTCTTCAATATCTCGATTGGTTAACCACAGCTCTACAAGCCTCATTGTCAAAACTCAACACCTTTAAATCTCGGTAACCTCCCATTTCCATGTCCTTCATAATTTGTAAAAATATATTCTATCCTCTTTCTCTTCCAATTTTACCATTCACATATCCTTCAATAAACAGCTTTAACATACTATCATGGAACAGCGTATGCCCTATCATATTATCTCTTGTATTAACTATAATTTTCCAAAATTTTAAAAACTTTAAGACTTGCAAAAGCGAGTTTTTTATTACAATTCATCAAGAAAAAAATGTATTATACTAAAATATTTAAATAAATATATTTAATATATTAATATATTTATTATTGAAGATAAATATTTTTAACGTTTTACTTACATATTAGCTTATTAGCTATAATATCAATAGGTACTCAATTTGATTACAGTTGAGGTATAGTAAGATATATTATATTTTATTCGAATTTACAGAAGATAGAATATAATAGGTATAGGTCAAATTTGCAAGAGTTTAAATTATTGCAATAATACCTTAAATTAAATATTTATTAAATTATTATTAGATTTTAAATACATTAAATTTCAAGTTTTTTTGTTACCAATACAATATTATGAATTTATATCACATGATTTTAGACTTAAGTCTAAAATCCTAAATATTTATTTATTTAATTCAACAATTTGATTATATTTTAAGTTTAATCGGTCTCGTTTGATTTTCGATGTATTTTCTTACATAATTATAATTAACTTATTTTATAAAATAGTTATATTACTAGGTATTTTATAAAAATAGTATAACATTTTTTTTATGAATTTATAAAAAAAGTATTTTTTTGTACTAATTATCAGTTAGTATTTATCACAATATGTAGTTGTATAGATATGTGTACCTACTATATTACGAGTATATTACAAATTTGTAATATTCATCAAACATAAATTATTAATTATAATTTATATTGAAAATTAATTTGATAATTATGATTATGATTTGTTATAGATAGATTTTGTATTTTCTCCACACTTTTATTGTATAATATATTATGTGATTATCGGTGTAGTGTAAAATCAGGGGTGTCATTCTACCACGCAGTGTATACATAGGCGTATTGAAAATTAACTAATTATGCTTAAAAAGCATATTAAAAAAAAAAAAAATTATTTAAAATTAGTTCTGTGGTTTAATAAAAATATGAGAATTAAAAAAAAAAAATTGAAATGACACCCCTGATCTAAATAATATTATTAAAGTATAATGTAATAACTTAATATTTTGAATTTATATATAGCTTATAGTTAGATTATAATCTTTAACTCATATAATTATTGTAATTAAAATGTAAAAATATGATTTTGATAACCTGTATTTAAATATTATATATTATAATTTTTTTTTTTTAATAAAAATTAGGTAAAATATATGTCAAGGTCTCTTTCTTGTGCATTCCATTGCATTTCAAATAACTATTTCATTAATTTTCTTTACTAATACCTACCTATATTGTAATTAAATATTTGTAATAATTGAGATTATTTTGATTTATTTTTTTTAATGAAAACTTAATGGGAGTATGAGTATGATTTTATAAATACCAAAATACGATAAATAAATGTTTGGCTTATAAGTAAACAAATAGGGTATGCTTTCCGTTGCAAATTGGATCTACTTGGTACTTTATATAGCCCATTTTTCAAATTTTTCAAAAGTTTTTTCTTGGGAGAAGAATTTTTACGAATTCGATTTTAAATATTTTACAATAGCTATTAATAATTTATTTGAGTATTCATATAGGTATTCTAGATATTAAAAAACTTTTTGGAACAGATTGGTTGATTTTCTAGTTAAATATAGTGCTTTCAAATTTATTCTTTATATTAATAAATATATTTCTTTATATTAATTTTTTTTTCCAAAAATGGATATTACCTGTTATTTTGTATAAAACGGTTTGAAAATGTTATAGAAATATAATAATATACTACTTAACCTATTTAAAAATATTTTAAAAATCGCAAGGCAGATTTTTTTTTTTTTTACAAGCTTTTAAAATAATTGTAATATAGTGTTGTAAGCATTATGAACCAGGAACTTGGCGTTTAAGGTGTATTTTTCATTACTTGTTTGGTGAGTTGAATTAACTTAATTTGGACACAAAGACTTTTCAATTTTATGCAAGGCTATTAATTATAATAATAAATTGAAATATTATATCTTAATAATCACGATAGTATTTCCTCATTAAACAAATTTATTCTAAAACGATATGTTTTTTTTTATTATTGCAAATAACATTAATAATTGTTATTTCTCAATTTTAAGATTTTAGTACAAGGTTAGGATTAAGATATACCTGTAGCTCATAAGTAATATTGTTTATTGAAAAATCTCAACTGGAAACATTTTATGAGCATTTACAATTTTAAAACATATATTTATACAACAGTAGTATGAAATGAACTTGTTAAAAAATTAGTGGTTTAAAATGTATATACATAATATGTATATCATTGACTATTGTGTTTGAAACAAAATATTATTATTTACAATTTTCTGCTTTATATCAAGGCCAGAGTAAAATGCTTCCCACGTGTACATACTGCATAATAAACTACATATTATAAATATTATATTATTTTAATCTGTTGTTACTTTTTAAGAATATTGGAAAATTAAGAAATTAATGTGTAAATTATATAATTGAAATTTAGTTTTCACAATATATTATAATAATTTGAATAATTAGTGAAATACAATTTATATAAAACATGACATAATATTTATTTTCCTTAAAATTAAAAAAAAAAAAAATATTTTTTAATATAATCTTGAAAAAATTATTCATGTATTGATGTCTACTATTGCAAATAATGTAGTATTCTGTTTTGTCAGCAATTTTATGAAATAACAGGAATCGATGACCAAACAGTTTTCCGTAAAATGTAATAAATTTATATAAGATTTTGAAATGACCAAATAAATATGCATATAAATATAATAATAAATATTCAATCGCAGATAAGTACTTATCGCGCGGTTATGCGAATATTAAAACCGTCTGAGAGATTGCATTATTCGTTTTATATACCTTAGTCGTATGTTTTTTGCTTATTGGTTATTTTTATTTTTATCACGTAATAGCAACAATTTTTTTTTAGAATTAACAGAAGAAAAAAATTCAGTACACTAAGATTTTAATTTTATCTAATGTGGTAAATATACATTCCTTATTGATATTATATATATGATAAATTATTATTTTTAATACCTAAATCAGTAAAATAGTATCGTTTAAATATTTAAAATCGTTCGGGAAATCAATTTTAAATTCGAAGTGAATTACGTCTTAATTAAAATAAAATCTTGCTTTTGGTTTAAACGTACTTCTTAAAAATTATTTTTAAGTGAATAAATAAATAATTTATTTTTAAATGGTTTAAAAAAATAGGTTTAACTCTTTACATATTCTTAAACAACTGATGCTTAAAAAAAAAATAATTATAATAATTTCTGAAGATTATAAATCGGCCGATTAGTATTTACTATTAGTATTAGTACTTAATTAATGGCTATATATGCGTATATTCTTGGTAACTGTTAAATTTTAAATATTTTACAACTATTGCCAAAAATCGGTTGTATGACAAAGTATATAAAATTGTCATTAATAAAAAATATTACATTCTTGTATGTGACGATGTAAAGGATAATATTCTCGTTGATTATTTAAATCAGCACTTTAAAACGCATAATTAAATAAATAGATTTGCTCAGAATATAAAATTCAAATGGCATTATAATTGCTCAGTCAATGAATTTATTTTTATTTTTCACTAGCAATGAAATATTTTTATTGTATATATTACTGCACCTACAAGTTATGACGTCGTTAAACATTTATCGTTTTTAAATGATAAACTTATGCGAAAATAATAAAAAATATTGTGTTTTAGATTTACCAATTTATATTATGCAACGTGAATGTTATAGATGTTATTACGCCATTTATTTGACAATATTATAAACGTTATTTAACATATTAGATAGGTACACCTATTTGTGGTAATTGTTTAATTTTTAGATTCTGAGTGAAGCAAGGAATGTATTTGTTTTGCAAAGATGTTTTTTTTTTTTTTTAATACGGGTAGAAATAATGGTCCGATTACCACAAGTAGGATATGCTTTTGGTAGAAAATTGCGTCTAGTTGGTACTTTATTTAGCTCATTTTTCGAATTTCTCAACAATTTTTTTTGGGAGATGAAAAACTACCAAAAAATGGCGAATAATCGGCAAAATTACCGTTTCTGTTATTTTAAATTTTTTAATTTCTTGATAACTAACTGAGCTTAGATCGTAGGGACTTTAAAATTTTTTTGAGTATTAACATAGGTAATATAAAAGTGTGGTACAATTTTGGAACGGATTGGTTGATTATTTGGCCCAGTATAGAACTTTGAACTTTTTTCCAAAAATGTTTAATATTTCCGTCAATTTTTGATTTATCGCTTTGAAAATTTTATCAAAGTCCAATCATATACTACTTAATCGTTTTACAAAATATTTTGAAAATCGTAAGTTGCAGCTTTATTATTATAGGCGTTTAAAATAAAAATTCTTGAAAATCGGCAAAATGACGGTTTCGTTATTTTATTTCTTAATAACTAATTAAGATTAGATCGTAGGAAATAGAAATTTATTTTAAATATTTACATTCGTAATTTACATACGTGGTAAAATTTTTGAATGGATTATCAGTATAGCATATTGTAATATATTGAGTTTAGCTCAGAATCGTATTTTCTAATGCAATATCATTGCATTCAAATCTTAAGTATAATAAACCACTAATTTGTCCGAGGACCGAAGGGACGAAAAAGGAAAGTCCACAATCGATATTCCCACTTTTTAGTCATGAGATTGTCTGTTTTCTGGTGGAATCTTACTGCTTGCCGTTAAAAACAGCGAAACAAAAATATTTATAGAAAATGAAACAAAATGATAGTTGGGACTACGCTTATATTTTGTTTTACTCGGGTTTATAGATTTAAATTGCATATTATTGTTTTTAATTTTTATTATAATTATGTTTTGTAGATTTCTTTGGATCTCGATCCCGTTATCGGACGTGAAAACGCGAAAGGATATAATATTATTTATTATCATCATAATACAATATTATTATAATTACCGCATTTCCGGCCGATCAGCATTTATTATAATTATTATTATTATTATTATTACAACGAGGGAACACATTATTATCCTTATACGAATACAGAAGGTCTTTGGATCTTTGCGGCAGACGCATGGTCACTCGGCAATAACCGCGGTATAATGACACATTAACAGACACACATTAATTTCAGTAAACAATTATGCATTATTTTACGTGATCATTTAATAATATACAATTAATATGACATTATTATATTGGTCATCGGACGAGAT
Organism: Eriosoma lanigerum; assembly: GCA_013282895.1. Classification (NCBI taxonomy): domain Eukaryota; kingdom Metazoa; phylum Arthropoda; class Insecta; order Hemiptera; family Aphididae; genus Eriosoma; species Eriosoma lanigerum. The sequence continues at coordinate 26,083,820 of CM023358.1, read as the reverse complement.
ATTTCATTTATATAAAGCTTCGCACGATTGAATTGCGTACGATTATTGGACGTCGCGACTAGCGCAGGTGACTGCGAAGACCGGACAAGACGGTAAAAAAAAATCATAATAATCATAAATAATAATAATCAAAACGAACGCCACCGCCACCGCCGCCGTTCACTTTCACTCGGACGAACCGCAACCGCGACCGCGATTGTCCGCTCAGTTACCGCGTTGGTCGCGTGCGCCTCAGCCGCTGCAGTGTGACGACTGACGATACGAAAACGGACGTCTATTATTATTATTATTATTATTATTATTACTGTACGGTTGTCTCGAAGTATCAAAAATTTGCACGTAAGTACCTTTATATAATACACATGTACCACAATGAAATATTTGTATATTTTATCAATTGTTGTCGAGTAAAAACTGTAAAACATCGATCGATTTCACGTCGATGAAAAAAATGTAGGTACCCGTTTTTGTTTTGAAATTCGACACAGATTGATGAAATTCGAAAATTGTCTTTATATGACGCATATTATGCATATCTGAAATGTGTAATTTACACAGAAATTTTTGTTATTTGAACACCGCGCACGAATAATATTTCTAATAAAATATATACTACTTATAAAATTCATTTTCATTTTCATTCGATTCAGTATTTTATCATTATCTTACAGTTCCACTCGACTGTACTTATTAATTATTTATTTTTAACGAATATGTTTTCCAAAGATAGGCCACTCAATTAAAATTTAATTTTTTTAATTGATTAATACTTTCGTAAAAAAAAATCAAGTTCAGCAATAAACTGAAGGAAAGTAGTTTATTTTATATTACAAGTATACTTATTTTATTAAATATAATAAATTTAAGTATAATTTGGTATATGAGATACATTTTCGATTCAGATATAAAATTTGCAAAAATATTTTGACTAAAGACTTTTTTATATGAAATCAATTAGTTTTAAATAATATTAAACTATAACATTATCGTACAAAGAGTTTATTATTTGATGATTTAAGAAAAATAATACCATTGAAATTCGTTACAACATATGGCTATTGCATGTAATAATAATTTTAGTATAGGAATTAAATATGATTACATAGCAAATTTGTAATATAAATATAAACACACTTGTAGAGTATTGTTGTGTTTAAGAAATAAGAATATAATAAATATAACATTTTTAAAAAAAAATTCGAGAACATATTAAAATTTAATTAGATACCAAAATTTTTTTTTAATATTATATTAATTATTATTCAGACGGAACTTTTCGTACCTTCTTATATTTTTAAAAATATTTCTAATTCTTTTTATTCTTAAACGACTTATTACAGAAAAACTGTTTTAAAATATTTGATAATTCATTATTAGTTATATTTAGTGCTTATGTAATAACTAGGTAATTTACTGACATTGTTATAATCGTAATAGAAAGATATTGTTCATCATCGAGTATTTTAATTGTGTTATGATATAAACTATGTGTTATTAATCAATTTTAGAGTTCAAATGATTACATTATAATATAACGTTTTCTAAATTAATTTCACTTAAGGTACGAAGATCTCCATAAAAAATAGAGATACTCATCTCTGTTCTACTGTAAACCATTAATTTTGTGAAATTTGTAAATAATAAACGTAAAGATAACAAATAACAATAACAGTTTCATTAAAATATTATACAGGTATTTAAATATATGTAATGATAATATTACGAAAAAAAGTCAATAATTTTCTATTGACGTCTAATATACTTTTTTAAATTTTTATTATTGTTTATAATTACGTCTTTTATCATAATTGAAATTATAGAAAATTGATACTTTTATATCTTCAATTAGAAAAAAAAACACATTACTTCTACGTAGTTTAACATTTATAATTTTTCTAATATTTCTAGAGAGTTATTTTTTATTTTTACTACACTTTTATTGCATATAATATATTATTATCAGAGTAATTTGAATAAGTTTATAAAATAATAAAAATAACCTAATATTTTGCAATATTTATGTATAGTTGCGCCGAAACCTATGTTGATGTAGGGTAACTTTGTCAATGCAATGAAAATCAGTAGGTGGGAGGGTGGTTCGTGATGGATGTTAGATACCAAATATTATAAATATTATATGATATAACGGTGTGTGTACTATGTACAAATGAAAAAATTATTTTATTATAAAATTGGTTGGTGGAGGTTGTATCATAAGTGTTTTCACTATACATATAATTATAGACTTTCAGCGCCACTGTATTATATATAGTTTATAAATTATAGTTATAATAACTATTTTTATAATTAAAATGTAAACAAATAATTTTGATACCCTGTGTTTATATATTATATAATAATTTTTTTAAACAAAAATTATGTAAACTTTATACCGAGGTCTCTTTCTTGTGTATTCCAATGCATTTCAATTATGACCATTTCATTAATTTTCTTTATTAGTTGGTAAATTGTAATTCAAAATTTGCAATATTTGAGATAATTTTGAATTATTTAAAAAAAAATTTAATGTGTTTATGATTTTATAAGTACCAAAATACTTAACCAAAATGCGATAAATAAAAATTTAGCTTTATATTAAATGGTTTTTAAATATTCAAATTTAGAATATTTTTTTAAAAAAAAAAATTAAATGATTTTTAAGTAAAATATAGTAGTTTAGCAGGTGATTAATGTTTATAGTTCACTCATTAATACAATAATAATTTGTTGTTATACTTAAGTACTATAATGTAAAATTGCTTTAAAACTTATTATTGTATGCTATTATTGTTTATAACTCACTGATGAATATTAATTCCTAAGTGAGTCGTATTTCCTGCCACAACTATTAGCACATTATTATGTTTTTTTTATCCAATAATATAAATATTTATTTTATCCCCATGAGTGTAACTTTTTTTATTTACAAGGTCAAATACGAGGTCGCGAAATTGAGCATTTGATTATAAATTATTTATATTTCTGTTGCGATAGAATTAGTCCAGTAAAAAAATATATATCGTACTCGTATTTAAAATTGTTGATTGCTGATCATATAGAAATATGGGATTCCAGATCGATCTTAACGCGAATTAGCAGTTTTCTTGTTTTATAATTTTAGCAATCATCTCGAAATAGTAATGAAGAAATGTTAAAGTAAATTAATAATATTATAGCAACCTTGACCCGTTTGTGTGGGGTTCTTACATCATAACTAACCGCGGTATACCGGTTGGACAGGAGAATATACATAATATAATATATTATATACTCTAGCATGGCGACGTGTGTACTATAATCCACATACTATATGAAATATTATGATCGAGGGATACATTTTTCTAGACTTTCCAAAAAGAAACAAAATTGTCGATTAAAAAAAAGTATGCTACCTTGAACCCAATATAGATTCCATATGACGTTTAATATTCTGTCTAGTCCACAACGATAATTTTATAATAACATGAAGGTCTTGACTGTACACAGAGAAGCATTTTTTTTTATTAAAATGAATATTGTTTTAAAAATGAAAAGAATTATAATATTATAAAAAATCTACTAAAAAGTAAAAAAAAAGGTAATTCAATGTATTTTATTCTTTTAATTTTACGATTGGTTTTGGGCGTAAAAATAACCAGATTTTAGATGGATTTTATTATGTTTATTTTTTTTCTTGTTCATATTTACATGCACAATTTAACTATTAAAAATATCTAGTAGGTAACAATAGATAATAGATAATTAACATACTTCTGTTGTCAAATTATAAATATCATATTGTCTGAAATATAATTGTGTAAGGTAGCTAATAAATGTGAAAAACCCTACTCTTTTATAATTTATTATGCTCATAACATTGAAGTACGTAATTATTTAATACATATATTTTATGTTTTTATTATATTCATAGCTCATTCATTTCCATTATTTAAACTATCTATTAATCATATTATATGTTTTGTAAACTGAATTTAAAATAACATTTTAACGATTTGAAAGCTTTCCAAAAATACAACCTTGTCATTAAGTGTTATATTTTATCAATCCTGTTAATTGGACTTCAAATAATCAACTTTTAAACCTAAGAATATTTTTTTTTTTTTTGATTGGTTTGTTTTATAGTAATCCTTTATAATATATTAATATTATATATATATTATATTATATTATTATGATATTTATAAAATACTGTTTAATTTTATTAATTTAAAGTAAACTATATCGATAGTTAGGTACATGGTTTTTCATTATTTACTAGTTAAAATTGTATTCGAAATTTTTATTGTTTTTAGAATGATTTGACTTTAAGCATGGACATGAAAGAGCCATGGCCGGCCATACCATTGCAAGTTATCAAACATTACTATACCTGTTCACGTTCATCGCAATAGGTACGTATATACGGTCGCAGTATGAATATCTATATAATGTTTTTTTTTACAACCAAGTGTAAATTATAATTTAAAGACCATGTTTATATGGTTATGGTATGCCAACATTTAAAAAAAACTTTAACATAATTTTTTTTGAAAATTATCTATCAGTTTTGTTTATCAGAAAATGAACAAATTACTTATTTATAATTAAAGTGGTTTTAAAGTTTAAATTATAATTTTACAAAGCAAACTATATTTTATTGCCCCTTTTTTCGTACCATTGAATTTCGACTAACGTGTTATTTTTGTCATGCATACCTTAAGTTCGTCACTACTGTTAGAGAGCACTTGGCTACCGAGTTATATTAGGTCCGTTATATAAAAAGTCATTAAACTTTAATGTTTTAAAATGTTTGATAAATTTCATTTTTTCATTATTTTGCAAAAAAAAAAAAAAATTAATTAACAATACAAAAAAATCTCAAATCTTTATAATTAAATTAAATGGTTGTGATTTCTATTGTAAAAGATAAAGTCATAAATAAATAAATAAATAATAATTGTATAGATTTAAAATAAAAATATTAAAAATTATTATTATGATCCTGAAGAGATGCCTATAATCATTTACGCCACGTGGACTCTTACTTTTCTATAACAACGTAGTACATACGTATGATGTATACAAACTTGTAGTATTTTAAATATTTATTTTGTTTTTTTTTACGGTTCAGGTGAAATATTATGTCAGGGAAGAAATCCGGAAAGAATCCAAATACCATTATCACCCAGAGCGCGTGCGATACAGCCGGCAGCCCTCACTGTTCAAAACAATAATGTTAACTCAATTGACGGTCAGTCCAAAGTTCCCGAGAACAAACAGACGTCGAAGCAAAAAAACTCCACGATCCAACAACAGACCACACCTACTCCACCGGTCTCGGTCAAAGAACTTTTCAATTCTTCGTCATGCGTCGAACCTCCGTTCACGTGCCCTCATCCGAAGATTCAGTTTTTCTTGTACACTAGGTAATGCAGACAATGTCAAAAAAATGTGATCATTTACGATTGTTATATTGTATAATAATACAATGAATGACGTGTAGGTACCGATATTGAGAAAAATTACCATGTTTACTGTTTTTCCTAAATTGCTAAATTTAGTTATCAATTGTATATATTATTTTTAACACCTCTATGATTTTATCTCTTGACAAGCAATTATTATCAGTAAATATTAAATTGATCGAACATTTTTCGAAGAAAAAGTCTTACTGTAATGTTCAATTGAATTCATACGGTCATGATGAATTCAATCGCTACAAGTGATTAAAAGAAGAGAAGAATTATTGATTTTCTTCAATAATGACTGAGATGTGACCGACGTGTTAGTCAGTAAAGTTTGTTTTCGATGAAAATTATATTCGTTAAACTATAACTTATTAATATGCAAACCGCCGGATTTGAAAGACAGAAAACACGAATTCGTTAGCAGTGTACACGGTTAAAAAAGCTCTTTCACTTAACAATATGATTACTGCGTGTACATATAGTGCATTTTCTAAAACATATATATTTTATTCATTATATTCGACGGAATAATAATGAAGATAATATTATTAAAAAAAAAAAAACAGATACGTTTTGTTTTTATGGTCACTGATGATAAATATAAATATACTTTCTCTCGTTTTATCGTGACTTTCGTTTATGCTCAATTACAATTAAATTGTTTTTATTTCTTTAGACTCACACAGAAGAATCCCGACTTGTTGGATGTGACTAATACGGAATCGCTGTACGCATCTCATTTCAACCCCAAGCACCCAGTAAAAATAATCATACACGGCTTCCAAGGTGGCAGAAATCTGTCCCCAAGTACTGATCTCCGGAATGGTAAGTCATATGGATATGGTAATGGTGTAACAGGTATCATTTCCGGCGCATCCGAATTGCATCAGAAAATTAAATTTATCCTAGTTGCATCCATGTGTTTCCAACAACGGGCCCGAGTTCCGTCCGCGTAATTTTAATGACAGGTCCAAATTTCATATGTAGTGTTCGTTTTCTGATGACGCTTCCGTTTTGCGTTCCCAATAATGATTGAGGAATCGACATTTATGTTATTGAATGATTATTGTTTAAAATTATTATAAATATTAAACGATAGGCAAATTTTTGTTTGCCAATTTTTGAATAAACACAATGGGTGTTTTTCTTTCATTTCAAACTCACTACGGTGTTTACATATTTTTTTCCAAATCTTCCCATTGTTTCCTTGTTACATTTGGAATTATTTTGATACATATATCGTTTAATTAAAATTAAAATTTACATATACGTTTTTTATACAACCACCTTTGGACGTTGTTGTTTAAAATTTTTTGATAAGAAAACTAAAAGAACTATTAATATTAAATAGTATTTTATTTCATATTTTTTTCATAAACCATTTGAATTTATTAATCGATCCATTATAGGTAATTTAAAATTAAATTTTAGAATATTAAATGTTTATATTGGCTAAATTGTTATTATTAGCATATGGCTAAATAATTAAATGGATGATGTATTGATAAAACTGGGTAATTCTTATTTTGGACATTATATAATTAACATAAATGATTCCCAATATATATAAAAAGAGTAGTAATAAAAATCACACAGTGACTTCGACGTTCTTCGGATACATCATGAAAAGAGCGTGGATGCAATTTAGATTTCACACAATGTATTTTTATTTATTTTTTTTAATGTATGAAATTCGGATGCTTCTGTCATTTTGTCTAAAATTATATTTTCTTATTTATATCACGTATTCGAACGTTTATTGTTGAAATATCATTTAATTGAAAATTTTAATAATCAAAATTATATAACTGAAACAATAATAATATTTATAGTTTTTAATGTTTATATACGAGTAGGGATCAGACCATAATGCCAAAAATCCAATATTCAACCAAACCAATTTTAATTTCGATTAATTAATACAAATATTTATGTGTGAGTTACGATAACTTATAGAGAAAAAGCTCTTAGAAGTTCTTAATTTTTAAACGTATAATAGTATGATGTTCGGATAAACATCTCTTCTTTCCGTACTCGTGTAATAAAAACAAATAATGGTATTTTAAAAATAAAAATAACATTTTGGTTTTCAGCTTATTTCTCTAGAGGAAACTACAACATAATCATAGTGGACTACTCGACTTTGGCACAAATACCGTGCCTGAACCAAGTAGAATGGGCGCCCAGGTTTTGTGGCATGTGCATTGCTCAATTGGCAAACTATTTAGCCGACCATCCACGAGGAGTGACACCAGACAAATTACACTTGATGGGGTAACGTTAATAAACACTTATACATTTTTTATAATTTACGTTCGAAAAAGATAAATACAAAAGTTAAATCAATCCTGAAATGGAATACCTTGATAAATATTATCAACTTAACTTATAGTTGAAAAATAATGATTGTTCCTAACATATTTCACAATATTTATACATACAATGACTCGGAATTCGGATATTGGATTAATCCATATATACTAAATATGGAATTGAACTGGTTGACTTTGTAAATTAACTGCAAAAAGTGAAGTTAATAATTTCATGGGCATAATAAATTTAATCCAGTTAAGATATTAAATTTTAAATAAACTATGACTAGTTCAGTTAAAACGTATCAAACTTAACTCAATTTTAACTTTCTAACTAGGTAATTATTAGATGACCTTTAAACAATTTGTAATGTTAACCACACACACACATGTATATATTATAAACTTAATTTTTTATGATTTTAAAATATAATTGACGTGGCACATATCATAATTGTACCTATTTATGATGATTATAATTTGTATTATATTAGTATTGATTATTTTACCGTTTATCGATTTATACCATTTAGTTAATATAACGAGAATTATACGATAATGATAACAAAAATATAATGATGTACCTACACATTCATTTATTTATTACCGTTACTTGTTTTGAAAGGTACAATATCATAATTATACATTTATACTATTATTATTAATTTAATTAATCGTACAAAAACAGGTTTATAAAGAATCACGTTTCGTATTAGTTTTAATACAATGTAAGTACTTACTAATAATATAAAACCATTCAAAATTAACCTTTTTTTTTTTTTAAATTCAGCCCTAGTGGTTGTTAAATAAATTATGTAACAATATAATATACAATTATAATTATTGCTGTAAGGTCATTTTTACGATTTTTTGTTATAGATTGTAGGTATACTATAGTATATATAATCAATGATTTTATTTATACTTTATTAATTTACTATTAATTTAATATGATCAATTGTCGTAGTGAGTTCAAACGTTGTTATATACGTATAATAATAAGAAACGTTGGAATATTACTAATTACTATTAATTTTATACGTAATGATTGCACTTGGATTTAAATATATAATTATATTTAAATTATATTTGTAATTAATTTAAGTATTTTCGTGTATGTTATATTTGCCACAGGTATAGCGTCGGTGCTCATATAGCTGGTCTGACGTCAAATTTCATTAAATCTGGAAAAATTGGCCGAATCACCGGGTTGGATCCAACCATTATCTTTTACATGAGCAACAATCGATCTAAAGATCTTGATCCGTCAGACGCTCATTTTGTGGACATCATACACACGGCAGCTGGAATCTTGGGCCAGTGGGGTCCGAGCGGTCACGCAGATTTTTATGTAAATGGCGGTACATCACAGCCAGGATGCGCTAGTGACAGTCTGATACGTGAGTCACGCTGTATTGTACAAAATTATTATTTTGTTCGATTTTTTTAGTGTTTTGGAAAAATCCTTTATTCAAACTATACTATGGCAACGAACGAATTTTCGAATTTGTACGAAAAATGTCGTTCAAAATTTAAAATTTAATTATTATCATTATAATTCTTGAAGGAAAGGAATACTATAATTAGAGCTAGGATTTCTATGCATTTTGCTTCTTTTTCTAAAGATTGCTGTGCGATGCTCGTTTGGATACAAATCCGTTACATGCACTTTTGAATAAGGAAATTTATATTTAGTTTTTAGGGAATTTTTAGAGTGCTTGTACTCTAGATATTTTATTTTAAAATGATTACACATTAACATGAATTTTATATAAATATAAGTAAAAAAATTATGAAGAAGATACTCGTAAATCGTAGTAGATTATCGGACAATCGTTAAAATGTCAAAACCTAGATAATTAATGACTGTGTCTACAATAAAACAGTGTGGTATATTTATAATAACTAGATTTATTATTAAATAATCTTAAATCGGTCATATTTTTAAGGTCATTTCATGTTTTTTTAGCGTATTTTTTGAATTTTTTAATTCATTTTTGCATTTTATTAAGAACGTTAATCTCAGCCCTAATTATAATCCTACAGAGACACTTACCATTAGTAATCGAAATTAATGAATAACATAAACTGAAATTAACCAAGTTAATTTTTGAATTTGATGAATTATGAACTATTTATTTGTAGTTTTTATTAATTTATTTTTGGAAGTTCCAGAACTGTATCAATTTATTTTTACTTTTATGTTTGTTATTTTTAATTAATATTTGTATGTTAATAATATTTTATCATAATGACTAATGAGTAATATAATAACTGATAATTGACCTTCTTAAAGTCAAGCAGGAAGAGTAATTATTTCAAGTCCATTGTGTGTACAATGCACATTAAAATGTTAATTTATAAGTATATGCTACTTTATTATAAACCATAATAATAATATGAGATACTTATCACAAAAGTTTATACTGTTATGATCATATGACTATTAGTATTTAATAATTGTCCTTCATAGTTTACACCACGAAATATTGCTGTATACGTAATTTAAAGTATAAGCTGTATACTTCAATTTATATTTAATAGATATTTTTCCTGTCTATCACTTTTACGGTTAACAACAATATCATTAAAATTTCCAACTCGATTTATAATTATAAAATATCATTGGCAGTGTAATATTATGATTTTTAAAGTAGGGACTTACTACAAACATGTTCCTTAATCGCCATGTAATCTTAAAATATTTATATAATTTATATGTATTGATCATTCTTATATTAAAGCTTTATAATTTAGTGCGTGTTTGGATTTAATATTTTACTATAAATAATTAAGTAGACTTACAATTTATGATTGATATTGAAAACATAACATTTTTACAGGACATGAATTATAATATACCTAGTAATATCATATAAAGTATAAATAATATTAATTTTGTACGATATTTATGAAACAACATTGCTTTTACACAACGTACTTAGATAACTCTTTTTGTGCAATGAATAGATCTTTTTTCAATATCTTAAAATTTGTTACTTAGTACTATTTCTACTATGTGGGCAGTGGAATATTGGGGGATATACACAGGTAGTATTATCTGCTGTATATTCATAACATTTCCTAACGATTTTGTATAGGTACATACTTAAAAGAAAGTAAAACATTATGGGTATACTATAACTGATGCACCATGCCAACTTACTCAGTATATCTTTTATTATTTTAAAACGGAATGGTTGATTTTCTGAATAAATATAGAGTTTTGAAATTTATTAAAAAATGTAATTTTTTTAAAAAAATCTTTAATATTACCTGTAATTTTTAATTTAACAGTTTGAAAATTGTATTGAAACATACTCATATACTATTTAATCAATTTATATAATATTTTGAACATCATAAGTCACAATATTTTTTTATAAGCTTCTAAAGTTGGAATTTCTAGTAAAATTGAATATTATGGTTTTTTTTCTAGTTTTATTTTAAGTTTTAATGCATAAATATTTTGATTTTTAATATTTTTCAAAATTTAATATTTATTTTATGTTTTAGGTGTTCTTGAATAACCGTATAACAAAATTTAGAAAATCTTAAGTTATTTTTTATCATTTTTTCATTTTAACATTTCATATTGATGTTTGATTTTAAAAATGTACAAACACTTTTTCGGGTATAAATAATAATGGTCCGATTATCAAAAGTAGTGTGCTTTAGGTTGAAAATTGCCTTTACTTAGTACTTTAGTTTTTCAAATTGTATAACTTTTCATAATATTGATAATAAGAATTTTGCATTCCACAATATAATCACTGACCACATGAAATATATTCGTTCTAATACTGACGTCAGAAATATGAATTTTTCCAATAATTAAAAATTCCTAAAAATCAAAATTTTGACTAAATTAAGAGATCGACAAACAAAATTATCATATAAATATACTATTTAAAATAGATATCTTCAATGTTGCATAACTTGAAAAATAAAGTTTTTCATGAGTTTTTTTTTAAACAAGTAATATTGTAGTTCATTGCCAAAATAATAATTTGAAAAAAAAATGCATTCAAAAAATTTAATTATTTGAGGAGATCTTGCAATTAGTAAATAGATTTCGGTCACTCTATATAATTATTTTTATTTAAAATAATTTGAGTATGGTTTTATTATATTGCAATAAATAAATAAACATTTTACAGAAACACTGTCATGTGATCATACAAAAGTGACACCATACTTCATTGAATCGATCAATTCTAACATCGGGTTCTGGTCAATACCTTGTTCGAACAGATTTTATTTTAATTTAGGTTTGTGCGATCCGCCCGAGTCTGAGTACGTTTTGATGGGTGAACACATCAGTCACAAGTAAGAGAATTTGCAATAATTTTAACGACTTTTGGGTTTTATTCAGAGTTTAAACAAAAATAAAAATATTTAGTTAAATGTTAAGACAAATTAGTCCTTATAAATTTAATTTTGTTTAATGTTATTACATTTTTGGGTATAAATTTATTATAATACCATTGATTATTTGATTATAAATAATAATATTATTTACTATTGTAAAAAAAAGTGGGAAGGCTGATTGTGGATGTTCCTCCTTCGTCCCTTCGGTCCTCGGAGAAATTAGTAATTCATTATAATTATTAAGATTTGAATGCAATGATATTGCATTAGAAAATACGATTCTGAGCGTATCTCAATTATTGCAATATATTATACTAATAATTCATTTCAAAATTTACCTCGAATGTAAATTAAATTTGTAAATATGCAAAATAAATGTCAAATCCCTACGATCAATATTCAAGGAGTTATCATTCCTTCTCAAGGAAAAATTTACGGGAAATTCAGAAATTGAGCTAAATAAAGTACCAACTAGATTAAATTCGCAATAGAGAGGGTAACCCATTTGTGGTATTTGGACCATTATTTTTACCCGAATAATGATTTTCATAGATCAGAAAAAAGCATATTAAAATTGCCGATTACCCTCTTTTCAAAGAAAAACTTTTGGAAAATTCGAAAAATGAGCTGAATAAATTACCAAGAGGACAGGATTTGCTACCCAAAGCATACCTCACTGTGATAATTGGACCATTATTTCTATCCATAAAAACGTTTTCATGAATCAGAAAAAAAATATAATAAAAACCTATAAAAAAAATTTGCCTGTTTAGATTTTCAAAATATTTTGTAAAAAGAATAAGTAATATAGTATTGGACTTCTATAAAATTTTCAAACAGATAATCCCAAAATTGTAGGTAATATTAATTTTTTTTGGGAAAACGTTCAAAGCTCTATATTTTTCCAAATAATTAACTGTTCCGTTCCAAAATTTTACCACGCTTGTAAATAACCTATGTTAGTACTCAAAAAAATTTAAAAATAAGTTCCTACTATTAAAACTTAATAACAAATCACGAAAAAAAAAATATAATAAAAAGTGTATAAAAAATTGGCAATTTTCTGCTTCTTAAGGAAAAACTTTTGGGAAATTCGAAAAATGAGCTTTATAAAGTACCAAGTAGACAACATTTGCAAGCGAAGCATATGCTATGCGTGATAATCGCATTATTTCTACCTGAAAAAATGTTTTAATACATAAAAAAAAAAAAAAACATTTTTGTAGAATCAATACATTCCTCGCTCTGCTCAGAATCTAAAATAGTAAAATAAATTATGTGTCAATTGATACAGCGCCACCTTTTGAAAACCCGTATAAATATAATATTAGTAGCCAAATTTTCCTATGCCGTGGGCCGTGGGCTATCTGTCTATTCAATAATCAATGGTTATACCTATAAATGTCAAAAATGTTTAACCGACATAAGATTATTATTAATCAAAATAAAGGTTACCAGTTTAAATTTTAAATTTTCATGTTATTACAAATAAAATTCAATAAACAGGAATTTTAATAAGAATCTGAAAAGTGTCATAAAGTACTTAGTTCGTATACAAAGACACAAAAACAAAACAAATTTTAAATACATTACGTTATAATTATTATGTTAAAAAAAACTTTTTTGAATCCTAGTTATATTAATGTTGTATAATATAAAATATTTGTATTATTATAATTTTTTTTTTTTTTTGTAGAGCTCGAGGTATTTATTATTTAAGTACAAACGCAAAAAAACCTTACGCCAAAGGATTCCCAAAACAAAGAACGTCGCCTGCCACAAATACCATTACCGGATGATTTGCATATAATGACGGCTCTAGTCAAAATATTGTTTGTGATACCGTAAAATATCTTTTACACATTTAGACTTTGGAGTATAATAACTCTACCTAAATCTTTAATATTTCGTTTTATTTATTCGAATATAGTGTGAATAATAAATTATTTTATTCTAATATTATTTTATGTAAGTCTCGTGATCATTGTATATTATAATAATTAATAATATATATCTACTGTATATAGGTTAAATTATTGTAAGGTAATTATTGTATAATTTATTCGTGCAGCAATTTTGCAATTATAATATAGAATAGGTGGGAAACTGTGACAATAATAATAATAAACTTCATAAAATATGTTAGTTTATAGTATAATTCGGTGTGGCGGTATAATTCATATTTATTAATAATTATTTTGCACACCAATCGTTTTACAATGCACTGTATGATATTGTATCATATTATGTATGTAATAATTTCTACTAAAACAACATTGTACGTGTAATATTGTGAATTTGTGATTTTAATATTAATATCAACAATAATGATCGAAAATATAATTTTTACCTCATCACATATAATATATTCGATCACATAAATTTAATTTTTTTCAAATTTCTAAAATATTACTACCTATATCATTCAATGGTTAAATAAATAATTTTTTTAATGATTTTGATAAAATTATATTTTTTGTTTATGTCATAACAACACCATAATAATATAATTTGCTATTATTAGAAAATCTAGTTAAATAATTATAATTGGTTGCATATTATTACAAACTAAGCGACTTAAATTATACTGTTATAGAATTATAGTAGGTCTTTATATATTATATAGATCTTACAAAATATGTATTAAATCCAACAATATATTAAAGTCAGAAAATTTTTTTTTAGTCGAAAAGAATACAATTATTGCGAAGTTAATTTAAAATAACAATATATATATATATATATAAATATTCCTAGTTTATTAATTATATCATCAAGGTCTTGGGAAACTTTGGAATAAGAAGGATAAAAGAATTTTTTTATACACTGTAATTGGAATGAATAAAGTGAAATATTCCGAAATGATTGAAAAAATGTTTTTTAGTAACCATTTATAATTTACATATTGTTTCATAATAAATTACGTAATATGAGACAATTTTGAAGTCAAAATTCGTATTATTTATGGATGGGGATGCCAATTAACGCATCTATTTGTAAGGAAAGGGAAGATTGTAAAAATGATTGAGATGTACAAGAATGTGGAAATTATAGAGGTATCTAAAGTATGAGTCATATCATGAACGTTTGGTAAAGGTTATAGAGAAGATAATAAGGGGGAGACTACAGTATCAAGGAATCAGTTTTGGTTTATTGTTTATTCCAAGAAAATAACATTACAACCGATATTTGAAATAAAGCAGATCGCAGTAAAAGAAGTCTTAATGGTGTTAATATAAATTAACCTTACACTGCATGATGTATTGATGTGATATATATGATATAATATGGCATAATTATTATATTTTTATAAAATATGTTTATTGATAAACACCAAGTAACATGTACTGATTATAAACATTCTATGAATACTATTGATTGAAGTTCAAAAGTTTGATAAAAAATTTAAAACCTGGTCCCGGTAGAGTGTCCAGAATTAGTATTGACTTCCAAGATTTAATAATTGATAAATATAGAATAGCTATGAGAAGAAAAAAAAGTGGTATTTTAAACATTTAAATTTTTTTTTTAACACCACTTTTTGGATATGTCATTAGTAAATTCGTGGTTACTATATAGAAGACCAAAAGAAAATGAAGATACTATTCCTCTAACAAAATTTAGACAAAATTTAGCAATAAGTTGCTATTTCTGCTGTCAAACAGGTACATTAAGGATCCCAATAAGAGGAAGAAAAAGAAAAGTTGATAAAATCGTTAAGAACTAAGTATAAAAAACGAAATAAAATTAATTTAACAAAATAAATATACTCGTATTTGTATGTATAATAAATTAAATAATTACAGCTATCCAAACACATGCACCATCCAATTATATTAGGTAGATCATTTACCTGAAGCCGGAGGTAAAAGAGTACGATGTAAAAATGAAAAATGTACCATAAAGTCATTTATTAAATGTAACGTTTTTTTATATATTTAAAATCAAAAAAAAAAAAAAAAAATTGTTTTTATTCGTAGTAATTTGTTAAATATACATATATTCATATAAAAGGTATAATGACTTATATTTAATCAAATTAATAAAAATATAAGTATTGTATTTTATTTGTATGGTGTACATATATGGCACAATTGCAAATTTTCTTTAAAAATTGCGAAAACTGGTTATTATATATTTTTTTTAATTTCATCAAGCTTCTTTGCAATAAGTTCCAAGCTCTATTTTTTTCTAAATAATTAAATATTCCATTCCAAAATTTTATCACGCCACTTGGTATCAGTCAATGCATTTGTAACATAGGAACGAACGCCTACCAGTCGCTAACTTGAATAGTTAACCGTGATTTGGTATTTACCTAAATTCAACCGTTAATTTCATATTATTAGTTAATTAATAGTTAAACAAATTATTATATTATTAAATATTAATTAAGAATATAAATAAATAATAAATAATTTTAAAAGTGATTGTTAACTTATATTATGATAATTGTTAATTGATAAGGTACAAACTAAAATATCAATTGACTAAGTTTAAACCAACCCTGGCTGGGTAAAAATAACTTATCTAGAGTAAATAACTCCAAGTTATTGAACTCTAGTATTGAATTAGCTCCTACCTACCAGAAAATCACGTAGTTAACTAGAGTTAAATCGAGTTTCATTTTAGAACATATCACTGTTTATTTGGTAATAAAATAGGAAGTGATTCGTTAACATAAAGTTAAACGCCAATAATTATTTGATATACGATAATATTATATTCGATAAGAAATCATACATACCTTGAAGTTAAAATACCATGAAGCATAATTTATGTATTTTACAAAAGACCCGCCCATATATGCCACAAATATTGCATAAACAGATATAGATGTTAACATTTTCTTCCAAGGAGTATTAAATACCATCATTTTTGTGTTTGTAATACTATTATAGTTGCATTGTAGTCTTAATAAATTGCTATTTATTAAATATGTCCATAAAACGTACAAGAACAATCCGAATATGCCTAAAAAAAAAAAAGATAATTTTTAAAAAATTATCCTCGTTCCCAATTTTACAATATTACCACTCAAATAAAAAAAATTTCTATAGTAACATACATTAGATATGTAAAATAACTGTATAAAATTGTATGTATAAAAATTAAGAAATAATAAAAACAATAATAATATAATATATATTTAATAACCATGTTACATTACAAACTTTTATATTTTATAACAATCGGGGTAGATAACAACAACGCTATTTACAGGACACATAAAGAAAAAAAATCATTGTAAAACCAATATATTCCTTACTACGCTCAGAATCTGACAATTAGTAGTTAGTTATTTTTTTTTTATAGATATATTGTAGAGGATTAATCTGCATTTATTATTATTTACTTATGTTCCGTATAATAATATTAATTCTATTTCTTTAATATAAAATGTATAAGGAAATGACGTTACGAACATTTGAGCCAAAGGGATTTAAAATGTTTTAAAAATGTATTGTTATTGGTAAATTTATAGTTTGCATTTTTTTCACTTATTATTTTATTAATTTTAATTTGTATTGTATTTCCTTTAGTCTTTTTTTTTTATCAATTATTAGATATTTACATTTATTTTTACTTGTCTATTTCTAAAATTCATCCATCCATAACATAAGTTTAATTGGCAATTGTCCAAAAAAAGTAACCCCATGACGCCACTGGTATATAATGTTTATAGTAATATTAAACATTTATGGAAATAATTTAAAACTTCTACACTTAGTCAGAAAATCAATCAATCGTTTCTAAATTTGTTTCTCCAATGTAGAACATCTATTGGAGTACTCAAAAAAAATTTCAAGTCTCTATGATCAAAACCTCATTAAAAATTTGGAAATTTTAACTTTAAAATATTATTTAAAGTTATCAGTCCCGATTTTCAAAATAGTTTGTTAAACGAATAAGTAGTATATGATTAGATTACAATAAAATTATCTAACTAATAAACCAAAAACTGCACGAAATATTAAACATTTTTAGAAAAAAATTCAAAGCTTTATGCTTGACCAAAAAAACCACCAATCCATACCAAAAATTTACCATATTTGTGTATTTCCTATGTTAATACCCAAAGAAATGTTCAAGTCCCTACGATTAAAACTTAATTAGTAATCACTAAATAAAAAAAAATTTATATAACAGAAATCGCAATTTTGCTTATCTTCCGCAATTTTTTTGCAGTTTTTCTTCTGCCATTTGAAAACAATAATATTGCATTAGAAAATACGATTCTGAGTGAAACTATATTACAATACACTTTACTAATAATTCATTTCAAAATTTTACCTCACTTGTATACTACTTATGTTAATACTCAAACTAATTTTTAAATCCCTACGATCAAAATTCCAATTAGTTATCACGAAATTATAAATTTTGTCGATTTTCCGCCATTTTTTGATAGTTTTTCCCCACTCAAGGAAAAACTTTTAAGAAATTCGAAATAAAGTACCAACTAGACACGATATGCTACCGAAAGCACACCATACTTATCGTAATTGGACTATTTTTTCTATCCGAAAAAGTGTTTTCATACATAAAAAAAAAAAAATCTTTGTAAAACCAATACATTATTTGCTTCGCTCAGAATCTAAAAATTGTAGATAAATAAATTAAAAAGCGATAAATGATGAAATTGAAAGTGAATCAAATGATTCCACAGACACTATAAAAAGATGCAGTGTCGTAGACGGGCATTTGTATAGGAAGGGGGTAAGGGCTCATAAGTTAATTATTAAAAATTAAATAAAGAAAAATAAAATAGAATAAAAAAGAATAAAAAATTTTCATTTAACAATGCACCGCTATTGCCGTAACTCGAGAGTAAATATGTTCAAAATAATACAATCGTATAAAATAAAAACTAGAATAATATAAAAACAAAACTTGCTTTATCTTTGCCTTCGTACCTAATGTTCGTAAAACATCCGTTCTAAACAGTATAGGTCTACGGACCTCGAAGTTATTTATTAGAATTTGTACTATTATTTTTTATTATTTATTGTATTATTCATATATCATTGAGAGTTGAATAATAATAAGAATATTGCGGTTTATTTTATTTATACATTTTTTATTTCGTGATTACTAATTAAGATATTGATATTAAAAGCTTATTTTTTAGTACACACATACACGATATACACGCGTCATAAATAATGAATTGGATTTTTTGGCTAAATATAGAGTTTGGAAATTCTTTCCAAAATTGTTTAATATTACACGCAATTTTGAGTTTAACCTAACTAAATATATTTACAAAATATTTGAAAAATTGTATTTTTTTAGATTTTAAGCTTTTAAAGTAAGAATTAAATAAATGAATGGTGAGTATTCCCAGTTTAGAACTATTATTTCAAGAATTAGATATTATAGAAATATACAATTTAGTTAGTTTTTTCTATTTCTGTTATTTATATAGATACAAAAACGTAGTATTTATATACTTTATTATACATATACATTTAATTGCAGAAACGTGTAAAAACGTGTGTCCTATCTATGTATTTATGATTAGAGTTTGGAAATGTTTTCCAAAATTGTTTAATATTACACGCAATTTTCAGTTTAACCTTACTAAATATATTTACAAAATATTTGAAAAATTTTATGCAACAATTTAATTTAGATTTAACTTTTTTAAAGTAGAATTAAATATATTATATGATACATTACGGGTTTTTAAAAGTTTGATAACATTTTTTTCGTGTATTAATTATGGACGGATTACCAAAAATAAAATATGCTTTCGGTAGAAAATTGCATCTAGTTGGCACTATATTTAGCTCATATTTTGAATTTTTCAAAAGTTTTTCTTAAGGTGAAGAAAACCATAAAAATGGCTGAAAATCGGCAAAGTTACAGTTTTCGTTATTTACAATTTTTTTATTTCATGATAACTCCATAAGATTTCATCTTAGGGACTTAAAAGTTTGTTTGAGTACTAACATAGGTAATTTAAGCACGTGGTAAAATTCTGGAATGGATTATCACTATAAAATATTGTAATATAATGGTTTTAAGTTTCTCTCAGAATCGTATTTTCATAAATCAATATTATTGCATTCAAATCTTAATTATAATATAAACCACTAATTTATCCGTGGATCGCAGTGACGAAGGAGAAAGTCTACCCGTTTTTATTAAAATGGTATGGAAAATATTAGTTTTGTTAGAAATCGTACTCTTTGGTAAATTTTTAATTATTATATTGTGACAATATATTATTTTGAAGCTAAACTGTGTTATCCTAGTGTAAAAACAATTTCAAACAAATTTCTAAAAAAAAAAATAATTAATATTTTGATTTCTATTAGTTTCCAATTAAAATTTCGAAAAGTATTTATGTAATTGCGAGATTGATTTTAATGCAAGTATGGAAATTTATTTTAAAAAACATTATTTTATTTCTATTTTAGGTACATTATTGACGTCAAATGACAAATCGAAATGAAATTTTAAATTTCAAATAAAAGTCATCCATTATTTAATCATAAATTACCTAATTATAATTGAAAGTCTCAAATTTGTATTAGCAATCCCTTAAATACTATTTAACTGTTTATTATACAAATTTCATAATAAATAACTATTGTTAGTACAAACAATTATAATTTTAAACAAATTTTATTTTTAAAATTTGTAATTTAAAATGATTTAATTTTATAAAAAATAATTGTTTAATAAAAAACAATGATAATTTTTACATTTTTATTATGTTAAATACAAAAAAAGGGTTTCTTAAATATATAAATTATATTCTATATTCAAAATATTTTTAGTTCTAATGCATTATCGTGTATTGAAATGAATTATTGCAAAATAACAAAATGACTAGAATAAATCGCAGAAATTTTGCACGCAAAGTAATTGTAGTTATATGTAGAAGTTTTAATGCAATTTTTTATTCTGTATTATTGAATTAAAGAATCTATATATAATTTGCAAGTAAATAGAATATAATTTAATATATTATATATTTGTTTATTTATTAATTAATGATACAATATATTTCAATAAAACTGTTTACAATTTGAGTAGATAATAGATAATATTTTACTTACGAATATTGTAAAGTAGATGTTCGCTCTATTTATATCCGTCGAATGTGGAGTGGTATATTACTAGTTTGTAGGGAGCACGGTGTTATACGGAAGTATAGAAGACAATTGTCAAATTGAACGTGGCAGCATGATGATTTTCACAAATTAATTATTTAAAGTGGACTGTATAAACTTTTATATTTTATAATCATCGAATAGTCGATGGGAAGGGCATGTGATTACAATTGCTATTGACTTTTATGACAATAAGCACGATATTAATATAAATAAATAATTTTATCTACTAATAACATTAAGTAATTAGAAAAATACATTTCAATACGTACATTTTTGTGAATGATATTGTAAGTGATATGCCAATTATGTATATAAAAAAACGGGAAGGTCGATTACGGACGTTCCTCTTAAATAGTTTATTTTCATTAATATATGCATTGATATTTTATTTAAAAATATGGTTTGAGTAAAATGCGATATACAATACGTCACAACTGAAAATCTTGTAAATCTAAAAAATACCTTAAACATTTTAGTTTTAATTTTAATCACAAAGGTATCATTGAAAGTATTATACATATTGTTTAACATTTTATCATTACAAAATTTTTATGTTATTAATTGAAAAAATTAGGATTGAACATAATTCATTTAAAACATACCAACCAAAATATAAATAAATATTTATCAAGGTAATATATTTATATAAATAAATAAATTTTAAATACTCGTATGATTTATTAATTATTCAATAATAATAATAATAATAATAATAATATATTAAATTACCTAAATATCACTACCTCGTCTTAACAGAACGCTACCCACTCTTTGTTTTCACCAAAAAAAAGTGTTTTACGCGGGAGAAAACCCAAAAAGCTACAGAAATATTTAAGACACAAAATTTTTACACTAGACAGATGACAAGTTTACCAGTGTAACTACAGAGCCATTTTTTAAATATCTAAAATTCTAAATAAGTTATAGATTTTTCAAGTGTTTCTTTCCATCCCTCTTTACATCTACATTAATTTCCGTTACAAGGCATCTGAAAATTACTAATCTACTTCAATATGAAAAAGTAGAAATTTAGATTGTGAACGTTCCTCCTTCAACCCTTTGATCCTCGGAAAAATTAGTGGTTTATTATACTTAATATTTGAATGCAATGATATTGCATTAGAAATACGATTCTGAGCGAAACCCAATATATTACAATAAACTATATTAATAATTCATTCCCTACGAACAAAACTCAATTAGTTATCACGAAATTAAAAAATTTAAAATAATGAAATCGTTATTTTGCCGAATTTTGTAGATTATTGTTATTATCTGAAACATTCAACTGCTTTTTCATCTACTTTATATTATATTACAGTTACAGGTTATATTTTTATTTATTAGAATAAATATTTTATAGAAAATAATAATAGGCATTTGAATAAAAAATATAATTATAATTCTGAATACAAAATGCAATTTTGGATTTTTCTCATTTCTATTGTTCATCGGCCTATGAGTGCATTACTCCCGAAGCGCAAAGTCCGTAAAATGACGTACTTATGAATATTACGATAGCGTAGATCAGAATTTGTATCATCATCATCGTGTCGATTGAAAGTTGCAATTTGAACTTTTCGCATCGACGGTGCTGGCACAACAACAAACATTTTTTAATTTTACAATATTAGAAAACGAACCGTTCGTGTCTTCCACCTAAATTTACAATGCAATTTTATATCCAGCCAATAATGATTTATATTCTCTATTAGGTCTAACCAAAGCAGCCCGCCTTGACAAATTTTAATTTTTATCACATACATGCATTATCTATTAATTAGACGAAACTAATCCAAAACGCAAATATAAAATTGCAAAAACATATTAAAATTACATTTTAATATACGTTAGCTATACAATAATAAATAGTTATAATAATAAATACATAATAATAAAAATCAAATCTTTAAGATATATTTTAATAATATAAACAAAACTCAATGAATGAAATAAAAACTAAATAATAAATCTTTTTAAAATAAACAGATATTTGATAAATAATAATTATAAAATTAAAAACAGTACTGAGTAATCAATAATATGATTCTATGATATTATAATTTGTATATTTCTTTTAACCCTAGGTACTGTTTTTGGCAAAATATAAAATTTGGATATAATAATAGTCTAAACACGTAAATGTCACTTTTACTGCAGTTGACCATATTTTAAAATACGACTGTTGTTAACATATAGTGAGTGAATTATTGATACTTATATATCTATGTTAATGTAACGTAATATCGGTTTATATTATAATTTTGACTAGCTTCATTGCTTCAGTTTTTTCATTCTTATTTCTTACAATTTTATTTAATGTTAATATTATTTAAAAAATAACAACTTGTATTAAAATGATTTCAATGGTCATTATTATTATATTGGTATATGCAAAATGATAATTTAATTAAATAATACTCGGATAAGACTCCGGTAATACTCCGAGTAAATTAATCGTTATTTTATTTATAATTTTTTAGTGAATAACACATTTTGTTAAAAAAAAATTAATTATTACTATTGAATTATGTTTTGTTATATTAACTTGTTAAAATCAAACTTTTTTACATATTACTATGAACATATATTCCTATATTTCTTAAATATCATATTAATTCTAAAATTACATCAAATGTCATTAAAAGAAATAATAATTATTATTCTCTACTTGAACTTATGAGTACGATGTAGTTATTTTTATCTACATCAACTATCGTCCATCGTGAACATGGGGGCATGAGTCATTGAGCTTCCACTGTTGTTGGTTTCAAAATATTGTGTGATAGTGTAATATTTTTGAAGCTATGAAATTCATAGATAATAAAGATATAATTACTATTTTAATTAATGGTAAAACTGAATACGTTCATGATAATACTGATAAAACAAATTTTACGTGCCATGATATTAAAATATAAAATGAGGTACTAAAAATAATAATAACAGAAATATGATTTTTCCAATAAATAAAAACAGTTCTTAAAAATCTAAATCTTGATTAAAAAAGATCGAAGAAATCATCCTGTTAAAATGTTTGTACAAATATACTGTTTAAAATTAAAAAGAGTTTATTTTTTAAAATATTATTATAGAAAATATTATTGTTCTATAGTGCCACATTATAAATGCATGAATATTCGTGCAATAATTTATTTTTAGACTTTCTATATGCTTAACGAGTCAATTCCAAAATTTATTATCGTGATAACAACCACTACACAACTATATATGGTTATTCATTATAATTGTTCAGTATTGATGTACGCGTCATTTAATACTGTTCACTATAGATTTTTTTTTTAAAAATTAGAAATTATAGATAATCTGATTGATTTGCTCAAATATTTATTATAAAAAACACTAATTTCTCCAAGGGCCGAAGGGACGAAGGAGGAACGTCCAGAATCGACCTTCCCGATTTTTTTTTTATATATACGTAATTTTCATGTCATTTACAAAATTATTCGATATATTAAGGCTGTAGTGAGATCAGGTGTGCTGTATGGACCAGAGAATTGGGCAGGAACAGCAAAAAATTAGTACTATGAAGATGAGAATACTAAAATAATTCTGTGGATGACCAAATAGCATGGAATAAAATAAGAATACCTACATGAAGAAACATGCACATTGCACAATTGTGATGCTATAGGAGAGAATAAGAAATTTAATAAAAACTAATCTGTGAATCTCTGCAGAGATGGTTCGAGTATGTTATGAGGAGAGATGATTCAGAGACTACGATAGTTATTATGGAAATAAATGTAGAAAATAAGATATGGTGAAGAAGACTAAAGAAGTGGTGAGTAGATGATATTTGAAATTAATATATAGATAACTGGTTTGGCTGGCGAAATATAGGTGATCAAGGTAGAGTTGTAGGATTAGGGTTGCCATCTCAAATAATTGGGAGGTAAGGAGAAGAAGAAAATATAATTGATGAATGGAAATTATACAGTTATTTAAAACACCAAAATCATATTAATTTCGCTAGTATTTTTTTTCTAAATTAATTAAAATAATATTCTAATTTATACATGGTGCCTAAGATAAATTTACTAATTGAATTATTTCTGCGATATATTAAAATTTTGAATTGTAATTTTTCTTAAATTATTATTTAGGCAACGGCTTATAATATTACCTTAATTACCTATTTAAAAAAAGAAGTCTTATGACGTCAGAAATATGATTTTACCTATAATGGAAAAAAATTCACGTCAAAATTATCATATAAATATATTCTTTAAAATGGCTGTCTTCAAATTTTACAAAACTTAAAAAATAAAGAGTTTATTTTTTCAATTTTTTATGAGACGTCTTTTTTATACAAGTTATAAAGTTACTATAAATTAATATTATTGTCCATTGCCTAAATAGTAATATGAAAAAAACTTCATTTAAAAATTTAAACATTCGAGGACGTATCACAATTAGTAAATAGATCTGAGACACACTGCTGTATACTAAATAAAAATTTGAGAATTTTATGAATTGTACTCGGATATTTTAATTTTTGTGAAATATTTGTATTTTAATTTATCCAATAAATATTTTAAAGATAATAATTGATAGGTATTTAAATAATAATACAAAATCAATTCTAAAATAATAATACAATGTCTTTTTAGTTTATATAACGTCAAAATTTGATCGATTGGATTGCTTGTTGCAATTACACCTCAATTTATTTAAATTTATTCAACTTATCGGCCATTGATGCATTTTTCCCGAAGCGAAAAGTCCGTAAAATGACGTACTTATAAATATTATGATGACGGATAAGATCAGCCTTTGTGTTTTAATAAATATCTATGAATGAAAGTTAGATATAATATACTATAATTTAAGGTAATATAGTAATATACAATATTTAATATTCAATTAATGAAGTTCATAACACAAATAAAATATGGAGTAACGAGAAAAAAGTATTACGCAAGCATAAATTATAATCACAATGACAATATCGATGAGTGAGTGACTAATGACTTGTCTTTATATTTATCTATAAAAATTGTTTTGGGGTTTTATTTAATTCGTGGCATTTCATTTCAGTATCATAAATTATAATAAATTAATTTAATAATCGAATCGTTATCACAAGATATGGAATACTCGAGTACTGGTATAATCGTTGCAATTCTTTGAAATACTATTATACACGTACCCGCATACACAAGTATCCAATAAACATTCAAAAATATTTCACAACTAATAAATCGAATAAAAAGCACAAAAAACAGGAGAAAAATAAATGATAGGTATTCATTTAAAAAAGTATATTTATATCATTCATATTGTGTGACATTCAATTTCATTCAATACAAAAATTCGTTTGTTATTTAATAATTAATAATAATTTATTTCACACAAGGGTGTAAATGCATATATATTTTTCTATACATTTAAGGAGCAGTAAGTTCAAATGGCTATTTTTAACTACAGTAACCGGTCTTTTTTAACATATTAAGTAGACTGGTGTAGTACAAACGATTCTAATTTTGATTCTAGAGTTTTTTGTAAACTTTACATTTTTATATTTTGGAATGATTGTAACACATTGTTCAAAAAATAATAACAGCCCAGAGGGAGTAATGGGAAAACTGTTTCCTCCCGATTGTCGGTTCAAAAAAATATAAAAAATACTATAAACCTATTACTTACCTATTACCTATTATTTTGGAAGTGATGAGCGATAGAGTGTGGGGAATTACAAAGTAAACGTGCAGTGTTAATTTTTTTTGGTTCCAACACGGTGTCTTATACTTTTAATTCGGCACTGGTCACAAGCAGAGATTTTCTCATTAATTTCCATGCGAGTAAACCAAGTCAACGTATGTTATAAATGTTTTAATATACAAATACAATTGTGGAGGGGGTATTATTCAATTGCAACCAATTAAATTACAAATATTTCATTTATACTTTTCTAGTATATTTCCTATGTTCTATTACTTATTAGTCTATTATTCACCTACATGAAATTATTGCGACTGACAACTATTAAATAGGCAATCATAATATATACGTACCTACAAGTCACCAAACATTATAAATTACTATATAAAAATATAACAATGTAGAATTTCATGCGTAATTATAAAAAACTCGAACAAATATATAAATATTTCTAGTCATTATTCGATTTGCTTGAGACTTTATTAACAGTGTATACCCGTGATTTTTTAATAAAAGCTTCAGAATATACGCTGTAAATGGAGTATATCCTATGGGAATACGACTGGACTCATTACTATATAAGTTATATTTTAAATTCAAAATAATCTTAGTTCTAATGTCTTAGTTAATTTAATTCAAGATAAAATTAAAATAATTTATTAACAAAATAACTAGAATAAATTGAAGAATTTGTGTGCGTAATCTAATTGTAATTACTATATATATAGATGTAGAAATTTTAACACAACTTTTTATTACGTATTATTGAAATTGAATAAACAATATATATATATGTATAATTTGCAACTACATCGGATATAATTTAATATATTTTTTTATTT
>CM023358.1:25998229-26022369 GCA_013282895.1 Eriosoma lanigerum | reverse complement strand
GGTACCCTATTTGTGGTACTCGGACCATTATTTCTACCCGAAAAATTATTTTCATATATCAGAAAACAATAATAGATAAACGACAACACAAAATTATAGTCCAATATGTGACACAACAAGCAGTCACGTACTGGGAACAAAATAACTGTGGCAAATCGTTTAATTATGCCATTTAACCACAGCCAAATAAGTCAGCTCACAAAGCAAACATAATTTTCAGCGTCCGGACCACAGTGGACAAGATTTTTTCTTCAGCGTCACAATAAAAAGCAACCGAAATATACGACACACAATCGTATGGGAGAAGCCCGTTGAACAGTTCATAGCGTACTTATTATTGTAATTATTAAAATTGTATGCGACGGCTAATTAGCGAGCGTAAAAGCCCGCGATAACGCACGGTCGCTCAGAATAGTTTTAGCAAGAATCCATATTAGTGTCGTTGCTCGAACAATAAAATATTTTAAAAATCGTGACTGATAATTCGTTTTATAGGTTTTTTATTATAATTATTTTTTCTAATGTATGAAAACATTTTTTCGGGTAGAAATAATGGTCCGATTATCACAAATAGATTAGTAACTAACTAACCTTTTTATACAAAATTTCATCTAGTTGATACTTTGTTTAGCTCCAAAATTGTTTATGAATACCTACAATATTGGGTTTAACGGTTTGAACATTTTATAGAAGCTAGTGCTCTGCATTGTCCGGTCTATATCGGTACGGTCCTATAATAAAAATAGTTAATGGGTTCGGTTTTGTTCGGTCCAAAAATTTTTGGATCGAATTCGGTCTGGTCCTGATTCCAATATATTAATATTTCAGTTCGGTCCGGTTTCAACCGAGAAAAGTTATGCATCTAGTCCGGTTTCTGTCATAAAAACGGTCGGTTTAGTTCGGTCCGAAAAAAGTTCATATTATTATGAGAATTTTATAAAATTATCTTTATAATTTATTACCTAATTAATGTTATAATACTTTATCATAATAATATTACAGTCGGGTCTGTGTAACAATATTGTTGAAATGTTTATAATGCACAATACAATTTAATAGCATATATATATATATTATTATTATTATTTATAATATTTACTTATTTTTCTATTTATTTTACCACGTAAACTATATTATGTGTGTGTGTCCTAAACTCGTATTTCCTAGTACCTAGTGATTAATAATAATAAATAAAATGATTAACATTACAATTATAAATTTGTTTTATTGCAACTATCTAATTGTTTTGATTTATCGTTATTCTTTACGTATAAATAAGATTAATAATTGGATTGATTTATTTGTATTGGAATTATTGAATGATTGATGCCGGCCTACATAAATTTCTGAAAATCGTAATCCAGTTTTTTTTAGTCTGATTCGGTCCGGTTCAGAATTTCAGTTCGGTCCGGTCTGATCCGGTCTTTAATGTGGTACGGTTTTAGATTTCTTTTTAATAAAATAAAATTATCGGTCCGGTCTCAGTCTTATTTCAAGAAAATTTTAAATATTGGTCCAGTCTCGGTCTGTTTTTATTGTTTATTTAATCGGTCCGTCCGGTCCTGATCATAATTTCACTATACCGGTCCGGTCCGGTCTATGAAAATACGGACCATGCAGAGCACTAATAGAAGCCTACTCATCTAATATTTTATCAATTTCCAAAATATTGTGAAATTGAAAGTCACAATATTTTTTTATTTATTTTTAAATTTGAATATGATTGGTAAAATTGAATATTATGTTTTTTTTTATGTTTGCAGAGACTTTCAGATAGAAATAATTGTCCAATTGGCGATTACCAAAAAAAGGGTTTGCTTAATATAGCCAATATGCATCTACCTGATACTTTATTTAATTATTTTTTTCATTTGAAATTGATTTTAGATTTTTCACGAAAACTAATGAAATTTTGAACGTAGATACTTGAAATTTTTTGAGTTTTCCTCTAGGTAATTTACAGTGGTAAATTTATGGAACATCCTTTCAGATTATATTGTTGTATATTGAGTTTCGCTCAGAATCGTATTTTCTAATGCAATATTATTGCATTCAAATCTTAGTTATAATATACCACGAATTTCTCCGAGGATCAAAGGAACGAAGGAGGAACTTCTAAAATTGTACTTTCTGCTTTTTATAGACAGCAAAATTAATGTATTGAATAATTATTTTCAAAAATAAAAATTAATTTTCTACCTTTTCAGCTCTATCAAACATATGGTTGCAAACTGATTTGATACTATTTATATTCATGTACAATGAGGTAAAAAGTAAAACTTGAATTTATCATTATAATTAAATAAAAAATTTTAAAAAATAATAATAACAATAAGTCTGAAGCAGGGTTGCCACGACTCGTATACTACGTAATGAATATTCGCGTTTTAGTATACATGCGCTTGTTGAATCGGTTTACTCATACGATTATTTTCTATTCGCAAACTTTCTACGCCTTTTCTGTAAGACTGATACGAGTCAAAAGAAATTTGATTACCGAAACTAATATTCATTGGACCGCAACCGCGACTCGACGATTATTTTTCATTTAAATTTATTATTTATTATTATTGGTATAATCGTACATATTCCTCAAGTACACGAATCATGGACACAAGGATTCATAAATGTACATGTCATATACGGTATACGACATGATTCCAATACATATTCCAATAATATTCTATTCAGTGGCGCCGAAATACTTTTAAAATACTAGGGCAAAATAATAATAATTTAAACAACCACCTACCCACTCAAAATATTTTAATTATTATTTTAGTGAATACTGAATAGGTACAGTGTACAACTTGTTTCCATATTAGCTGTTTAAAGTATACTCGTATATAATTATAATAACAATACTATTATTATTAATTATTTTAATTAATTATTATAGTTTGATCTTTATAATTAATGGATTATATTTTCACTAGTAAACCACATTACCACCACCACCTAAAAATTTTGTAGGGCATTTGCCCGACTTATACATGGCTTTCGGCGCCACTGATTCTATTGTACTAAAACGTATCGCGTGTTGTTTTATATTTTTTTATTTATTAGTTATAGATTTCAATTGATAAGAAGCAAATTTATGAAAATTGTATATATAAATTATATAAATATACAAAATAATATATTATTATATATTTTACTTTCCAATATATTAATCAAATACGGACTTTGTCATTACACCCATACGATTACTTATATAAAAAGAAATATTATTCGCAAAGTTTATATGTGATTTCAGACTCCATCACTTTTTCTATAAAAATAACATGGCATATAAACATATAACCTTATTATTTATTTATTTTATATTTACATTTTACAGGATTCCTCTTCATATTACACACTCTATAATAAAACAAATTTAGTATTTTATGCTAAAATAATTTCTCAATTAACAGGCGGCATTTTATCTTACGTTTATGAAGCGCACAAGTAATAAACATTTAAAATATATTAATAAAAATATATTATTACCCAAAAATAATATTTTATTTTAGTATTTTCAGTTTATCCATGATTCTGTCTTCTACGTTATGTATATTATTTAACGTTATCTATGACATTAACAACAAACTAATAAATAATAAAATAATACTATGGCCTATTCTACTCTCTTATGAATGTACAAAGGTAAAAATATACTCTTATCTTATAACATTTCAATATTCTTATTAAGTGTTATAATCTACTTAAGTGTGTATCTGTATATCTGTAACGAGACGGATAACAAAAGACAATGAGTACAATATAGAAAATGAATATTACAACGATTTTTCACTCACGAAACAGAACTTTGAAATGAAAATTCATTTTGGACTGTAGCATAATTATAAACTATAATGTACATGTGACACAAAAGTTAAAACATATAAATTTAGACTTTATAATTAAGAAAAACATTTGAAAACATTAACGACCGACCTTTCAAAACATGATAACATAAAACGCCCGATATACTGGTCAAAAAGTGGTAGCACTGCACAGGAGTTGGAATTTTCCACACAACGGCAGATTGCGACTAAATCTGAGCTTCACACCGTTGACCTATCGCGGATCAGTACGTCGGAGCGAACATAAAAATCTAAATTTATTTTCCACGTGAAAACATTAATAAAACAATATTATTCTTATTTATTTAGGGTGCAATTTTTCCAGCGAGTATAAGTATTTGGAAACACTTAGCTCCACAAAACGAACGACCAATACTTGCTACAATTGTGACATTATATAAATTTTTATATTGGTATGAAATAGATTTATTACAATTCGATCTTAATTTAAGATACCTGAGAAAATTACTTTATTTGAGTGGTAATATTGTAAAAATGGTGTCAAGGTAATTTTTTTAAAAATTATGTTTTTTTTAGGCACAATTGGGTTGCTTTTGTACGTTTTATGGACATATTTGATACATGGCAATTTATTCATTCTACAATTCAACTATAATGGTACTACAAACATAAAGGAGATGCTATTAAATATTCCTTGGAAGAAAATGTTAACATCTATATCAGATTATGGGATAGTCGTAGCTTATTTATGCAGTTCATGTATTGCATTATTATTTCTTTTTCTTTTACTGAATTCTGATTTCATGTTAATATGTATGATTTTTATCGAAAATAGTATTATCAAATTTCATATTATTTTTGGTGTATATTTTATGAACAAATCAACAGTGATATGTTCTAAAGTAAAACTCGATTTAACTTTAGTTAATTGCGTGATGTTCCGGTAGGTTGCAGCTAACTTAGTACCAAAGTTCGTTAACTTCGAGTTATTTAATCTAATGCATTGGTTCTAGGAAGATGTTTTTTTTTTTTAGAATGAAAACATTTTTTTGGGTATAAATAATGTGATTATCATGCAAAGCATATGCTTCGTTTGTAAATGTTGTTTACTTGGTATTTTATACAGCTCTTTTTTTGAATTTCCCAAAAGTTTTTCCTTAAGAAGCGGAAAATTGGCAATTTTTTATACACTTTTTATTATATTTTTTTTTTTTCGTGATTTCTTATAAAGTTTTAATAGTAGAGATTTGAAATTTTTTTTGAGTACTAACATAGGTTATTTGCAAGCGTGATAAAATTTTGGAACGGAATATTTAATTATTTAGAAAAAAATAGTGCTTGGAACTTTTTCCCCCAAAAAATTAATATTACCTATAATTTTTGGATTATCTGTTTGAAAATTTTATAGAAATCCAATATTATATTACTTAACCTTTTTACTATATATTTTATGTATTTTGAAAATCCTAACAGGCAAATTTTTTACAGGCTTTTTTTTCTGATCTATGAAAACTTTTTTTCGGGTAGTAATAATTATCTGATTACAACAAATAAGGTACCCATTTGGTATTCTATACCAAATTTCATCAAGTTGGTACTTTATTTAGCTCATTTTTCGAATTTTCCAAAATTTTTCCTTGAAAAGGCATAATTAGTCCTTGAATATATAAATTTAGGGATTTTATATTTATTTGGCATTTTGACATATGTAATTTACATTCGTGTTAAATTTTGAAATAAATTATCAGTATAATATATTGCAATATATTTAGATATGCTCAGAATCGTATTTTCTAATACATAATCATTGCATTCAAATCTTAATAATTATAATAAACCATTAATTACTCCGAGGAACGAAGGAACGAAGGAGGAATGTCCAAAATCGGCCTTCCCTTTTTTTTAAATTAGTTATTTATTTTCTTAAAAAATATATTTTAATAATTTGTTTAACTAATAAATAATTTATAATATGAAATTACTGGTTAAATATAGGTAAAAACCAAATCACAGTTATCTACTGAAGTTGACGACTTAGCGTTCGTTCTTATGTTACTAATGTATTGATTGGTACGAAGTGGCGTTTGAAGTGTATTAAAGCGCTAGTTATAGTTAAACAAATTAAACTTGTAAATAATACGCAAAAATATCGTTTTTATTTTATTCAGCATTAACGATTGTTATTATAAAAAATGTTAATTGGATCATAATTATTAGGCAAAAAAATTATTCATTAGTTTTAATTTTTTTCATATTTCTATGATTTAAGTTTTTCAACATACCTGCTTTTTCTTTAAAAAGTAATAATATTTGGGCACAAATATTCAAAGTAAATTATAATCTACTAATAAGCAATAAATAAAATTAAATCCTATTAAATATAATGTAAGCAATAATCTTATGAATTTACGATTATCTAATGACTTTTTTTACATTTTATGTTTTTAGTTTTATATTATATTATATTTTAATAGTCTAATTTTACTACAATAGTTGGTTTATTTTATTATTTTTAAAACTGTTCACTGGCAAGTGTGTTTTATAACCTAAATAAAGTATAGTATTATACTAGTTGTTAGAAATCGGAGTAATCCAGAAGGAGAAGAAATAAATTATGTAAAATAACAAAAATATAAATACTATTGGTTGTTTCCGAGTTACTTTTATAACCAGACGTACATCTAACTAACCAAAACATAACCAATATAATTTATTAAATAATATAATATAAAAATTCCAAAATACAAAATATATTACAAGGGATTAGACAATCGTCGTTTCGTAAGATTATTGCAAAGTGAAACATTAGATTTAATAAAATCAAATATTATTCATTGTCTATTCGTAAAATTATAATTCATTTTGAATTATGGAGCAAAAACATTATCAATTTTTTAAAAAAAGGATGTATAATAAAAAATATAAATCATAAAAATATGAAGAATTTTTCTCTTTACAATAAAGATTCTATTAACATTTTACATAATTTCAATCGTTAATGATCAATAAATTAAAAATCATGTTTTTACATATTTTATTTTATAAAAAATATGTTCAACTACTACTAGCGTACTACTTTAGTACTCTACAAACGTCGCATCAACCACGATAACAGATCGATCGCTAATCTTAGTTGATAAGCGTGAACCAAATTCATATTTATTCATATTTATATTACTGATGAGCTGTATGAATATTTAAATCAATAAGCGTGTTTTCGCAAGAGGTACGGAAAGCAAAATTTTTATTGACTGTTAACTGATACGCATTAGTTTAGATAATAAGTTTATGCATTACCAAAACGAGTGAAAACTGATAATACAAATTTAAATCCTAATCACTTATTAAAATATCTATTCATTTCACGACACTACGATAGTACTAGTGTACAATACAGTGTATTTTCTATTATCATTTTTATAATAAGAGGCAACAGAATTACAAAAGTGTTGGTGAAGATGTTTAGTGATAAGAGCAAACATTATAGTAAACAGTTATTTAATCAAAAACAATCGCCAAAACGATTTTCAGTAAACTTTTTCCTTTCGGTACCTTCGCAAAAACACGCTTAATGACTTGTAAAGTTTTTTCCTAGGAAAAGAAAAACTATCAAAGAATGGCCAAATATCGACAAAATATGTTATTTTTTATTTTTTATTTGCTGATAACTTATTGAATTTTGATCGTAGGGACTTGAAATCTTTTTTGAGTACTAATATAGGTAATATTCAAGTGTGGTAAAATTTTAAAACAGATAAATTGATTATTTAGCCTAATATAGATCTATGAATTTTTTTACAAAAAATACTATAATACCTACATTGTTGGAATTATCGGTATGAAAATTTTATAGAAGCCTTATAATATACTACTTAATCTTTTTACAAAATATTTTTAATATCGTGACAACAATATTTTTTTCGCTTCGTTCAGAATATAATTAAGAAATTATTCAATGTTAGTCATAGTCTTGTAAATAGTCATATTCCTTTTTCTAACAGTTTATTCCTTTCACAATTTAAATTTTGCTTTCGTGAAATAAAGAATATAACCATAATAAAAACAATTTTTAATACTATATATATTTCAAAAGTTGAACGCCAAATCATATAAAATTCATAATTATAAATATATTATAATTATTAAAAAGGATTTATACGACGGAAGAATATGGTTATTAATGGGAGCAGTTATAATTGGATTTGGTGTAATTTTGGCCAATTATTACAGTTATCAAAGAGGTTTGATCTCTATCACATTATTAAGGAAATCCTTGACTTGCTCCGGCTTCGTCATATGTAATGTCTTATATATTCTGTACGCTTGCGATTACATTAAGGACACCAAATATATCAGAATTGTAGAGCAATTATCTCTATACGCAAGTACTTTTGGTAAGTCCAAATATCTAAGACTACTCATATTAAAATCGTACATAAACCTATTCATACAGACCATAAATAAAACGAAATGAATGAAATGAATCAAATTTTTTAATAAAAAGTGTCTTCATACATAAAAAAAACCTTTGTAAGACTAATGCATAAAATAAAATATTAAAAATATTCTAATGTAAATCCATTGCCATTACTGAGAGATATACTTTTACAATA
This sequence comes from Eriosoma lanigerum, assembly GCA_013282895.1. NCBI lineage: Eukaryota > Metazoa > Arthropoda > Insecta > Hemiptera > Aphididae > Eriosoma > Eriosoma lanigerum. Next base: position 26,013,947 of record CM023358.1, on the reverse strand, counting down.
AAAATTTGATAAATTGTGGGAGAACAAATAATGTTTAACATGACATATAAAGATAATTTGAAATGTTTTATTAAAAAAATTAAATAATTGGATGTATATAGAAATCCAAGAATATATATAAAATTAAAATAACTATAATTATTAATCTAATTTAACCTAACCAAACCTAACGTAATTGGCCGTTTTGAGCGTTGAAACTCACGTAAAATCGTGTTTTACACATTATAAAATTATTTATTCGTACTCTTTTCATAATTTATTTGCGTTAGTCGCGTATAGGTACGTGTGTACGTGACTGTTAACATGAAAGCACAACGCAAAATAAGTTACCTCCGTAGTATAATTAGCCATTTAAACGTTCACATGTCCATACAATCCTTTTTATTTAACTATTATGTGTATTTTTATCGAATCCTTAAACTTTATAGTATATTCAAAAAGCGTCACCGATGTGAATTTTATACTTCTGTTTATAATACTAGGAAAGAGATAATTAGGTAGGTGTAGCAGCATACTGAGTTCGAATCACGGATCCGCCGAAAAATTTTTGGTGCAAAATAATTCGGTGTTGGTGGTGTAATGTTGTTCTATCACTATCAAACCCGGCAGCCGCTACAATATTATAATGATTATCACTCAGTTAAAGAATGTGCATTTCCAATTTTTTTAGATTCTGAGAGGAGTGAGGAATTTTTATAGACTTTTTATTATTATTATTTTTTTTTTATGTATGAAAACATTGTCGAAACAAATTATTTTGAAAATAATTATTATTTATAACTAAATAAAAACTTAAAATTAAAATTTTTTTAAAAAAAAAAAACAATTAACCAACTATTATAAAAAGCAGTTTAGGTTTTAATTACTGTTTTGAAAATCGGTTTTTGACTTTTTTGTTATTGGTTTTAGTTAAAGTACACAAAAATCGTAAAAACCTGGTTTTAAATGGTTCCATTCATGATCCCAGTGATAAAATTAATAACAAACAATTTCACATTGTCTAATATTAGAAAACAATTTTTTTTGTATAGGGTATACTGTAAATCATTTAGACATTACTCCAAAATATGCTAGTATTTTATTGGGAATCACAATGACAGTTAATACACTTTTTATAGAGTTCTTTGATTCATTCTTGATATTATATTTTTAAGGTATTTAAATTTTATATTATTTTAAACCAAATTTTTGAATCTTAATTATAGTATATTATATCTAACTTTTATTTATAGATTTTAAGTAACAAATATATTAGGATCATATTATTAACCATCATAACATTAATAAGTGCATCATTTTATGGAATTTTCGCTTCGGCAGAAACGCAACCATGGGCCGAAGAATAATAAATAGAATTGTTATTGCAACAAGAAATCCAGTCGACCAATTTTGACGTTATATAAACTACAATAAATATTATAATATATTGTACAATATTGTTTTATTATTTTAGATTTGATTTTTATTAGAAAGGAATAAACATCCAAATTTGTATTTTGTATTCAGAATTAAAATTGTAATTATAATTCAAATACCTATTATTAATTATCTTTAAAATATTTATTCCAGGAATTCAAATAAAAATATTTTACATAATTAAAGTGTTCGAGTGTAATTTATAAAATTCATTGATTTATATACGAAATCTATCGTATACACATTATCCTAGATCTATTTATTAAATGAGATACTCCGCGAAAAATTAAAACTTTTGAATGTAGTTTTTTAAAATTATTTTTTAGGCAACGGACTATTATATTACTTTTATTATTTGTTAAAAAAAAAAAACGTCTCATACAAGGTTCGTACTTAATGTTATTATTAGGTAAAATTATTTATTTATTTTAATATCGTGCTAATTGTCAAGATAGTCGGTTGCAATTGTAATCGACTATCCGATGATCATAATATATAAAAGTTTATACAGTCCACTTTTAAAAATTAATTTGTTACAATTTACATAATGCAACATTCATTTTGACAGTTGTTTTCGGTCTGCCTACTACAGTCTTGTATAATACTGTACTTCCTATAAACTACAGTAATATTTCATTCCACATTCGACGGATATAAATAAAGTGAACAACTATATTATAATATTCGTAAGTAAAATATTATTTACTATCTACTCAAAGTGTAAACAGTTTTATTGAAATATATCATATTATTAATTAATATGTAAATAAAAAAATATATAAAATTATATCCGATGTAGTTGCAAATTATGTATATATTGTTTATTCAATTTCAATAATACGTAATAAAAAGTTGTGTTAAAATTTCTACATCTATAAATAATTACAATTAGTTTACGCACACAAATTCTTCAATTTATTCTAGTTATTTTGTTACTTGCCAATAAATTATGTTAATTTTATCTTAAATTAAATTACCTAAGACAGTAGAACTAAGATTATTTTGAATTTAAAATATAACTTATATAGTAATGAGTCCAGTCGTATTCCTATAGGGTATACTCCATATACAGCGTATATTCTGAAGCTTTTATTAAAAATTCACGGGTTTACACTGTCAAGTCTCAAGCAAATCGAATAATAACTAGAAATATTTATATATTTGTTCGATTTTTTTATAATTACGCATGAAATTCTACATTGTTATATTTTTATATAGTATTTTAATGTTTGGTGACTTGTAGGTACGTATATATTATGATTGCCTATTAAATAGTTGTCATTCGCAGAAATTTCATGTAGGTGAATAATAGACTAATAAGTAATAGGAGATAGCAAATATACTAGAAAAATATAAATTAAATATTTGTAATTTAATTGGTTGCTATTGAATAATACCCTCTCCACAATTGTATTTGTATATTAAAACATTTATAGCATACGTTGACTTGGTTTACTCTCATGGAAATTAATGAGAAAATCTCTGCTTATGACCAATGCCGAATTAAAAGTATAAGGCACCGTGTTGGAGCCAAAAAAAATTAACACTGCACGTTTACTTTGTAATTCCCCACACTCTATCGCTCATCACTTCCAAAATGCCTAAACAATTTATAATTTTATCTTTGATAATATTATAGTAATAAAATTTATTAAATACGCATATGTTACTTTACTTTTATATGTTAATAGCTGTATTAATAGTCAAACTAAAATTTAATCCTTAATCACATACGTTTTATCTTTTACTTATCATGTTTTATATTTTGATAAAAATATGTGGAAAAATTGAGTGTTGTAATTTTACTTTTTAAAGATACATTGTCAATGCACGAATTGGATAGAGAGAATAATGTTTCATTGTAAGTACTAAAATAAATTTATTTGATTATATTGAGATACCCAGGGCTTAAAATCGTCATATTATTTTATTTTTACATTATAGGTAACTCTATAACATAGTTACTGTGACACTTTATATAAAACACATTTTTAATGATTATTTAAATAATAAGTTTTCTAATGTTATCCTTCCAACAAAGTTTAAATACGCATTTATTTATTGTATGATGTTATTAGTTTAATAGAACATTAAATTTTTAATGCATTTCGCGAATAATGAAATCGGTAGAACACATAATGGTGTGGTCCAAGTGGTAATCAATACATTTTGAGCAAAATATTGTTTTACATTATAGAATACAAATTTTATTTTATACAATTATTTGGCGAACTAATTAATTTCTTTCATCAAGAAGACAGGTAAGTATAAAGTAGGTACTATAATATGAATTTCTACATACAAATAATGTTTATAAATACAGAGTTACTAACTTCAATAATTTCAAGTTGGTTTTTTTTTTCAAATTGGATAATCTACCATGCATAATCATCGCAAAACTATTTATGATAGCGGAAATAAAATATTCCATTTGGGTAGGGGGGGGTTGAGGGTGAAGGCTGTAGTTATGGACCCAATAAATTCAGGATATTCTAGAAATGTAATAGTGTTTTTAAAATAAATTTCCTTAACTTGCAGTATTTTAATATTTAGTGGTTACACTTATGTAGTTGCGGTGGTAGAGATGCTAGGCGTTCAACTAATTCATTTCGAAATTTAAGTAAAAATCTGATATAACTAGAAATTAAAAGATTAGTTATTTTCTTTTTAGAAATTTATTTGAAAATTGTTTATATACTAGGATAAAACAGTTTAGCTTCTAAATATAAATAGTAATAAAATAATAATAATAATAACAATAACAATAAAATTCATATTATAAGAAATTTAAAGTAGAAAAGTCGATTCTAGACGTTCCTCCTTCGATCCTTCGTCCACGAAGAAATTAGTGGTTTATTATAATTAAGATTTGAATGCAATGATACTGTATTAGAAAATACCATTCTGAGCGAAACTCAATAGAATAAAATAGATTATACTGAAAAGCTGTTTCAAAAATTGTCTACGTATGTAGACTACCTATGAGGATACTTGAACAAATTAACTTTATCCTATCTTCTATAGGAAGAGGGCTACACAGTAAATATTGTATACATTTTTTAATTACATTGTTCATCATAAATTATATTATATTGTATACTAGTTACTAGACTACGTAACTATGTTTGTGTTTATTTTTGTTAGTGTGTGGACGCAAGTAATAAGTTTATAGTATTTTTTATATTTTTTTGAACCGACAATCGGGAAGAAACAGTTTTCCTATTACTCCCTCATGGCTGTTATTATTTTTTGAATAATGTGTTACAATCATTCCAAAATATAAAAATGTAAAATTTACAAAAAACTCTAAAATCAAAATTAGAATCATTTGTACTACACCAGTCTACTTAATATGTTAAAAAAGAATGGTTACTGTAGTTCAAAATAGCTAACTGAACTTACTGCTCTTTAAATGTATAGGAAAATATATATACATTTACACATTTGTGTGAAATAAATTATTATTAATTATTAAATAACAAACGAATTTTTGTATTGATTGAAATTGCATGTCACACAATATGAATGATATAAATATACTTTTTTAAATGAATACCTATCATTGTAACTATTATACGAAAATATATAATCCTATAATAATATAATATAATATTATGGGCCTGTTATAAAAATGTGCACTTATAAATATATTATAGCTACGGTTCTGCAAACATTGGCATGTAGAGTGCGAGTAAAGTTTTAATTAATTGAATAAAATTGTTGTTGATGTAAATTATTTATTCATATAATTATCAAGCCATCTTATACGCCGCTTCAACAGTGCTTTTCAAAAAACGACCCTCCAAGAACAAGATTACATAGGTGATAATATAATTTTTATTTAATTATATTATTTATCATAAATTATATTTTTTATAGAAAATGGATAACAATGAAAATCCCATGTGCCATAATACACAATATCAAAATAAACAATCGGCTTTCCTATTCAACCGCAATCTACGAGATTTTGTATCTATGTGAAGAATTTTGTAAATATATCATGTTTGAGTAGAAGATACGCATTGGCAGTTATGGCATTTATAAGTAAGAATTAAATTTTAAATTAAAATATTTCGTACTTTAATATTAATTATTTTAAGGATCATTTATCTTAATATGTACCTCTAGATCTATGGTGTCAACTTAAATCGATCTAAGTTCAACAAGATTGTATGATCATAAAAAAGAAACTTGTTATAATAATATAATATTATAATTTATAATTAATAACGATTATATTATATTATATTTAATTATTATAATTATGTTTGATATTAGTTTATCTATAAAAAGAGTAATAAACATAAACTAAGAACAGGATAGTCTAGGAAAATATATAATACCAAAAAATAACACATTATAAAATTATGTTTTGTCATTTACCTACTTTCATTAATTAAAATAATAATTATATACTTTACAGTTAAAATTAATGCTTTTATTTTTTATAATAAATAAGTAATGCGTTGCTTATAACTAAAAAATCAAATATAAACATGGTTTAGTCGTAAAAAGAGACGGTTTTAAAGAAAAAAAATACGTAACTATCAGTAAAGTAAGAACACAAGAAAAAAATATGTTAAAATAAATTAGTTAAATAAACTGGGCACATTGATAATAGACGGGGAATCATTAATGAAACTTTTAAAATATTTTAACAAGAAACAAGCATAAATTTCCAAAGAACTGCATCAATAAAAGAAGACAATGAGGTTCAAGTAGCAAGAACTCAAATTAAGGTATCAAACCTCATAAAACCAGTTGCATTCAAAATTAATGAACAATATATTGTAGTTAATACAGCAGAAATAATATTGTCATATTTCTCAAAAGTCAAATTTGTTTTCGTTTTTATACTTTTTATAGTTGCACGATTTTTATATATCTTTATAAATATTTGTTTCTTTATAATGTAATTTATCACCGAGATTCGCACAGTAGGGTCATAAACCAAAGCATAATATTAGAATTTTTAGTCTATAAAATTAATTAATTAAATAATTTTTTCAAATATAAAAATTTGTTATTAAATTTTTCAGGTTTATTAATCTTGTTTTTGCAAAATTTATTGTTGTATTTTAGACGGATAAATGAGGTAAAAATTTTAATTTTTTAATTTTAATTTTAAAAAATTATAATAACAATAAGTCTGAAGCTGGGTTCCCACGACTTGTTTACTTGACGAATACTCGCTATTCGTGTATACACGCGAGTCGTGGTAACGGTGTATTCATAAGAATATTTGCTATTTGCCACCATCCTGCGGATTTTCGGTGAGACTGACACAAGTCAAAAGAAAATTTTTACCGAAACTAATATTGTTTGGAACATACACACGATTCGACGATTATTTTCCATTTATATTCATGTACGATTATTCGTATAAATTCGTCAAATACATAAGCCTTAGGAATTGTCTCTTCGAGTAATCATGGACATTAATGGTTATTCGTATAATCGTACATTATCGTCAAGTACGAGAGTCGTAAGAACCAGGCTTGATAAATGCACACGTCACATGCGGTATATGACCTGACTCTAATACATACTCCAATAATATTCTAATGTACTAAAACGAATCGCATGTTGTTTTATATAATTTTTCACCACATTTTTTTATTTATTAAGTATTATTTTCAAATGATAACAAACGATTTCATTGAAAATTGTTAATGTTATTTATATAAATATACAGAATAATATAGGTACTCTTGTAAATTAAACGTTTAACATTTTACATAGAAAAAGTTCGATATTATATTGCACCTAGATAATAGTTCTTATAAAGTATTTTAGACAGTGTCAATTAGGAATTATTCTTAATTAATTCTTTATTAATTTTACTTTCAATATATTAAAATAAAATGCGATGCATTCAATTACAGACTCTGTTTTAACACCTGTACGATTACCTAAATAAAAAGAAATATTATTGGGAAATTTTATAGTGGATTTTAAACCCCATCAATTTTTCTATAAAAATTACATGACATATAAACATTCTAACCTTGTTATTTATTTATTTTGTAATGATATTTTGTAGCCGGAAAACGCTGTAAATTCATTTTACGACACGAATTTCGTATTTTATGCAAGTATAATTTCTCAATTAACAGTTTAGTTTAGTTTACGTTTACAAAGCACGCAAATAATTTTGAAAAATTTAAACAATAATGCTAATAACATATTAATAAATAACAATCATTTTAAGATAATATTATTTTTTCGTTTTCTAGTATTTTCGGGTTATCCGTAGTTCTGTCCTCTATACTATTTATATTATTGAACGGCATTATTGAAATTGACAACACACAAATTAGTAATGAAATAGTATGTTAATATGGCCTATTCAAATTGGTTTTCACCTAGCAAAGGTAAAAATATTATACTCATATCTTATTACATTTCAGTATTCTTATTAAGTGTTATAATCTGTATACAAGGTAACATATTTGTTCGCTATAGCTCTGCGAAAAATTAGAATTTTTGAACGAGGTTTCCTTTAAAACTATAAGTTACGCAACAGTCTATAATATTATTTTTATTTTACGTTTTTAAAAAAAGGCCATTATTTTTTTAGTCTTAAACGTCTAGTAATTTAATCTAATAAAATTTTTAATACAGACGATGTAATCAATAAATTTGCATGAAAACATAAGCGTCTTCAATTATTATTGTTTAAAACAATTTTATTTTTTGTATTATACCTACTTAATATATTATGAATAATAAAAAATAATTTAAATTTGTTTTTTTATTCCTTGTTCTTTAAAATCCATGAGGGTGCAAGTGCAAGTGCACACCCCTGAATTCTTTAATTAATAAGTAGTTATTCTGCCGTAATGCATGTAAACTGCTGATTAGCGGAAATGAACCAATAATAATAAAACGCCCCTAATACTGGCCATAGTAGAGATAGCAGTTCACAACACTTGGCATTATGTTCACCTGCAGTTCAGCAACGCTGCACACCGTTGACCCATCACGGATTAATATGACGAAACGAACATTTAAACATTATAGATGTTCGCCAAGGGAGCTCCTACGAATAGACGGTTGGCCCCGATGACTCGCTTACCTAGATATTGTGATTGTCGAAAGGAATGGGTGACCATTTGCATACGAATAAATTAACTATAATTTTAAGTATGTATTATTCACCCGAATACAAATATAATAAATATAATAACTATCAACAATTACAATATGGTGACGCCCGCACAATATAAATCGGACATCAAAATGATTTTAAAGTAAGTATAATATAAATTAACCTACTGTTACACAAAATAATAATAACAATAATAATTACGAGCAAAATTACGTATTCCGAATTTTGAAGATGCTGTTGTAGTTGATGTGGTCGCATACAAATATCCGTCAGTTCATCAGCCCGTCACCACGAGGAATACGAACAATTCGGTAAAAGGCATATTATATCTGATAAATGCCAACAAATCGACCGAATGGCCGACTGGAGACGGCACAACACCGTATGAGTGAGTTACGTGCCAAAAACGTGGCGAACAGTCGAAAAGGCACCACGGTTGTGTGTCGTCACGTTGACACCGAAACACGTACGGTCTCGTCGACGGTACTTTTGCTACTCTATAATGACGGGGCGAATATTATCAATTATAAGTATGGAAAATCCATATCGCTACTCGGTGCCGTGAGATTCGTCTATCCGTAGGTTTCGAACAATAGATATATAGACAATGCATATATTTTCTTTATTATCTATGCAAAAAAAAAAAAAATTATGTGATAAGATTTTGTAAATTATATTTAAAACTGTTTTAATATGCATACATTTTTAGACATGTGTTAAATCATATGTTTTTCATATAATAACATTATAGAGCTGATATAAAATAATAAAGGATTTGTAAAATTTTCATCTAAAACATTAATAAAACAATATAATTATTATTTTGTTAGAGTGCGGCTATTCCAGCAGGTATTAGTAGTTGGAAACACTTGGCTCCACGAAACGAACGACCAATACTCGCTACTATTGTTACGTTACATCAATATGGAATGTGGTTTATTCCCGAATTTACTAATATGTTTTTTAAAAAAAAGTGCTTGGGAGAATTGAGTATATTCAGTGGTAACGTTGCACAAATAGAACAAACGATAATCCGAATAATTTTCAAATTTATTTTCGAATGAGTTCATATGACGAACTTGCGGATAAATTAATACCTAATATAATATTATATATTATTATTTTTATTATTATTATGATTATTATTATATTACCTATACATTAAATATCATTTAATATGTCAACAATTTCGGCCATTTTGTACTAGGCGACCAGCTACGCTGCGGCAACGTTGTCGATTGCGGCTGAAAATGCAACGTACAGTAACGCATTGTTCAATAAGATGTCTTATTAATAAAACCGTATTAACGGCGACGCTGTAGCAAAATATGCACGTGTGCACCGCTCCTTAGTTTGCGCGCACAATTTTTTCGATTTATTCTAGTCAATTTGTTATTTACCAATAAATAATTTCGATACACGATAAGACAGTAGGACTAAGATTGTTTTGAATATTAAATATAATTTATATAGTTATGACAATTGACCTACAGATTATCATTTTGATATCATATCCATTTATTTGGAGCCTCGAGAACCCCATATAGAGTGCCGGTGTCAGTGCCGGATTAAAAATATGAGACGACGTGCCGGCGCTAAAAAATTATAACGCTGTACGATTACTTGGTAGTGTGTCCATCACTATAATATCTGTTTATTTTAAAAAGTTGTATTATTTAGTTATTATTTTATTTATTGAGTTTTGTTACATTATTATAATATATCTTAAAGATTTGATTTTTAATATTATGTATTTATTATTGTATAGCTAACGTATATTATAATGTAACTTTAATATGTTTTTGCAATTTTATATTTGCATTTCGGATTTATTTCGTCTAATTAATATATTTGTCAAGGCGGGATGCTTTGGTTAGACCTAATACAGAATATAAATCATTATTGGGTGGATATAGAATTGCATTGTAAATTTAGGTGGAAGACACGGAAGGTTTTCGAATATTGTAAAATTAAAAAATGTTTGTTGTTGTGCCAGCACCGTCGATGCGAAAAGTTCAAATTGCAACTTTCAATCGACACGATGATGATGATACAAATTCTGATCTACGCTATCGTAATATTCATAAGTACATCATTTTACGGACTTTACGCTTCGGGATAAATGCACTCATGGGCCGAAGAACAATAGGAATGAGAAAAATCCAAAATTGTATTTTGTATTCAGAATTATAATTATATTTATAATTCAAATGCCTATTATTAATTTTCTATAAAATATTTATTCGAGGAATTATAAAAAAATAATTTCACTAAATTTAGTGTTCGAGTGTAATTTATAAAATTCACTTATTTGTATTTAGTTTACAGGGTGTCCCAGATCTATTTACTAATTTCAATATGTCCGCGAAAAAAAAAATCTTGATTGCAGGTTATTTATATTATATTTAGTGTTTGAAAATTTCATGAAATATAAAATTGTTAAATATTTCATCATATGAAATATATTAACATGTTGACTGCGATCCAAGGTAATCCTTGGTGTGAAATTTTTTTTTTTTTTGCTAAATTGGTTCTTTTTGCCTTACAATAATTATATCACGTATTGGTTTTTCCGATTTTTCGTTTTTTACTGGAAAAAATCAATGACGACAAATAGTCATCATCCGCATCACAATAATTAGGGTATGGGGTGCTTAGCCCCCCCTCCTAAAAACACATCTTGGTTCACCAAAATCAGGGGTTTAAATGAGGTTATAACCATGAGGTTTCAGTATATTTTTAATATATTTAATTCATTTAATAACAATAAAAACAAAATTAATACTTTAGTATTTGGTATAATACCATGTGGAATCTCAAATAAATTATAATAAAGTACAATATGTATGACATGTATAATTTATAAACCTATATTATATAGTATATTATACTATTTAAATATAATACGTATATTACTATTGGTATCACATAATAAATAAAATACATATTAAATATACAAGAAAACAATATAATAAATCACATAAGGTTGACAGATGAATGTGTAAAATAATAAGAAATAATATGATTATTAAGACATAGGTATATGAGTCTGAGCGAAGCGAAGAATGTATTGGTTTTACAAAGATGGTTTTTTTTATGTATGTAAACATATTTTCGGGTAGAAATAATGGTCCGCTTACAATAATTAGGGTATGTTTTTGGTAAATAATCGTGTCTAGTTGGTACTTTATTTAGCTCGTTTTTCGAATTTCTTAAGTTTTTTTTTTGGAAGGGGAATAACTACCAAAAAATGGCGGAAAATCGGCAAAATTATGGTTTCTTTTATTTTAAATTTTTGAATTTTTGTATGATAACTAATTGAGTTTTTGAGTAGACACTTGATTTTTTTGAGTATTAATATAGATAATATACAAGTATGGTAGAAATTTGAATGAATTTGTTGATTATTTGTCCAAGTATAGAAGTTTGAACTTTTTTCCAAAAATGTTGAATATTTCCAGCATTTTTTGGTTTATCGCTTTGAAAATTTTATCGGAGTCTAATAATATACTACTTAATCTTTTTACAAAATATTTTGAAAATCGTGAATGATAATTTTTTTTTTTATAGGCTTTTAAAGTTAAAATTCCTGAAAATCGGCAAAATAACGATTTCATCATTTTAAATTTTTTAATTTCGTGATAACTAATTGAGTTTTGTTCGTAGGGAATGTATTATTAATATAGTTTATTGTAATGTATTGAGTTTTGCTCAGAATCGTATTTCTAATGCAATATCATTGCATTCAAATCTTAAGTAAAATAAACCACTAATTTTTCCAAGGATCAAAGGGTTGAAGGAGAAACGTTCACAATCTACACTTCTACTTTTTCATATTGAAGTACATTAGTGATTTTCAGATGTCTTGTAACGGAAATTAATGTAGATGTAAAGAGGGATGGAAAAAAGGACTTGAAAAATCTATAACTTTTTTAGAATTATAGATATTTAAAAAATGGCTCTGTAGTTGCACAGGTAAACTTGTCATCTGTCTGGTGTAAAAATTTTGTGTCTTAAGTATTTCTCTAGCCTTTTGGTTTCTTTCCCGCGTAAAACTTTTTTTTTGGTGAAAATAAAGAATGAATAGCGTCATCTTAAGACGAGATAGTGATACTTAGGTAATTAAATTTATTATTATTATTGAATAATTTATAAATCATACGAGTAATTAAAACTTAATTATTTATATAAATATATGACCTTGATAAATATTTATTTATATTTTGGTTGGTATGTTTTAAATGAATTATGTTAAAATCTAATTTTTTCAATTAAAAAATATAAATATTTTGTAATAATAAAATGTTAAACAATATGTATAATACTTTCAATGATACCTTTGTGATTAGAATTAATGTTTAAGGTATTTTTTAGGTTTACTAGATTTTCAGTTGTGATGAATTGTATATCGCACTTTACTCAAACCATATTTTTAAATAAAATATCATTGCATATAAAAATTGAAATAAGCTATTTAAAAGGAACGTCCGTAATCAACCTTCCCGTTTTTTTATATACATAATTAGCATATCATTTACAATATTATTCACATAAATGTACGTATTGCAATGTATTTTTCTAATTACTTAATGTAACTATTAGATAAAATTATTTATTTATATTAATATCGTAGTCAATCGCTATTGTAATTGCATGATCTTTCCATCGCCTATCCGATGTTAATAAAATATAAAAGTTTATACAGTCCACTTTAAATAATTAAAATAGTTTATAAGTTAAAATGATCATACTGCCACGTTCAATTTGACAGTTGTCTTCGATACTTCCGTATAACACCGTGCTCCCTACAAACTAGTAATATACCACTCCACATTCGACGGATATAAATAGAGCAAACATCTACTTTACAATATTCGTAAGTAAAATATTATCTATTATCTTCTCAAAGTGTAAACAGTTTTATTGAAATATATTATATCATTAATTAATAAGTAAACAAATATAGAATATATTAAATTATATTCGATGTACTTGCAAATTATATATAGATTCTTCAATTCAATAATACATAATACAAAATTGCATTAAAACTTCTACATTTAACTACAATTACTTTGCGCACAAAATTTCTGCGATTTATTCTAGTCATTTTGTTATTTTTCAATAATTCACTTCAATACACGATAATGCATTAGGACTAAAAATATTTTGAATATAGAATATAATTTATATACTTATACGTTATGACCAGTGCTGGATTAAAAGTATAAGACAACTTGCTGACGCCAAAAAATTTAATACTACATGTTTACTTTGTAATTCCCCACACTCAATCACTTGTCACTTACAAAATGTAACAATTTATATTTCTATCTTTTATAATATTATAGTGATTAATGTTTTGAATAACTGTATGTTATTTTACTTTTATATGTGTTAATTTTAGCTGTGTTAATAGTCTAACTAATGTTTAATCCTAAATCACATACCTTTTGTCTTTTAATAATCATGTTTTATATTTTGGTTTTATGATAGAAAATAACTTTTAATATGCTATATATATATACAGTGTTGTGCGTTATTTAGATAAAGTATAGTTACCTTTTATCTTATATAGATAAATATATAGGCTATCTGAAAATAATTATTTAAATAGGTATTCAATCAATGATTTAAAAAATTTTGACACAAAATTATTTTAAATCGTGCTCTGTAAGTACTATTTATAGTTTTAACTGGAGCATCAGATAGTTTATAATTCATAATAATAATATTTACAATTTATCATGATAATAACAATTATGGTTTATGCCGAGTATGAACGTTAGATTTACAATATTAAATATTAATTAATATTATTAACTATCTGTTTTTTAATCTAGATAAAATTGGTTATCTAGATAAAAAAATTAATTGTTATCTATTTATCTTATTTAGATAAATTTAAAATCAATTATCTGTCATCTTATCCATACAAATTATGGGTTATCTTTGTACAACACTGTATATATATTTAATGTACGAGTAAGTACATCGTACGGTACATATAGACAAATTCATCTATAAGATTATATATATAATATATATGTCTATAATTGCATAAATTCTATTAAAATATCATGTTTTAAAACATTTAATATTCAAATTTTATAAATATATTTCATTTTTATAACTTAAAAAACACGTATTTTGTATTTAACATAATAAAATTGTAAAAATTATCATTGTTTATTATTAAACAATTATTTTTTAAAATAATAAATAATTTTAAATTTTAAAAATAAAATTTTTTTAAAATTATTATTGTTTGTATTAATAATAGTTATATATTTATTTATTACGAAATTTGTATAATACACAGTTAAATACTATTGAAGGGATTGCTAATACAAATTTGAGACTTTCAATTATAATTAGGTATTTTAAGATTAAGTAATGGATGACTTTTATTTGAAATTTAAAATTTCATTTCAATTAGTCATTTGGCGTCAATAATGTACCTACAATAGAAATAAAATAATGTTTTTTAAAATAAATTTCCTTTAGTTGCATTAAAATAAAACTCATAATTACATAATTACTTTTCGAAATTTTAATTGAAAACTAATAGAAATTAAAATATTAATTATTTTTTTTTTTTTTAGAAATTTGTTTGAAATTGTTTTTACACCAAGATAACACAGTAGTTTAGCTTCAAAATAATGAATTGTCACAATATAATAATTAATTTACCCAAAAAATACGATTTTTAACAAAACTAATATTTTCCATACCATTTTATAAAATACGAGTAGACTTTCTCCTTCGTCACTTCGGTCTACGGATAAATTAGTGGTTTTTATTATAATTAAGATTTGAATGCAATAATATTGTTTTATGAAAATACGATTCTGAGAGAAACTTAAAACCATTATAATACAATATTTTATAGTGATAATCCATTCCAGAATTTTACCACGTGCTTAAATTTCCTATGTTAGTACTCAAACAAACTTTCAAGTCCCTAAGATAAAATCTTATGGAGTTATCATGAAATAAAAAAATTGTAAATAACGAAAACTGTAATTTTGCCGATTTTCAGCCATTTTTTATGGTTTTCTTCACCTTAAGAAAAACTTTTGAAAAATTTTAAATATGAGCTAAATATAGTGCCAACTAGATGCAATTTTCTACCGAAAGCATATTTTATTTGTGGTAATCCGTCCATAATTAATACACGAAAAAATG
>CM023358.1:25917479-25998129 GCA_013282895.1 Eriosoma lanigerum | reverse complement strand
TGCAGAGGCAAAAACGCAAGTATGAACTTCATTGTAGTTACTTAAAGATCTAGAAGTTTTAATGCAATTTATTATTAGGTATTATTGAAATTGAATAAACAATATATAATTTGCAAATACATCGAATAAAATTTAATAATTTATCTATTAACTTATTAATAAACAACATAATATAGTATTTCCTACGTCTCGTCCATTCACCATTCTATTTATTTATCTCGTCATCGGTTCTCTCTACCCCTCTTTCCATCTACATTAATTTCCGTTACAACTCTTTGCATCTAGAAATCATTAATATCTAAAAATCAATGAAATTTTGAGAAAAATTTTGAACACGAAATTTTTTTTTTGTTCTTATTGTTTTCATATTACTTAATAAATTTTTAGAACAGATAGATTTATTTTCTGATTAAATATAGACCTTTATAATTTATCCAAAAATGTTTAGTATTATCTGTGATTTTGGGCTTAATATTTTAAACTTTTATAGAAGCCCACTTATGTACTACTTAATTTATTTACAAAATATTGTATTATTATGATAGGATATATGGAAAATCAGCAAAATTACGATTTTAATTAATTTCATTTTAAATATTATATGATAACTAATTTTAATAAACCGTTTTGATCGTATAGAGACTTAGAAATTTTTTTTAGTATTCGCATAGGTAATTTACGTATTTATTAAACACGTGGTAAAATTTTGGAACGGATAATCACTATAATATATTTTATAGCTGACTAGGTTTGCCTTACGATCCGGTTTTGCTGGATCACTACCGGTTTTCAAATCCAGTGTTCCGATATCTCGAAAAAGTGTTTTGGTACATAGATTTTTCCCGGTTTTAAAATATTACCCAATGAAGTAATGATTTTCATTTAGAAGAAAATATAATTGTCCTATAGTGTCCTACACATTAAAAATGCATGAATATTCGTGCAATAATTTATTTTTAAACTTTCTATATGCTTAACGAGTCAATTCCAAAATTTATTATCGTGATAACAACCACTACGCCACTATATATGGTTATTCATTATAATTGTTCAGTATTGTTGTACGCGTCATTTAATACTGTTCACTTTAGATTTTTTTTAGAATAGAAATTTTAAATAATCTGATTGATTTGCTCAAATATTAATTATAAAAAACCACTAATTTCTCCAAGGACCGAAGGCACGATGGAGGAAGGTCCAGAATCGACCTTCCCGATTTTTTTTCATATATACGTAATTTTCATGTCATTTAAAATATTATTCGATATTTTAAGACTGTAGTGAGATCAGGTGTACTGTATGGACCAGAGAATTGGGCAGGAACAGCAAAAAATTAGTACTGTGAAGATAAGAATACTAAAATAATTCTGTGGATGACCAAATAGCATGGAATAAAATAAGAATACCTACATGAAGAAACATGCAAATTGCACAATTGTGATGCTATAGGAGAGAATAGGAATTTAACAAAAACTGATCTGTGAATATCTGCAGAGCTGGTTAGGGTATGTTATGAGGAGAGATGATTCAGAGGCTACGATAGTTATTATGGAAATAAATGAAGAAAATAAGAGATGTAGAAGAAGACTGAAGAAGTGGTGAGTAGATGATATTTGAAATTAATATCTTGATAACTGATTTGGCTGGCGAGATATAGGTGATCAAAGTAGAGATGTAGGATTAAGGTTGCCATCTCAAATAATTGGGAGGTAAGGAGAAGAAAAAGTAATTGATGAATGAAAATTATACAGTTATTTATAATACCAAAATCATATTGATTTCGCTAGTATTTTTTTTCTAAATTAATTAAAATAATATTCTAATTTATACATGGTGCCTAAGATAAATTTACTAATTGGAATATTTCTGCGATATATTAAAATTTTTAATTGTAATTTTTCTTAAATTATTATTTAGGAAACGGCTTATAATATAACCTTTATTATCTATTTAAAAAAAGAAGTCTTATGACGTCAGAAATATGATTTTACCTATAATGGAAAAAAATTCACGTCAAAATTATTTTATAAATATATTCTTTAAAATGGCTGTCTTTAAATTTTACAAAACTTAAAAAATAAAAAGTTTATTTTTTCAATTTTTAATGAGACGTCTTTTTTATACAAGTTATAAAGTTACTATAAATTAATATTATTGTCCATTGCCTAAATAATAATATGAAAAAAACTTCATTTAAAAATTTAAACATTCGAGGACGTATCACAATTAGTAAATAGATCTGAGACACACTGCTGTATACTAAATAAAAATCTGTGAATTTTATGAATTGCACTCGGATATTTTAATTTTTGTGAAATATTTGTATTTTAATTCACCCAATAAATATTTTAAAAATAATAATTGATAGGTATTTAAATAATAATACAAAATCGAATCTAAAATAATAATACAATAATTTTTAGTTTATATAACGTCAAAATTTGATCGATTGGATTGCTTATTGCAATTACACCTCAATTTATTGTTCGTCGACCATGACTGCATTTCTCCCGAAGCGAAAAGTCCGTAAAATGACGTACTTATAAATATTACGATGACGGATAAGATCAGCCTTTGTGTTTTAATAAATATCTATGAATGAAAGTTAGATATAATAAACTATAATTTAAGGTAATATAGTAATATACAATATTTAATATTTAATTAATGAAGTTCATAACCCAAATAAAATATGGAGTAACGAGAAAATAGTATTACGCAAGCATAAATTATAATATCGATGAGTGACTGACTAATGACTTGTCTATTATATACTTACAGCACATTCATTCTTTATATTTACCTATAATTATTGTTTTGGGGTTTTATTTAATTCGTGTCATTTCATTTCAGTATTATAAATTATAATAAATTAATTTAATAATCGAATCGTTATCACAAGATATGGAATACTCGAATACTGGTGTAATCGTTGCAATTCTTAGAAATACTATTATACACGTACGCGCAAGCACAAGTATCCAATAAACATTTAAAAATATTTCACAATTAATAAATCGAATAAAAAACATAAAAAGCAGGAGAAAAATACACTTAGTTCTGATAGCTGAATTATTATTTTAAAAAATTATTAAAATTCCTTATGTTGTTTTCTATGATATGTAGGAAATTGATTTTAATTTTATATTTAGCTAATTTAGCATAATTCAAAATTAATTTACTGTTTTTTTTTTTTTTTGTTTTTTTTTTCATAAAATTCTACGAGTCGTAGAATTATAAAATAAAAATATTTTTCCTAGATATCATAGAATATAAGTTAATAAATTTAAATTATTTTTCAAAATTAAAATTAGACTATTAGAAGTTAGGTAAATTTTCGCCCGCTTATTAGTCTAAATGCATGAAAAATGTAGATTGCTCCAGCCCCCTTAACGTTTGCAAAGAAACATTGCAAGTATCGGCCGGTCCAATAACAGTTGGAACACCTGTATGAAGAACCCGAAATCCCAATCAGAGGAGTGAAAAATTGCTATTTACCTGACTTTCGGGAATTCAAACTATAGAGGTTAGATTTATATTAGTAAATTCTCGCAAAGAATAAAATATTAATTGGGTAAAAGTATCTTTAAAGTGTATTATAATTGTATGATTTAGTAATATATTAATATAATAAATAATAATAATATTACATTTTTAATAATTCATTATATAAATTATACGAGTGACAGCGTGTCCTACGTGAATGCTACGAACATGAAATTCGTGACGACTGAAATAATCAAATCTGTAAATATATAGATTTTCCGACGTAAAGTGAAAATGCAGATAGCGCGATTAATCGCGTCACTCGCTCGCGTTTGATAATCAAATTAGTTTGTTTTTAATCGCGCGATACCGTGCTATTTTTCTTGAAAATTGGTTGTTTGAAAATTAAATTTAGATGTTATAGCTTCTAGTATATAATCAAATGTTTTTGTTAACATTCTAGCGTAGGATCGAAATAAAACTTCATTTTTTCTTAGCTGAGGATATAGGTGGTAATAATAATCACCAAATACTAATCGATCATTGTATATTACATTCGATGCTATTCTTTTATTTTTTTTTTATTTTTTATACAATACATATTTAATTGCAGACCTTTCAGTAAGAAACAATTTTTGTTCAAAATTCATCATTTTTATTTATATTTAAATAATAATTTTAGTTTTTTTACCGTAATCGCGGATAATCGTCTCGGTTTAAAAATATAGTTTTATTTTATTGCGATTGGAGAATGTAGTATAATTACTACGGTTCTCATAATGCAACTGTAAAGGGATTGTAGATTTTGTTAGTAGGCCCTTACAGTATTCCGACTTGCATGAGTCTATTTATTGTACATATCAGAATAAATTTAATTCATACATAAGTGTTATATTATATCTAAATTCTATCATACAATTAGGGAGTTTAATGTTGGTCATCGACTTAATACATAAATACAAATAATGATATTATGTTCTCAAATAATAATAAAGAGAAATAAATTGAAGTTTCATAAAGAGGGAAAAAATGTTTTTATAATTTTTTGTAATTTTTGTAGATATTTATTATACAAATAAAATTATTAACAGAATTGTTTTAATTGACCATTTAATTATTGTATGAATCATTAATTAAAAGCTAATATTTAATTTGTTTTGTGACCATGTACAAGTCTAATCCTTTACAAAATCCACTTGGTGTGAAGTCTTTATTACCTAAAATATATAAAAACATGAAAATTAAATAAATATCATATAATATAACATTATAACTGGGGTATGATAGGAGATATAATGTATTCATTTTAATCATTTTACTATGTAAAGTAAAACATAAATACTAAATATTTCAATATAATTACATTAAATATATCTTTTAGAACAATTTTTTTTTTAATTTTCAAATTTTAGTTTTTGTTTATTTTTATAAAAATGTAAAGACTATTTTGAGATCTGTATCCCTGGAACTATGAGGTCAAGATTTTCAAACAACTTTCTACGGCTAATAGGGGGTATTGCTGCTATTATGATAGCCGCAGTGTGTGACACCATTCTATACGCTTAACTGCACCGCAAAGCAGCACAGCGCTGCTTCATTAGAGAATAAGCATTCCTTTTAAACAATGCGCAAGCGTATGTGTCCTCACCAGAACACCACAGTACATACAGCAATACCGAGTGCACCACAACAGCTAATAACCTACGCCTAATTTCCTTTGGGCCACCGATGTTTGGAATGAGCCTTGAAAGGGAGAAGATTAACTTACTGGCCTTGTCCGATGCAGCCTTGACACGTCTTATAATGCGTCGTCCACAAACATTCCCAGATAATTAATTCTCCTCCTCGTGGCTAAACATATTACCTATATATGTCAGCAACTTTGTAATACGTAGGCGTCATGGCGGCCACTGGCAGTAAATTTATTATTAATAATTATCATTAACAAATTACAGTAATAATTGGTCACACGTGAATATTTCAGTGAGACATTTTACAACTATGGATCATAGCCATCTGAGACTTTATTTCATGAAATATCATGGAATAAAATTACATGCGAAAATTAAAACAGAAGCGGCCCAATCACCGACCCCTGTGGCACACCTCCTGACACGTTTACCTCTAAGCATCCACCTGGTGCAGCTGGCGCAACGATTTCTGTGGATCGACCAGTGAGGTAAGAGTGAAGCATCTTCTCCAAGTACTTTGGTATCTTCCTATTCCTAAGAGCGTCCATGATTACTTTCCAGCCAATGCTGTTAAACGCATTCTTGATATCGAGGCTTACTGCCATACAAAACCTGTCCGAGTTCGTATTTCCCAGGATGCGGTTTCTGAGCGCTCTCACCGCGTCGTCTGTGGACCGTCCGCGACGAAAACCATACTGGTGGTCTGACAGCCCATCACCCGTCTCGATGTGGCTGCCAAACGTGTACACAGTACGGCCTCTAATATTGGCCTGTATGACGACGGTACGCCATCCGGTTTATCGCCCTTCCGCAGCAGGACAAATCTAGCTCTCTTCCACGTGCTGGGGAAGACACCTTGAATCACGCAGCTGTTCAAATGACTGACCAACATCGCTGGATGTACTTTGTGCATAGATCCAATAATCGTGGTGGAGATATTGTCCAATAGCGGAGCGGTGTGTTTCGCGCATATCCGGTGCACCGCCACGTCTACCTCCTCCTTGCTGTCCGAGATGATATCCGAGGCGTGGACGGACGTGATCTCGTCAGCTAATAGCGGTGGATTGAGTGGAAACAGGGCTCTGGTAATCAATCTCACGAATTTATCCATCTCTATCCTCAAGGTGGCTGGAGGGCCTTGCAGTTTGCGCAAAACGAGCTTATACCTAACCTAACCTTGCCCCAGACATCCTTATCCACCGTATTCAAAAGATCTTCCCAACAAGCTGGTTTTGCCTTCGAAATCGCTACCTTAAATGATTTGCGTGCAGTTTTGTACAGTGCAACCGATTTGGCAAGCCCCTCGGTATCTATGTGGGATCTACGGTGGTAACTGCGTTCTCTCCATCAAGTTTGTTTCCTTTTCTTTCTTACGCGTTCCCTGTGCAGGCCTTCAATTTCATTGTTCCACTACGGAACTGTAGGTTTACCTGGTGGACGTGATTTCATGTGCGTTAAGACCATATCGCATGCTGCAGTTATGACATCTGTTATATACTCGGCGGCTACGTGCGCGTCACTATTCGCTAGGGCGCGTTTTCCGTGGTTAGTCCAGCTTGCGATTATCAGAGCGGCTTCTAGATTGAAGAGGTTGATTCCGTTGCATGCAACCCAACCTCCAGGTCTACCAGACCCGTTATCCGAGGTATGGAGGTTACCTGTACAGTACGTCACATACAAATAGTCACTGAGGTTGTCGATGTTCTCACGCAGGCACCAGTTGTAGGTGCGGGAGGCCAAGGACTCTGTGGCAGCTGCAACGTCCACTATAGAACCCCTACCTCTGCCGAAAAATGTTGGCCTAGAGCCTCTGTTTAACACCGACAGCTAGAGGGAATCGAACAATAGGCTTAGCTGGTGTCCCTTGCATTCCGGTTCCCAGTCTCCCCAAGCTGCGGATCGGGCATTGAAATCCCCGGCAACTAGGATTTGGTCGCCCGTCGCCAAAGCTGCTCTTAGGCTATTCTCCAACCGCTGAATAAAATTCGAGTAATCACGTAGTGACGAGTTTGGAGATGAGTAACAGCTAAAATCTCGCACTCCATTTATACGTACCGCTACGAATTCGGTGTCGCTTTCAATGAGTGACGTGGTGATGTTACCCAGATGGCCACTCTTCGAGTACCGCTGGAGGAAAACCAGTCAGAGGTTCTTTCCAAGTGTTTATATGGATCACTAATTATCACCATATCTATTTCCTCGTTCCTCACAAAATGTGTGAGGATGTCATGGGCCCTTAACGAATGGTTAAGGTTAGCCTGCAGGAAACTAATCATTGTTGGAATCTTTCGAGTCAGCCGCGCTGCCGACCGTCTTGGGATGGGAGTTTCTCCTGCCGTTGTTTTTTCCTTCTTACTTCTTCCATTTTTTATTCTTTAACCAGATGCCCCGTTATATGGCAGTGGAAACATTTCTTTTCCGTGCGGGGGCAGAACAGCCCGCCTTCTGGCAACGGTACCAGACGGGATCTTTGCGTTCGATCAGCTTGATTTTGCATCGGCTCCACCCCACTCGGATAGAACCAAATTTTGTTAGCCTTGTTGCCACTGCCATAGGCACGTCTAGGCGGGCTACTCCTTCGCCACCTGGGTTTTCCCTAACGGTGACCTCGAATCCTGTGATTTCCGCGTCAGCCAACTTGACATCCTGGCCAACTTTCTCTAGAGACATCCATTCCAGAATGTTAGCTATTAGAATTGGTGTCCTAAGAGTTTGCCTAACGACCTCCGCAGGCCTGCGCTGCTAATATCTCAGCTATGCCCGTTGGACATCCCCAATCTGCTTATTCCTCCGCAGGTGTTTTATTTCAGGTACTCCCTCATTGCCGGCTTTGGTCTTCGGCTTATGTTAGGTTAGGTTAGTTTCTAACGTTAACGACCCAACAGTGGATTAATAATGATGAAGTAGTAATGGGGTGCAGTCTGTTATTTTATAGATCAATTACTAAATGAAATAATAATAATAATATACAAACCAATTATTTTAACATCCTCGGATAATAATATGAAATCAATAGAATGTTCCAAATAATAATTATTTTTAATGAAATTTAATTTGTAAAAACCACCTTATCACTATAATTATTACTGTAACTGTTAATTAGTTTTAAATCAGAAAAGTTTGTGTGTTTAACAAAAAAGTAGTTATTAGATAGTATCATGGTAATATGTAATTTATTATCATTGAAATATTTATAAATAGATATTACATAAAAATAGAGCTATGGTACAAGCGATATTAAAAGTAGTTTTTTATAATTTTTTAACGTTTTATTTTTATTTATAAAAAATTATGAAAATATTAAATTTGATATTTTTATACGGATTATTTATCACTATTACATTCTACTATAGATTCTAAGGTAAAATAATTTATATCATAATTACTCTCATCGGTGCTGAAAGTATCTCCTTGTGCCTTTTCTAAATTCAGAAATACAATTTAGATTAATTAATTAATTGATAAAAATTAAAAATAATTAATGGAATTTTATATTATCACATCGAGGTATGTGCAAGGTCAAAACCAGCACAAAATGTTGTGGTTTTTTTGATTATAAATATCTATTTAGACCAAAAATATTATGACATATAAAAAGTAACCAAAAACTGGTTTAAATAACAGGGGAGAAGGTTAAATTTTCAACTCCCTGGTTACGACCTTGTTACTCTAGCACTTGAAATTTTCAAATATATTTTTGATAAATAGTAAATTTTATACGATCAAATATACCAGAATTCTGAATAAATGATACATATTTTCCTTGTTAAAGGAATAGGTGTTTGTAGAATGGATATATTATTATACAATATTATGGAATTACAGATGTAATTTATTAATATTTAGTAGATAGTATATAAAAATAAAGCAACGGTACATTTATATACACAATGATATTATTCTACACATATTTTACAAGCGATATTAATTTGAAATATAATTTTTTTGTAAAGGTAATTTTCCATTATTTTATTCTATTAAAGTATCTAAGATAAAATAATTGAATGTGAATCATATTCTAGAAATTAGATCATAATTATTCTTATTGGAGCTGGACGCATCTCCTTGTGCCTTTTCTAAATTCAGAAATACAATTTAGATTAATTAATTAATTGATAAAAATTAAAAATTATTAATGGAATTTTATATTATCACATCGAGGTATGTGCAAGGCCAAAACCAGCACAAAATGTTGTGGTTTTTTTGATTATAAATATCTATTCAGACTAAAAATATTATGACATATAAAAAGTAACCAAAAACTGGTTTAAATAACAGGGGAGAAGGTTAAATTTTCAACTCCCTGGTTACGACCTTGTTACTCTAGCACTTGAAATTTTCAAATATATTTTTGATAAATAGTAAATTTTGTACCATCAAATACACCGGATTTCTGAATAAATGATACATATTTTCACTGTAAAAGGGATAGGTGTTTGTAGTATGGATATATTATTATACAATGTTATTGAATTACAGTGGTAATTTACTAACATATATTAGATAGTATATATTAATAGATATACTGATATTTTTATACACAATGATAATATTCTACACATATTTTATAAGCGATATTAAAAGCAGATATTTTTAATTATTTGACGATACATTTTTAGATTCTGAGCGGAGCGAGTAATGTATTGATTCTACAAAGATGTTTTTTTTCTTTTTATGTATGAAAACATTTTTTCGGGTAGAAATAATGGTCCGATTATCACTCATATCATATGTTTCCCTTGCAAATGTTGTCTACTTGGTACTTTATAAAGCTCATTCTTAGAATTTCACAAAAGTTTTTCCTTAAGAAGCGGAAAATTGACAATTTTTTATACACTTTTTATTATATTTTTTTTTCGTGATTTCTTAATAAATTAAATAGTAGGGACTTGAAAATTTTTTTGAGTACTAACATAAGTTATTTACAAGCGTGGTAAAATTTTGGAACGGAACACTTTTCCAATTATTTAGAAAAATATAGAACTTTGAACGTTTTCCCAAAAAAAATTCATATTACCTACAATTTTCGGATTATCTGTTTGAAAATTTTACAGAAGTCCAATACTATATTACCTAATCTTTTTACAACATATTTTGAAAATCTAAACAGGCAAATTTTTTTTATAGGTTTTTTATTATTTTTTTTTCTGATCTATGAAAACCTTTTTTCAGATAAAAATAATGGTCCGATTACCACACAAATACTATACCAATTCTATACCAAGTTTCATCAAGTTGGTACTTAATTTAGCACATTTTTCGAATTTCCCAAAAGTTTTTCCTTGAGAAGCGTAAAATTGATAATTTTTTATAGGTTTTTTATTATATATTTATTTTTTTTTTGATATATGAAAACATTTTTGTGACTAGAAATAATGGTCCGACTATCACAGTGAGGTATGCTTTGGGTAGCAAATCGTGTCCTCTTGGTACTTTATTCAACTCATTTTTCGAATTTCCCAAAAGTTTTTCTTTGAAAAGCGGAAAATCGGTAATTTTTATAGGTTTTTTTTTCTGATGTATGAATATATTTTTTCGGGTAGAAATAATAGTCCGATTATCACAAATAGAGTACTCTCATTATAGCGAATTTAATCTGGTTGGTACTTTATTTACTTCAATTTTCGAATTTCCCAAAAGTTTTTCCTTGAAAAGCGGAAAATCTTCAATTTTTATAGGCTTTTTATTATTTTTTTTCTGATGTATGAAAACTTTTTTTCAGGTAGAAATAATTATCACTGTGGGGTACCCATTTTATACAGAATTTCATTTAATTGGTACTTTATTTAGCTCATTTTTTGAATTTCCCAAAAGTTTTTCCTTAAAAAAGGAATGATAACTCCTTTAATATTGATCATAGGGATTTGAAATTTATTTTGCATATAAACATATATAATTTACATTCATGGTAAATTTTGAAATGGATTATTAAATGCAATAATTGAGATACGCTCAGAATCGTATTTTCTAATGCAATATCATTGCATTCAAATCTTAATAATTATAATAAACCACTAATTTTTCTGAGGACCGAATGGACGAAGGAGGAACGTCCACAATTGGCCTTTCCCACCTTTTTTTTTGATTTATATTAATGCAAAGAGAAATATAAAAAAATCATATTAATTTGAAATATAATTTTTTTGTAGTGGTAATTTTCCGCTATTATATTCTATTAAAGTATCTAAGATAAAATAATAGAATGTGAATCATATTCTATAAATTAGATCATAATTACTCGTATTGGAGCTGGACGCATCTCCCTGTGCTT
This sequence comes from Eriosoma lanigerum, assembly GCA_013282895.1. Classification (NCBI taxonomy): domain Eukaryota; kingdom Metazoa; phylum Arthropoda; class Insecta; order Hemiptera; family Aphididae; genus Eriosoma; species Eriosoma lanigerum. The sequence continues at coordinate 25,986,681 of CM023358.1, read as the reverse complement.
CTTCTCAATTTAAAAGAAACAATTTAGATTAATAAGTAGTTAATAGATGATTACGGAGATATAATACAAATGGAGATATCTAGTTTCAATTTTGTTTCAAGAGCAAGAAATTTCAAAAGATATCTGATTATTGTAAAAAAGTTAGTCATATTATAAAGAATATATCTCATGATGTCATTTTGACTTTTAGTCTAATAATAATATAATTATTATTTTCAGTCAGTATTCATTTATTTTACATAGACATAATTTCTTAGAGAAAATAGAATTATGATTATATGAGATATAATATTATGTATTTGCGTTGAATTAATTATCTAGAAACAATTAGTTTTTCATATATTTAAAACAATATGATGTACGTATGAGAATGTTTCAAATTATGTTTCACACTCAAAACATAATTTTTAGATACAATATTATATAGTACCAGTAGTTATAGAAAAATATATTGTATATAAATAGGTACCTATTTATGTCGGACTAAAATGTATAATTTATAGATAATCAAAAAATTACATTTCATATAATTATTTTTAAACTTTAATTTCGTACTTGTAGTTGAATTAGTATGCTTTAACACAAATTCCACGTACATTTTGGTCAACTCTAAGGAAATATTATTAACATATTTTTTAAAATTATATTTATTTAATACAATTTTATAATGTATTATACTAATAAACTATTTAATTATATTATATATATATATATTTGTTTAATCATCGTATTTTTAAAATCATTTTGAAGTTTACTAGGTAAAAATATTTTTATAAATTTTATTTGTAAAAAGTTTTTGAAACATTCAGTGTAAAGACAAAAATGATAAAGTATTTGCATATTCATAATGATTATATAATATATTATAATGAGGATTATAAATGAGATTATAATGTATAGAACTATTTTCATATAGGTACCACATTTTATTTTTCATACAAATTCATACAGTAACGGAATTTTTACGTTTTTTATACTTTTTAATTATTTTTTTAATTTTAATTTTACTTTTTGTAATAATACAATATGATTAAAACAAATATGTTGTTAAAAGATTATATTAATGAATACAAAAAAAATTAAATATAGACAGAGATACTATTTGTGTTACAGTATTTGGAACTTCAAATGTGCTATGATTATTTGTGTACCTATTAATATACATAATTTAGAATCTCAGCAAAGCAAGGAACATATTGGTTTAACAATGATGCTTTTTTTATGTTTAAAAACACTTATTCAAAAAAAAAATAACGGTCTGATTATCACAAGTAAGATATACTTTCAGTATCGAATCGCATCTATTTGGTACGTTTTATATCCAGGTCATTTTTTTGAATTTCTCAAATGTGTTTTTTTAAGATAAGAAAAATTACTATAAAATATTTGATAAAAACTTTATGAAAACTATGATTTTGACGAATTCTATTTTAAATATTTTCCGATAACTAATGAAATTTTGAATGTAAACTACAATTTTTTTGAATATTAACATAGGTATTCTACAAAGGTAATACCATTTTAAATACATTTTATGGATGTTATATTGTGTATATCAGAAAACTGACTGAGTTTCGTACATTATCGTACTTTCGAATGCAATATCATTGCATTCAAATCATATTTATATAAACTACTTATTTACTCGAAATAGACTTCCTCACTTGTTGTATGTATATTAAAAAACATAGAAATGGGATAAAATAGATTGAGATTGACAATCCGTAAATTTAATTACATTTTTTCCCTAATTTAAGTAGAAAATTATAGTATACCATAATTAAATATTTAACTTTAAAAGAAACAAACTTACCTTTATAGTTACAATCATTGCAGGTATATTTTTTGTCAAATTTATGAGATTTCTTGAAATTTTTAGAATCTAGTAAGAGTAATATATTTACTAGCATATATTTGTATGCCGTTTCTATAGTTAATATTAATAATAGTTATTATAATAATTTTTATTAGAATATTTCTTTATTTACCCAAATATGTATTAACGATTTGAGCATAGTACAGGCTATCACCACTAGTCATTAATTTACAATCGAATCCTGATTCTATTAAAACTTAAATAAAATAAAATATTATTATTTCTTTGAAATAAAAACAAAGTATCGGGTTTTTCACTGTCATTACAAATATGATAATAAGAATTCTGATACCATATCTCCTTCGTTGCCCCTTATTGTTAAATGTTTATATTTTTAAAATCACATCGCAATGAAGTGATCAACAATTTGTACCGAAAAACCAAATTTATAATTATCTTAAGTGGACCCACAATTTGCAAACTAAGAAATAAGAAGTGAGGAAACTAACTTCGTCCTTGCTTTTATTACAACGAACGCTTAAAAGGAATAAGTTTTAATGACTTCGAAAGAGTCACTAAATATGTAAGTGAATTATGTGCCAAGTGCAACTAGGTCACAAAACAGTACCACATCTTCAGATCGTTCAAAAGTAGAACAGATTTATGACGAAGGCTGATGCTAGTATATTATATGGTAAATATGCAGAATGGTTTCCAAGTGCAAAGGTCTCTGCAAGTATTAAGTAAATTTCAACGGCATTTAGCAGTGGTCATGGCCATGTTTGGGAAATGGCAAAAGAGGCGAGTGCCATAGGGCGACAACATTTGCGAAAAGTTTAGGGGTACTTATTTTAATATGTATATTTATTTTTGTAATTAGATGTAATTTAAATATGGTTGTATACCCTATTTTAATTACTTCATGATGGTTGACGTATTTGTTATTACGTATTGTATGAATACGATATAAAATATTATATTATTTTTATACTCTATACCATAAAGCCTAACTATTTTAAAAATACCACAAAGACACGGTGCGTCATAATATTATATATATTACATAAATAGCAAAATTTAAAATAAATTATTACATTTTTTGTCTTCTCCTGATTTTTTTACATATGGGCACCTCTGTATCCTGGTCACGTCATTGACAAAGAAACCAAAGGCTGAATTTATGTTATGCATACATTGATGACATTTTGGTGTTTTTTAAATCGAAGCACAGACAACATTTAAGAGTCATTTTCAGAAGACTTTCTTATAACTCTGTCATCATTAATCCGCATAAATGTATTTTAACTGATACTAAGGTGAAGTTTCTATGTTACCTCGAGTCCTTAGATAGCACACAGTTATTTGGAAATAGTAAACATTAATCACTTCACCTCATAATATTATTTATTATTAAATATTTAAAAATATAACAAAAGACTACTTACATTCACTAATCTTATTATTTATAATATCTGTTAGCATATTATGATATAAAAATTTACTATGATAAAATATACTATATAATTATCAAAAATGTATGGCATCAGTGACCGGTCCAAGCGCAGTTTCCCACTTCCTTCTTTAAAAAAATTTCCTAGTTCTAATTATTATCGGTAAGGTACCGATTTTGTAAATAATTGAACATTTTTTTTATGTTTAATTTTATCGTCATCTATTGTATACTTTGTATTATGATAATTATTGTTTTACTAATTTAAACTTAACAATTTTTTTTATTATAAGTCCGTATTCAACTATTGCAGGGATCAGCAACCCTGTTACCTATGAGGTCTTTTTTCAAATTTTCATTGAAAACACAACAATAAGAAAAAATTTCTTTATAAAATTATAATTTTACAACTATTAAAAAATATTATATCTGTATTATTGTTAATACTAATGTTAATATAAACACCTAATACCTATTGTATTGCGCTTCGATGCCCTGTAATAACGGGCAATAATCAGCTAATCCCTTAAGCTTATATAATAAGCTTGAGCTTGATTATAAAATATAAACAATTCAGTCTGTACATTTAGGTGCATGTATTTTAATGATAATTCTAATATACACTATGAACAATAAATAGAATTTATAATATTAGATATTTGAAGTTTATCATTATCAATATATATTATAACTTATAGGAATTATGAATGACAAAAAATTATTTTTATAAATGTCCAATGTGATTTTGTAAATTTTAATTCAAATACATTTGTTAATTAATATGTAGTAATAAACTTACTCGCACAATAATTAACTACAGTAAATATTTAATTGATTAATATAGAAAATAAACTATTTACAACTAATATTACAACACAAAACGCGTTGTTTTGAATATAAATTTATTAATTTATATATTATTTGTGCATTGTGCACAATGACCAAATACATTAAAACTAGAAAAGTGATGTCCTTTATTCTTAAATCTGGTATTTTAAGTTAATATTATTAATAAAATTAATTTATATTTCATATTTTACAGAGAATTTTACGTAAAATGAAAAATTATAGATTAACTTATCTAGTTTATTTCCTTCTCAAATTTTATTCAATCCTACCCGCAATACTATTACTAGAATATCGAGGCATACTATAGTTGTACATTTAAGTAATTTATTTAACTTTAGCTACAAACCACGTTTCAAGCCTATTCGACTTTAATTTTTTTATAACTAATTAAAAACAGTATTAAACACTTGTTACCACTTGTTGTAATGGTAGCAAACTTAAAGCAAAATTTGATACCATTTTGGAGTTATTCGTATGAAGTGTCGATAAAAGCAACAGTATGTATGTTCCATATATTTGAAAAAAAAACGGAGAAGTTGACAATTCTAAAAATAACGTAGTATGTGGTAACAAATTGTACCTAAATTTGTATGAAGCGGGTAAATTGGCTGTGATATCTTGATAAACAAGGTTAAAACACTTGGGTAAATACAAGTTGATATTGACGACCGCAGATGACGGTCTGCCTTCCTTTTAAATTGCACGTTGCTTGAGACTGGTAGAATACGCATTGCTTGGGTCTTGGGAGTATCGTCGTTTTTGCCTTTCTAGTACTAAATATTGAAAGTGATTTATAAGATACTCGAGTATCCGTCACATTGCCTCGGTATTACTTCTTGTAAAAAGGGCATTATAGTCTTATAAAATTGTAATGTATAAATTGCGACTTACTTTTTTCTTCTTCTTTAATGACAGTTTCTATGAACAATAATAGAAATAATATAATAGATGTATTATTATTTACTTATGTAATAAATAAAAGTTAGTTATTATTAGGACTATAAATAATAAGAATATTAGCACTTAAATCATTTTATTATTAAAGAAAAACACATTTCTTATGTTCAATTTTATTTTCAGCTATTGTAAGATTTGTGTTCTTATTCAATCTATGGTAAAATTATTTTTATTTCTGCTACTATCAACATTTGCAGGAATCAGCGCCCTTTTTACCTATGTGAGGAATTCTTTTAAACCTTTCATTGATAACACAAATATAAAAATAAATAATTTTTATAATAACAATATTCCTATTAATGAAATTTACTGTTATTGTTTGTATTATTGTTGTGTGATGTTAATATTAGCACCTTATAACTCTTGTTTTCTAGATAACAGACAGGCTCTTACGCAATGATAAGCAGAAATTTAAATAATTCGGTTTTCTAAATATTTTTGCATGCACTTTAATGATAATGCTCATTCATATTTTAAGTAATATCTTGTATCTAGTAATTATACAATACATTCACTTGTATATATATAAACAAAAATTAAATTAATGTTCATTGTGATTTGTTAATTTAAATTTAAATAAATATGTTAATTAAGTCAACCGCACAACGATTTACCACAGTAAATATTTAACAGACTAATTGATGTAGATAATAAACTATAATATTATATTACAAAAAACACATTAATGTTTTACATTCAGGATACATTGTTTGACTGACTAGTAAATAGTAATTAGAGAATACATTGAAAACAATGTATGGAATACATTGATAACAAATAAATAAAATATTATAGCTGAATAATACATATAAATGTAATATACAAATTGTAAACTTACTGGGATTTGACGGGTCCATGTCTAGACATATAAACAATAACAGAGAATATACAATTACAAAATATAATAATGTGGCAAATAAAAAGTACTAATAAAAGTACTAATAATAGAGTGTACTGATATTGGACTTTATTGGTAATGAATTTAAAGAGAGAGAAATATAACTATTTATAACCTTTGTAGGATCAGTAACATTTTTATCTACCTTATATATACATATATTTGTATTTAACTTTTCGTTGTGGTCAGCATAAATAAAATAAAAGTTTTACATATAATAGGTATTAATAACTTCACTATAACTAAAAATTATGCTATGAATTCAATCATATCCTAATAACTGCAAATAATAAGTTTTACTTATGAAATAGTCCATAGTACCTATAGTACCCATAGGTACACAGAATCCATTTGGCGTCAAAGCCAATAGTAGTGAATCTATCATACATAATAGATGTTCATTATAATGTTTACTTGCTTTCATTTTATCAATGTATAAATAACAAGAAATCCGTTACAATATGTTTATATTTTATAAATTAAAATCCCGATAAGGTGATAACTTATAGTCCGTGGCGTACGCAGGATTGTTTCATCAATCTTGGGGGGTTGTTACCCAGTTACTAAGATAAATTTAAACAATAAAATATCCGAAACGTATATTTAATGTCACATAAATGTAAAGCAGAGTGACCATTTTCAGGAATTTTTTCCATTCTGCTCATATATTGCTACCAAATTTTAACTTCTCCTATACATTCTTACAATCCGCAATTGATTATATTTACATATTTTTCATATACATTTTTTATGTCGATTTCAAACTGCTCATTAGAATCAAAACAATTTTCTTTTTTAGCAAAAAAACTTGATAAAATTGTTTTATGATCTAACAAGCAACTTTGAATGTAATTAATAAAAGAATTTATAAATGAAATTAAAACTGAAATTCGAAATTATGTCTCAAACTAGTATGTTGGAAAATTACAACGTTGAACTTGTATAATTACTCGACGTCGAATTTTTATATTAATTTCCCAATCATTGCATATTTTTGAACATCTTTGAATAGCACAAAAGAATTCGGTTTCACTATTCCTTCGTATTTTTATTAAAAATTGTTCTACGTCTGTAACAAGAGTCATAACAGTTGATAAATCAAGATTATCTGATTGTAGGAACGACTTAGAGGGAGAGTAATAGCAAAATCCTTAGCAATAATATAAAGGAAATCTGAAATTCAACGTTTTGAATTGCTAATAACAATTGTGTTGCTATTGAGCAGGTAGTTTTATCATTCAGTTTTACAATTATTTCAAGTGCATTTACTATGGCACATAGAAATTTAAATTTATGATGTTGATTACACCTTGTTGGACATAATATTTTAAGTAGTGTAGCTTTAATGAAAATTTCTAAATTGTCATTTATTAAAATAATTTTAATAAAATGCAACTTATGACTAAAAGTAAAAAATTTTAGTCATGTAAGTACTTAATTGTATTGTACATACCATACGGACATCAGTTCATCACAAAATGAAATCGTCGTACGTATAATATATAATTCAGTAAAAGATTATCATAATATTGGCCTGAATCGATTAGTGATTATATGTGTAAATGAATTCGTTTATGTGTTCTATTAATATTGTATTATACCTAATACTACCTAAATTAACTATTTTCATATGGTATGCATGAAGGCACTATATAATATTTATGTTTGTAAGATAAGATTATTGTTAAATGTAAATTTTTTTGGAATCATGATTAATATATACTATGTGAAAATTATAATGTCTAATGTAGATATGTAGTTAAAATGATTTATGTTAAATTTTTAATAATTATTGAAGTTAATCATTTTACGTTTGCGGGGAGGTTCAACCCCCATTAATCACCCACCCACCTCTTACACTGACTATAGTTTATTATGTTGATAGAACTAAATTATGGACGTATTAAAATATTATTTAAGAATGTCGAAAATTTTTCGACGGCAGTTCCGCAGTCCCCTTTGTTTTGTCATAGAGATGTTAAATTTCAGAAATTTAATTTTGAAGAAATTTCCTAGTGGAAATTTCAAAATATATGTTTTTTTAAAAATTTAATTTTAATTTAACTTATCAAACCTATTTTTTTTGTTAATTAGCTTTAAAGAATTTAAAATTAATCTTTAAATTGAGACAAATATTTTATTCCCTGATTTGATCTAATTTTTAAATGGTATTAGTAAATTTAATTTAAATAAATAATAATCAATATATATTTTTTTTAATAGAGATAAACTCAATTCTTTATTATGAGTCTTATTTAGTCAAAACAATTTATTTTATTTTATACTTAAATAATAAATATTATTCAAAAGTTCAAAACAATAAAACAAATGTATGGGAAATTTAAAAAAAAAAAATGTTTTTTCAATTTTATTTTCAACTTCAAGAAAAACATGAGAATATTCATTAATCATGTAATCGCTAATATACGATTACAAGTACATGATTAGAGATATCACAATAACCGTGTTGCTAATTTATAAAAATAAAATAGTTGTACGAAAAAATTTATATATTTATTTATTTTGTTAAGAAATTTCTTAAATGGAAATTTCTAGAGGCCAGAAATTTCTTAATAGAAATTTCTTACTCACATCACTATTTTGTCATATAATTATTTTAATCCTATTTGTATATGTAATAGTCATTGTTTTATATTTCTATTGAATAATAATACACTAGCTACTCTAGTCTCTAATATAGAATATAGTTGTAATATAAGCATCCTGTACTTACATATAGTGAACTGTTCTTTGGCAGCTAGAATTACGAACCGTACGATATTTTTATTACGATAATTATATTAAATAATTATGAGTATAAGTTTTGGATTAATTAATAAAGTAACTAAGTAACTAAGTAACTAGTTTCACAATGACACATTGATTCAAAATTTTTCTGATTCTATTAAAACTTTTTCAAAAATCCTGGTAAAACATCATTAATTTAAGGTTGAAGTTTCAAATTTGATACAAAAAAAATTTTTTTTTTTTTCATTCATAACGGCACCTTGATTCAAAAATTGTTCTAATTCTATCAAAACTTTTTCAAAAATTGTAGTAAAACATCATAAATTTAAGATTAAAGTTTCAAATTTGATACAAAAAAAAAAAATTTTACTTAATTACTTTAAGTAATGAAGTAATTAAGTAATATGAAGTAATTAATATTTTTCTTTAATTATTAATTATTTCAATTATAAAAAAGTGGGAAGGTAGATTTTGGACGTTTTTCTTTCGTTCCTTCGGTAAATTAGTGGTTTATTATAATTAAGATTAGAATGCAATAATATTACAATCCAAAAAACAAATCTGAACAAAATTCAATATAATAAAATACCTACATAATACTAATAATTAATTCTTAAATTTTACTACTAGTGTAAACTACACATGTAATCTCATAAAAATCTCTTCGTTCTAGTGCTGTATCGAGGGAGGCTCTCAGTGTCTCGTGAAACCCCGACATTTTTTATTTTTTAGGATTGTACTGTTATAATGTAGTGGAGAGAAATTATACATAAGTTTTAATATGTATATAAATATAATATGTTAAATTTATATCAGGACTTGCATTTGAAAAATAAATTTCGTTTTACATTATTAAACATTTTTACGATATAAATCTTTTGTGTTAAACGTTATTACATTATATAAGGTTATTCAATATTTTCGTTAAACTTTAGTTATTTAAATTTTTTCGTTTTTTCTACTACGTCATTTAGTATTTATTAAATGTAAATCTATGCTATTGCCATGAGTACAATTTAAGGGGTTTAAGTGTTCTTTTAATAAATTATTATCTTCACACATTTTTAAAGTTAACATACATACAACTTTAGCAATCCCCCCAATATTTAGGATCAAATTGCGCAACTAGTTACAATAGTAGTTGGTAGTAATTTTACTTATTCCCATATTTAACAACATTTAAGAACATTTAATTATGTTGTTTTGAGGGATTTTTCTCGTTTTTTTGTGCATTTAAATCCGCGCTCTAGTTAACTTAATTTCAATTACATTAGGGAATTGTGTTGATGATTTTAATACATGTTGAAGAATATATACTCATATATAATGTTTTAAAAAAATTTACTTATCAAAGATATTCAGAAAAATAATTTTTTATATTCTGTTTATATAAAACATGAAAACTATAAAATATCATTTAACTCATTGTGTTTTATATATTATAATATTTTTTACATATCACAAAGTGGCCTTTTTAAAAGGTGCGCAAAGTAACAATTGTATCATGTTTTCAACTTTTAGAAGTACTAGCTGCACTCTGCACACTGTTATTTATGTACATAAAACGAAAATAAAGTAAATAAACATTTTTTAATAAAATATACTCTGCAATTACACTTATTAACTAGCAAAATACTTATTATTTCTTATAATTATTTATTTGTTCATTTTAATGGTATTGATTTTTAAATAAATGAAATAATAATTTAAGGTAAAGGCAGTATAGTTAACTAATCATCTCTTTGAAATTCTCTAAAAATTGTGAAAACAATAATTTAATAAACTTTTAAAATAACATTAAAAATGTCAAAAAATTTGTGTAAAATTCGATAACAATAAAACGACGTTTTCAATAACATGTTGTTTCCAACTTGGAAAGGTATAATATATCGTGGAACCACACATTTATTATTCATTTGATTAAATAATAAATTCTGTATTTGCAGAAACCGAGAGTATTACGTTAGAAAATAATACGTTTCAAATTTTTCATAATTTACACAATCATACTTCGCCACGTATTCAAAACTTGAACAAATAATACATTTAATGTTTCTCTTGACAAAAAGAACTGCGTAATAAAATTTTAAGATTTTATATCAAAATTTTGATTAAAATCGAATATCTTTAAAGCTATATAATTGTCAACAATTTTTCTTTTGTGTATTTTTACTTCTCGATTAATCACAATATACATATTGATATACAAATTTTCGTATGAAATAAAGACGATTACTATTTATTGCTTTCAATACTTTTAGTTGAACTTATAGGGTCTAATTATATTGCCTTTGATGGTTAGATGACTTAAGGAGACCGAATATGTTAATGCGCATGTCGTCTGTTACTGTGAAAAATGTTCGATGATTTCGATGTAGATATCGGATTCAGTGTTGACGATAGACGTTCTGCCTGTGCGAACGATAGTGTCCTTTATCCACGTTGATTTGTCATATCGTCTAGATCAGACGTTTCCACCCGTGAAAACTAATTCTCCGTGTTTGAAATGCTTGTCTACTTGAAGCTGCACGATGATCGATATGTTCGATGTATGACGCGCTCAAGTTAAACAAAATATGTTTCGTTGTCTAGGCCACCAATATAGCTCAATGCAAATTACGATTATGTAATCATTATGCACATATTAGCCAACAAAATACTTATTATTTCTTATAATTTTTAATTATTATTATTTAATTATTGTTCATTTTAAAGGTTTTGATTTTTAATTAAAAGAAACAATAATCTATGGTAAAGCCAATATAGTTAATTAATAATATCTTTGAAATTCTTTAAAAATTGTGAAAACAATAATTTAATAAACTTTCAAATTTTTCATAATTTATACAATCATACATCGTCACGTATAAAAAATTGAACAAATAACAAATTTCTCTTGACAAAAAGAAGAGTGTAATAAACTTTTAGGCTACTATATAAATTTGTTTTATTAAAATCTAATAATTTCAATGCTATATAGTTGTCCAAAAATTTTCTTTCTGTGTCCTTTTTTTCTTCTGCATTAATTACAATATAAATTTTTGTATACACGTATTTGTATGAGAGAACCACTGTTAATTATTCTTAATATTTATACTTGAACTTAGAAGAATTATATTTCCTTTGCTTAAAGTTAATAATTTTCAAGATAATGAATATTCTAGGTTAACTGGGTCACTCTGTATATCTATTACTAAAGTTATTGAAGATAGTATGACAATAATAATTTTTATATTATTTGACAAATGGTTGGGTCTTAGATAATACATATATATATATATATTATTTTATGTATTATCTATAGGTTTGAGTGTTTGACAGATCCTACCTTCGGGTTATATATTAAAGTGCAAGCATAATTCGAACGCTTTAATGTAAGAACATCATTTCTTGATAAAATAATTAATGATTACCTACAGGTCATTGTCATAAATAATGCTATGACGTGCCATGATTTTAAATCAATGAGACACATTAAAAATAATAGGAAATGAAAATCGTACCAATATTAAGCCTATTCTTAGTAAATTAATGAGAACATAAATGTAATAGGATTATTATATGAATTATGAAATTATATGTTTTTCTTTCACATTTTTTTTCCTTTTCGTCATTATCTACACTATTATAGTTGTAATATAAACATTGTGCACTTAATAAGTAATTTGTACCAGTCGGTGACTAGACTTATCAACCTTATATGATTTTCGTACAATATTACAATAGCAGATATATAAAAATATATATTATGATACTAGAACAACTTACCTTGCACTCGGACATAATCGTTGTCTACAAACACAAAAGCTATCAAAATAGGAATGTACAACAATTTCATGTTGGATGTGTGCAATTATCGCCAAATAATTTAAGAAAATATTACTGCTTAGATTTTTTCTAATGAACAACTAACAGAATTTATGATTTTCATATAGTTTAGTGTAACCATAATTTTACTGTGAACTGTTTATTCACGTGTTGTGTTCCACAACTACGTACTTTAAAAACAATTATATCAATTAACAGGTTTTCCGTCATATATCTGGGCCTACGTACAGACATTAGATTTTAGATAAAAAATATACAAATCTGGAAAGTCAATTCTGTGAGTTCTTCCATCATTCTTTTCAAAATTGTTGTTTGTGTCTGTGAAAGTAGGTTATAAATTTCTAGGACCTGTTAAATATAAATAAGGAACCTTTGTTTTATATCAATCTAACGACCCGGTACAAAAGACCGAATAGTGTAGAAGGAAATAGCCAGTCGACTGCTCCTTAACTGGATAGGATCTGATATATCACATTGACGAACACCGTAAAACCTTAGATAACGAGGTTGTAGCGTTGTAGCATATATTATAATTACAACTTGAATGCAATAACAATATTACATTTGTAAATACGATTCTGAGGATACCTCGTTCAGAAAAACCATAGAATATTCTGAATAATGTATCATAATGTGACCTTTTTCAAATTGTTTGTCAATAAATTGTTTCTTATTATTTTTAAAGATGACAATAATAAAATAAAGGGACTATTTCATTATTTCCCATTAACCAAAATTTCGTTTCTCATTTTTTATTATCAAGTACTTTTCTTCGGGTTCTTTAATAAGTGTACTGATTGCTGATACATTTGTCTTGGCTTCGGTATCGACTAGCTTAGCTGGTTTTTCCTTTTTTATTCCTTCCCTAAATTTTTCTCCCAAGCTTCATCATTTCCTTCTGAATATTATTCAAACTTGTACACTCTTGTAGGACTATTCTTTAAATATGATTCAGTTGTGTGAGAACATAAGTCGTTGATGCTAGATAATATATAGAGCGTGTCTAGCGTAAATTCTTACGCTTTGTAGCATATATTTGTATTTAAAAAAGCCTATCCACCTCATTATTACAACCATGTTCTTTTAAAACTCAACCTTACATCCCTTGTTGATCGTTGCCACTCTCAAAAGCTTTCCTTTCTACGTAATTAAACTTCTTGATCCATTGACTATCTAACTTTTCTTTCTCAAATAAACTTTAAATTTCTATCTGGCAGTAAACGTTTTAAAACCTAATTCCTTATACCACTTTCTATCACTAATTATCTGCAAAACGAATCAATCAATTGTATGATAAAGTTGGCTAATGAGGACCCTCTATTCTTATATATTTAATTATTATGTAAATAACTGTGTTGTTAACGTTATAGGTTGTTCTTATTTTTTTATATTTTTAACAGCGTATAATTTGTTTTATATACTTGTACGATTGTAATATTGATCTAATTATGGATTAGATATTTTTGAAAGGTACCTCCTGTTCAATTGAGCTCCAAGTCCGTAAATTAATTTATAAGTAAATAAATAATTTAAATTAAAAAAATTACCTTTTATTATAGATTTATAGTTTTAAATTATAATATAAACAGTGCTCTAGTGTTGAGTTGTTTTTTTAATTTTTAAACGAATTATAAGTATAATTATTATTTATATGCCCATTACTTTAAAAATAAAAATATTTAATGAAACCTCAACGCTATAAGGCAGTTTCTATTGTTCTCCAAATATTTTATTATAATATAATTTACCCTCGTATTATTTATATATATATATAAAAAAAAAAGTGTAGTAATAATGCGGTACTTAGATTTGCTATATTATGCATTTATAAATATAATTATAGCTTAGAATCTTCATTTTACCTTGAACAAGTTAATTTTCTAATTATTTTCCAGTTTAAATAATTAATCAACATGAGTCTGTTTCAGTTCATGAATAACTTTTGACTTGTTACATAAATTATGAGCAAGGTTGTCCTGGACTTTGGGACAAATTATCAAAAGACAAAAAAACGTTGAATCATATTAAGATTCAATTGCATAACCTAAAATTAAATTTAAAAACGTAACTAATAAAAATATTTTATTATATTCAGTCGATATCTGAATTTCGTCGGAGTAGGTTGAAGTTTTAATGATTATTGTTACGTTACTAGTTTTTATTTTTCTTAATAAATCTATTTTAATTTACGATTAAAATAGTGTTTAAGTGTATTAAATGTCTAGAGACATCTACACACAAAGAAGATATACTCGAATGTTCTATATGTAAAAATATATCTCATTATTATTGTACAGGCTACTCAGAACAAAATTTTGAAAAATGACTAATAATACGAAATCGAGATATTTGTGTAATAACTGTCAAGCACATAAACAAAAATTTCCCAAGCCTAATGTAAATGAAAATACAGCTAAAGCAGGAACTTCAATGGAAAAAAACATCGAAGAACTTATAAAATCAGTATCATTTATAAGTTCACAATTTGATATTTTTAATAATAAAATTGACAACATCGTGAGTGAACTGAAATTCATTAAAAACGTAGATGCTAAAATTATCACAGAAAACAAACGAGAGAAACAGATAAAGTTTCTATACTAAAAAGTAAAATCGTTGAAATACAACAGCATAATCCAGGAATATTAGTTGACGTAACGGGTATACTTAAAACCACTAATGAAAATTGTATTTCTATAATAAAAGAAAGCGGAAAAAAAACTAATACTGAACTAAAAGTGCTTGAAGCCTATAGAATTAACTCCTTTACATAAAAACAGAATATTATTACCGCAAAATTAGAAACACATGATATGCGCAAAAATCTAATTTATAATGGAAATTATTTGAATTTAACAGCGAATAAAATAATTAATAGTTGGCCCCAAGGAAAAATATTCATAAATGAGCGTATTACAAAATTTAAAAGAGCACTTTTTGTACAAACCAGATCTACTGCGAAAGAAAAACTTAACAAATTTGTTTGGATATCGAATGCAGATGTTCTTGTGAGAAAAAACGAAGATTCCAAAATTATGAAAATTAAATCTCCTTGAGACATTGAAAAATTATAGTTAGTATAGGTTTACTATTTATCCATATTCTTTAAATTATTCCATATACACTATTTTTCTTCAATAATGAATCCAATTAATACAATTAATAATATTATTAAAAAAGAAACCACACCCTTACTAACTATTGAAGAAATAAACTCAATTTTATTTTCACGTAATACAGATTTAAATATTTTACATATTAATATTAGAAGTATCAATAAACACTTAGCAGACCTTGAATGCCTAACACTGCCTTAAATAACGACAATCACATAATAATGACAACCGAATCATGGCTAACCGATAGCTTTAACAATATATTTATTCCGTTCAAAAATTACCAGATAATATCCTCAAACAATAATATACGTAGAAGCGATGGAATACTAATTTTTATTAAAAATAAAATAAGCCAAATAAATATGGAAATTAATATAACAAACGCAAATTGCATTTTAACTCTAGTAACATATAATAATGTAAAATACGGAATTATATCTATATACAGATCCCCTAGTGGCAAAATATTTAAATTTATTGAAGACTTAAAAATAATAATTACAAATATTTTAAACCTTCATAAAAACACCTCATTAATTTTAATTGAAGATATTAATATAAACTTATTAGACACTACAAACTCAACAGCCACTTATCTAGATTTGCTATATTCATTAGATTTCATTCAACTCATCAACTGACCCACCAGGCCATAGTCCAATACCTGTATTGACCATATATTTGTCAAAGATAAGCATAAACATTATAATATACAATCGGCAGTTATAGACTCTCTCATTACAGATCATTACCCAATAATCTTAATACTAAATAGTAAATTAAAACAAAACAAAAAAAAACACAAATCAAACTTCTTATAGGTATTTTGACTTTAATAAACTTACATCTCTGTCTAATAAAACTAACTGGAATGCAATTAAACTAGCTAAAAAAACAGAAGACAAATTAACACTACTTACGTCATTAATTCAAAATAATCTAAAAAACTGTACCTGCACACGTCAAAATAATAAAAGCTCTAATAAACACTGGATCACGTCTGGTATTATACAATATATAAAAAAGAGAGACAAACTTCATACCTTAACCAGAAAACAACTATTCAATACAGCTCTAATTAACTATTACAAGAAATATAGAAATAAACTTACGGATATAATAACAAAACAAAAACAGAAATATTATAAGAAAACAATTTCAAAAAATAGTAAAAACATAAAAAAGTTATGGTCAACAATAAAAGATATAACAACCAATACAAAATAATAAAACGCGTAATTACAACATAAACATAAATAATACAATACGAGTATATGATTCAAACATTGACTCCGCCTTGATTTCAAACAAATTTAACTCATATTTTATCTCAATGGGAAATCCTATCAATAATAACCTAAGTCAACAATTTAAAAAATAAAATACTCTTTTGCTAACACAAGTCCTACTCAATCATTATATCTTAGAAAAACCACTAAAAAAGAAATTACCTTTATAATTAACATTATGAAAAGGGACTTGGCCTCGGGTAAGGACGGTATTACTATAAACGTCATAAAACATATTAAAGAATATATAATAGATATACTAGTTCATATATTTAATACGATTTTAACGGTAGGCTATATGCCAAATTCATTTGAAACAGCAGTGATATCACTCATACACAAAAGTGGTGATAAAACAGACATTACTAATTATAGACCAATCAGTCTTTAAATGTTTTTCCTAAAATATTCGAAAAGATAATAAAAAAGAGACTTCTAACATACCTAGAAGAAAACTCTATCCTACCAAAATCATTATATGGTTTTAGAGAAAACTTAGGTACAGAAGATGCACTAGCACAACTCTCTAAAAACATTTACTCAAATCTAGAACAAAAAAATAAAACTTTAGGAATATTCATGGACCTAAGTAAAGCATCTCCATGAATATTCCTAAAGTTTTATTTTTTTGTTCTAGATTTGAGTAAATGTCTTTAGAGAGTTGTGCTAGTGCATCTTTTGTAAAATTGATTGATTATTTCGAAAGTCGTCTTTGTCCATAAATGTATTGATACTTCTGATTATTGTTTGTCACTGGACGTTAATAATACATTTTTTTTTTATTTTTTTGCATTTTATAAACAATTAATTTTCAATGGCCAATGATTATATCTTTTCAGTTTCCACCAAAAATGTTTAAGTTCGTTCATATAATTTACGAAACATGACACCTTGATGACGGAAATGACACCTTAACTGGTGCAATCATACTATATTGCTATTATGTTATATTTTTATTTATATCCATAAACATATCAAATTGTATAAAATATTTCTAAAGTTAGTGTTAAGACTTGAATCGTTATAACACTTACGCCAAAATGCTAGACCTTAACCTATACTGATATGATGCTAATATTAAAACGATCTATAACATCAGCTAGATTACAAGGTAGCTCAAACTATACGAGCAATTATTTTCATCTTATATATTTCATCATAGTTTTAATTTAAATTATAATTCATATTTATAAACGCAGTAAGGATATAACTATGTAAGAAAGGGTTGATTATAACAAATACTATAAGTATGTGACACATGGATATAATATAATAATCAGGGTTAGGATTTTATAGCATTTGCTATTTATTATAGGATAGAGATAAAAATAGCAGAGTAGGCTATAAATTTGTTTTATGCATCAGGGACTCTAAATATGAAATTTTATTTTGCTATTTTTTGCATATTTGAAGAATTTTAGAATTGTAGTGCTATTTTTAAAGTTTTTGTGCTATGTTTTGCTAATATTCTTAATTCAACGCTTTACTTTATATTTTTCATAAATCTCGTTTATATTGAATGACAAATAGTATTCATTAATCCGAATCAATAAAAAAAATTCCCACATTCTCGTTTCATATTATTTAACATATAATAAATATATTTTTAAATATCCCAGCGATGTCGAATCTTATTTTCTTATCTGTTAGTGTTACATATAATTATAGATTCTATAATATACCGTCGACTGTCGTACGTATTTCAGCGTCAGGTAAAATAAGTAAAATATTATTTAATTATTAATTAATAAATAATAATTACTTGAATTTTATTCTTATTTACTCAGATAATTTTGAATAGTTGCGTACAAACGATGTCATAATTCAAGGTATCAAGTTAATCAGTACATACAAATTTTTTTAAACTGTAAACGGAGATTTTAGTATTTTCTCATAAATATATGATTTAATAAAGTTATATGATAAATTGAATAAAATTTTAATTTGTATTTATTTTTATTTGTTGCTATTTTTGATGTTTTTAGGGCATATTTTACGGTTTTTTTGGTCATATTATAGCACATATTTTAAGATTTTGGGTGCTATGAAATCCGAACCCTGATAATAATAAATAATAGTAAATCGTAAATCATTGACCAATGTATATAGTTTAATATAATACAAAAATGTGTACAACAAAAAAAGTATGCCTTTATTCGGTTTGCAACGCGTAAAAACTTGAAAAATAGTGTGTAGCAATCTGGTGTAAAAAAAAAACGACAGAACCTGAGATAAACGTTTTTGGTTAGGTTGATAAAATACAAAAACGGTATCAAACATCCCATAAAACAAAAACATCTATTTAGACAAACAGAATGTTTAATATACAGATAAATAATGTAATATTGATAATACGGTAGTTCGCGCTATGAAAATGATAAATAATCCAACAACAATAAAACTTTATTTCTATGTCAATTTTTTATACCGTAGGGAAACAACACAGTGTGCAATCTATAGTATATTTTATAACCAATGCTGTTATGTTTGGTTTTAAGATATGTAGTTGTGGATCACACCAGGTGAGTAAACAGTTCACACTACACAACTATGGTTGTTGTAAACCAAATGAAAAACTTTTTTGTTAGTCGTTCATTAGAAAATCTAAAAAAATCAAAGTTGTAATATTTTCCTAAAACAATAATTGATAATATTCATACATCTAACATGAAATTATTATTGTTTCCTATTTTCATAGTTTTTGTGTTTGTAGGCAGTGGTTATGTCCGAATGGAAGGTAAGTTATTGTCGTATAATAATATTATATTTTTTATATTATTTATGTTTTTGTAATATTGTAAGAAAATCGAATAATGTTGGTAATTCTATAGTCACCGAGAGGTACAAATTACTCAAATATCAATAAATAAATGTGAATATAAAATTTATTTATTAGCGAGTAATATCTTGTCCTTCACACTATAATAATATAATATAACATACATTTCTTTTTCGCATAAAAATAATTAGGTACTTATTTCACTATTTGGTAATATTACTAATTTTGTAATCACTAAACGTACATAATATGAAGTATACAGTAGTGGGCCGTGGTCACTTATAGGGACACTGCAACTTTAAATATGAAAGAAATAACAGTCGAAATGATAAAAAAATGATATACTATATAGATATAAAAGAAATAGGAATTGTGACAATTCAAAATAAAATAATATTATCAGCAATTTCCCAATCGTTCCTATAAAATAGTTATAAATAATGCGCTTATACGTGATTATGAATTTAAAATAATTATAAGAAAAAAAAACGATGATATTTCTAACAACAATTAAGACGTTAAAATTCAATTGTTTGGACGACGTGTTGTGTCGCACGAACACGCACGAAATAATGTGTATAAGCCTTTTAAATAATCGTTGCTTGAACGACGAAATGTTCTATTTTACATATTATTACTACAAATTATACGAAACCAGATAGGACACTCGGCCGTTTGTCAAAATGTAAAAAAACAAAAATTCGGCCTCACGTCATAGTGACAATATTCATGAAATGAAATTATTGTACGCTCATTTTACCATAATATTGTACCATTAAATATATTGTTATCATTTATCATATAAGTTTTGTATATTAATATCACTGATTAAATTAAACTAATATTTCATATTATCTATATGTAATAGTATGTTAATATTTTATTTAATCAGTGCTAAATATTCATTATTTTTGCTCGTATGTATTTGGTCGTATTATTAAGAAATTTATTTTTAGTTAAGTGGTTAACCTGCTGCCAGGCCGAATTTTAGTTTGTTTACATTTTTGAGAATTACATTGCTTTAATAGGATGTGTCCATAGCATGTTATTACGTTGTATATGAATTGCCATCAATTATTACTCTATACGTCAAAGGCAATATGATAGGTATTTGACCTTAGTACTTTACGAGTAACATACACTCCCGAAAAGACGTCAAAATGTTAATATTGTTTATATTATTATTTTATAACTAATTTAATATTTTTATACTCGAATTAATAATAATAATAAATTTATTACGCTACATTTTTTTATTGCTTTGTAGTTATAACACAATTTTAAATATATATATTATGTATTAATATTTGAAAAATGTAGGTTTGATCAAATAAAAGTAAAATCGATTTAATATTGGTCTATCAGACCCTGCCTATGTGTACATAATGACGTAACATATTTTCACCTACCTCACGACAGGTAAATAATTTATTGTAAAAACGCAAACTTTTTCGATGGTCTTTAGTGAAATGTGATTTATGAACAATGGTTTAAGTGTATCATGTTTTAAATAACTATAAAATCATTAATAAAAGTCATCCAAAAGATATAAAAAATATAAAATAATATCATCTAAATTACATTTTACAAAATGCTCTAGATAGATCGTCAGAAATATTTAAATGTTTAAATTAGGAAGAACTGTTTAATCATTTAACCTTAAATGCGTACATGCTGATATAATGTCTTACATTTTTATATTATGAATAATCAATAATAATAAAAAATGTTTATTATTTTATTACATAAATATAAACTTATACTCATAATTATTTAATATAAAATACAACGAATGAAAATCACATAAAGTTCGTTAATTTTAGATATAGAACAGTTCAAATTACGTAAGTACTCGATGTTTATACTACAATTAAAAGAATGGCGGAGAGAGCGTTCGTCTGCGCGTTCGCGCACCGGTTCGGCTTGCCGCCCCACCTGTTCCTCCTTCCCGTTGCTGAGTCGGAGTTACCGGTAGATGCCGTTGCGCCATCTAGGTGGTTGTTTACCAGAAAAATAGATCGCGTTGGATATATCGTTTGTACCTGTGTACTCCATATATATCGGACCGCGTCAACTAATTAAGTTTTGATAGGAGAGACTTGAACATTTTTTTTGAGTATTCACATAGGTGTTCTACATTGAAGAAAAAAA
The DNA here is from genome assembly GCA_013282895.1 of Eriosoma lanigerum. Taxonomy (NCBI): domain Eukaryota; kingdom Metazoa; phylum Arthropoda; class Insecta; order Hemiptera; family Aphididae; genus Eriosoma; species Eriosoma lanigerum. Next base: position 25,964,797 of record CM023358.1, on the reverse strand, counting down.
TATTGAAACGATTGGTTGATTTTCTGACTAAATATAGAGATTAGAAGTTTTTTCCAAAAATGTTTAAGATTACAATTTTACGTTTGGCGGTTTGAAAATTTTATAAAACCTTACTAATATAATATTTTATAAATTTCCAAAGTATTTTGAAAATCGTAGGTTATATTTTTTTTATTTTAAAAGGTTCTAAAGTTTGAATATTTTTGGTAGAATTAAATATTATGATATTTTTTTTTTTATGTCTGAATACATTTTTTCGGGTAGGAGTAATGATCCGATTACCACAAGTAGGGTATGTTTTTGGTAGAAAATTGCGTCTAGTTGGTTTTATTTATTTAGCTCATTTTTCGAATTTCTCAAAAGTTTTTCTTTAGGAGAAGTAAAACTACCAAAAAAATGACAGAAAAATATCAAAATTTACGAAAATCGTAATTCAGATGAAATTGTTTTAGGTTTTTCATGACAACTAATGCGATTTTGGATGTAGGTACTCAAATTTGTTTTTGAGTTTTCTCATAGGTAGTTTACATACGTGGTAAACTTATGAAACGACCGATCAGTATAAAATATTGTATTATATTGAGTTTCGCCCAGAATCGTATTTTCTAATGCAATGTCGTTGTATTCAAATATTAATTATAATAAACCACTAATTTCTCCGAGGACCGAAGGGACGAACGACGAACATCCAAAATTGAACTTCCCACTTTTTTTTTATTATTTATTTATATGAAATGTTTTCAGATGTGTATTATAAAATATATATTTAATAGTTTAGTATTCTGCAGGATTATCAATTAAATAAAATATTTAGTATCAATTATTAATGTACTTCATAATTATTACGCATATAGCGCGTAGTAAGCCCGAATTTATTTATTATTTATAAAATATATAACTGTGCTAGGGTATATATTTTTAGCCACATTGCCGTGCAATCATATATGTTCATCAATATTATTTAATATTCAATCAATAATGTCGGTCAATTCTAGATCTTTTCTTCCCGCAACTTAGTTTCGTAACTATTTGTGTATGGCGGAGTGCTAACGAATACGCCGAGTATAATTATTTGTTATTTGACCGTTATAAACGTTGAGACGTCTTTACAACAGTAATTTAAATTTTTTTATCGATTTATTGAATCGTATTTCGTATAGCACCACCGCGCGTCGATGTGAACTCGCCTTAGTCGAACGGGTTTATATCAGTGGCGAAGCTTGGATTCGGGATTAGGGTAGACAAATTTAAAATAATATTTTTTAGAAAGAAATTATTTAAATAAAAATACACAAATAAACTTATTTTATTCATAGCACTAACTAGTAACAATTTTTTTATATTATTTTATAGATTAAATCTATTTTTCTATTTTTTGTTTTTGCAAATAAATCAATAACTTCATCAATAAATGTAGGATCTGTGGATAACTCGTTCAACATTTGTTTTTCAATGGCCAGTGATGACAAATTTGACAATCGGTCATTGTTCATAGAATTTCTTAAAAACGTTTTAATACGTTTCAAAGCACTCATATTCCTCTCACTAGAAGAAGTTGTTACAGGGATGCATAATACTAATTGTAATAATTTTGAAAGTTCTTGATATACATCTAGTAAATTGTCTAAAATTAAATAAAAATAATTAATTATAAATATTTTAAATTAAAATGTACATTATAATTTTTTATATTCTTACTTTTGTATAAATAATTGAATAAATCTTTTGGTGTTAAATATTTATCAGGGCTGTCATAAATTATTTCCAATTCATTTTGTAATCGTTCTAAGTTAAATATGTCTGGAAAATGATTTTTTAGTTCCATTAGTTTATCCATTGGGAAATTATTTTTGTAATCCTTAAACGACGTATTATTTGTAAGCTCGACAAATTTTAAATTTATGAAATCTTTAAATCGAACTTCAATTTGTACTATTATAGAATCTAATATTTCATAAGTTAGAGTTTTGAGATAAATTATATTTTTTTCTGAATATTGTAGTTCGCTATTTAACTCCATCGCCGATTTACAACATATTGATATAGTCTCCTCTTTTCTCATTGCAATTAATTGATCAGAAAATATTTTTATTTGATTGACACAATATTGAACATCAGCAGTGCATTTAGTCTGTAGTATTAAAAATACATGATCTGAATATAAAAATAGTTTTTTAAACAAACAAAGTAAATAAACAAATTTAAAATTTGTTAGCTTATGCAATAAACCATATGCCATATTTATAGTTATTGGATCCCAATCGTCTTCGTCTGTAACACAAGTTATCGCTTTTTTCAATTCTATAAAATGGGTAGTAATAGTTGCAGCAGCTCTGGAGTGATAATTCCACCTCGTTTCACAACTTTGAGGAAGTTTAAACCCTTTTTCCCTTAAAAGCTGACTTCTTTTTGGCGATCTACTAAAAAATGTATAAAACATAGTCAAATCACTTATAAATATTTTCACAGATTTTATCGATTTTGATCCGTGTAGAAACACTAGGTTAAGTTGGTGAGCATAACAATGTATGAACATTGCTTTTGGATACGACTGTTTAATAATAGCTTGAACTCCATTCTTTTGCCCTGCCATAACAGCTGCTCCGTCATATGTTTGACACACTAGTTTATCACCTATATTCCAATTTTTTATTTCTGTTAATAAAATTTCAGATAGGCCAAAGGCAGATTTATCTTTTGATACATCGAAAAATCCTATAAACCTCTCTTCAATTTTGTTATCGACTACATATCTAAATATAATGCTCATTTGAGATTTACACGATACATCTGTTGTTTCATCAGCTTGAATAGAAATAAAATTTGCTTTTTGTAATTCGTTTGAAATTTTAGTTTTTAACACACTAGTAATACAGGAAATTAAATCGTTTTGAATATCGCTTGATGTTCCTTTAAAAACTGAATTCGACATAAAATGTTCTCTGAGAAGTTGCTCTTCTCGAGAAAGTAAATCTAAAAGTTCTAAATAATTTGCTTTATTTATAGAAGAACTATCTTCGTTATGACCACGAAAAGCTATTTCTTGCTTTCCCAAAAAACAAATAACATGTATTAAACGTGTTAATATTCGACGATTAACACCGACATTTTCATTATGTTTAATTGCAGCCAAACGACGTCCTTCCGACAGTGCATGTTCAATCCGATTTGCCCCAAGTAACATAAATTGTTCTTGGGAAGTTAAATGTGTTTTACTTATTGCATGTTTTGATGCTTTACGATCAAAATTTTTCATAACTGAAATACCATCACTTCCCCATGTTTTTTCTCCCCGAAACAGTAAACAATAATAACAAAATAATTTACCTAGATTTTTACTTCCAGCTAACCACGCATATTTTGTGTACCATGATATTTGAAATTTTCGTATTGTTTTCCCATCAACCGTTTCCAAACTTAAACGTGGTGTTGGTTTTTTCGTTTTTAATTGAAGTTTATGTTCGAAAGAGTAGTTATGAATTCCTACTTTTAAAATTTCACTTATTATATCTGAACACTTCATATTATTAAATTTAATACACTTCGCGTTCCAACGAGAAACAACAACTAGGTACCTAAATAGTTTAAAATATGTTTAAAAGATTCATCAATTTAAATATAAAATATAAATTATTAAAAATACACTGCTATTAAAATTAAATACGTATTATGCTATTATTATTACTGCTTACTGTATAAATACGAATAAGAAAATAATTATTACTATATTATATCATTATCTTATCGTCATGTGGGTATATTTATAAATATACCATAACGATACATTCGTGAGACATGTCTCCATTAACTCAATGCGCACGATACCCCTCCTTCAAGAACCCACCACACCGCATGTTCTAAAGTATGAGACACTATTCACATTGTCTATATATCTAGCAAATAACATTATTATTGACTATTGTCTTGTTTTGACCCGACAGCGTCTATTTAAATCTGTTTATGCATGTATATTTTATATTTTATAATTTTTAGAATAATTATAAACTAAAATATCGTCTATAATAAAAATACAAATTTGAAATTACAATACATTTTAATTTTTTAAAAACTTTAGGTATATTTTAATACGATTATAAAACACAAATTGACGAATCATTTTTAATGGGTAGACAATGTCTCTTTGTCTCATAGGTAGCTTCGCCACTGGTTTATATATATTGAAAATAGCTCTAATCCCTAATAAAATATGGGATATAGGTTAGGTAAGTTAGGTTAAAAGGTCCCGTGTTCGAATCACGGATCCAGAGAATTGCATTTTTTGATAATTATTGATATGTATTTTTGCAATTATTTATTTTTCGGAAACATAACCGATGTTAGTTATCTGAAAGGTTACATTGAGTGTATTAAAATATTAAGCAAAAGCGTATAATATACGCATAAATAGTATACTGAAATATTTGTGGCAATTAGGGAACCACTACCTTAAGGTATAACTCCATTATATTTTCATTATCTTTAATTTACTACAAATAACGCCCAATACCGGTACACTTTCAAATATTATTTTTTATTCTCTAAATTTGTAAATATACACACATTAGTGTTACAATTATATATACATATTTTCCATTTTTATTTATATGTCTAGCCGTGTTGAAGAATGAGGTAGGTAAGTACACAAAATGTATATACTATATAAGTAGTATATTAAATGAAATACCTAATAAAAATGTATACACATTTCATAGTATTATAATATCGCCTAAAATATAATGTTATTATTAAATAGTCCTACTCTTTAATTCACTATATATAACCACCAATACTGCAATGATTTAGGATTATAAAGTGACCATGATTTTGAGGTTATATAAATGTATTATACAATATAAATATATGATGTAATGTTGTAAGACGATGTGTTTACACCAGTGGGGTGTTGAGCTAACTTTGTACATAAGGACAATATTTTATCTAAAATAGTCACAGTTTTTAAAGTCTTGATATTCAAAGTATTATAATGTTTTAGGTGATAAAAAAAAACAGAAACATTAACGGTGTATGGTATAGATTGGGTTTAATGAAGAGAGTGGTAACCTGAAAAACAGATAGTTAACTGAAAGTAGTAACAACTAAGTCTAATAATTGGTTCTAAATGTTAAGAATGTGGTTACATTGTAATAGGATTAAGAATTAAAATTATTCAAGAAAGATTATAGAAACCAGAGCAGAAGTTAAACTAGTGGTTTTTAGACTAAGGTTGTCTGACGACAACTTAGTCCAAAGAATATTAAAATTTACACATAAAATGAGGTGAGAATATGATCTAAGAATAATTTCTCTACACGGATCGCATGAATGTCATATTTATGACCAGTGCTTTGGGGAAAAAGATAGAAGGTTCTATTTAAAGCAATAAGGATACCACTACCAGGGTTAGTGTAGTGATTTCTATCGAAATAAATGTAATGTAATGTAGTTCGGTGTTGAGAATATCGGGGAAAAGCGATGTATCAATTAGGACAATCCAATCATATGAATCAAAGGGTTGCATCAAAGATCATTAATTTAAGTTTTCAGGCCACATACATTTCGGTAAAAAATATTGAAATTTATTGTGTTAGAGAGAGCATGCAAAGCCACTGTATTCTGTTTTTTTATTAAGGTATTTTCAAAATTGAAAGAATCAGATATAATAAGTTAGTAGAACAGAAAGAACTATTTCGATTATAATAGGTATTTTCAGTTTGTAGCATATTAATGTTATTAATGAGTTTTAAAAGTTCTTTTAAAGCTCAGCAAATTGTGTAGTCCATAGGCGTATACATAGTTTAAGATCAGAGACAACAAAAATGCATGTCATTATTCTTTCACAGGCTACAGGTAATTTTTATACTCTGAGTGAAGCGAAAAATGTACCTCATGTTTGTACAATTATGTGTGCCTATATTTTGTTTAGGATTGCATCTACCTACTTGTTTCTTTATTTAGCTTATTTTTCGAATTTTTCCTTAGAATTACTTATCACGTGAATATCATGTAATTTACGCTCAGAATAGATAAAATTACAGTAATTAAATACATTTTTTGGATAATCAACTTAGGTACTTTATATTAACATAATATACGGTAACACAGCTTATATATGTTAGTCTACCTACCCAAAGTAAAGCAAGAGCACACACTGATGCCTCTGTGCGCACGTCTATGGTGTAGTCAGTAGTTTAAAGATTTTATAGATTACAAAGAATGATAATTACACTTCAAATGTATAAATTTAACTTGAAATTTAAAAAAGGTATAAAGTATAAAATATATTGCAGATACTTTGTCTAGAGGTGAATTGTATGATTTGTATTACATGTTGTAAGTTAGTGAAATTGAAACTCATAGCTCATTAGAACATTTTACCTTGACAGCTTAAAAGTTAGAAGAATATGTTAAAGAAACTGATAATGGTGTAAAATTATTAAGAGTTTAAAAGAATGTGTTACCCGGGTGGTCAGTTTTTAGTAAAATACCAAATAATTTTAAATTGTAGAGTTGGAGAGGCAGTTGATTTGCTTAATATTAATAAAGATATTAAGTTAGAGGTGAAGGGACTTGATTTATATGCTAGGTACATAACAAACTCTAAGTGCAAAGAAACAATGAAATCTTGTCAAATTTTAAATAAATAGGCATATACTATGTATGAATGTATTTAATATAAACAATAAACATTATAAATTGATAATTGATTAACATTTTTTATCTGAACACTTCCAAATAATAAAAAATATGCTTTACATAGCGTTAGACGATGGTCTTTACTGAAATATATATTTAATAGAATATGGGAATCAATAAATAAACATATCCCAACTTCAACGGAAATAATATTAAATAAAATAAGTGCACTGATTATAAAAAATATTGAATGTTAATAAGGTTAAAAATAATACTGAAATAAAAAAAAAGAGTTGATGAAAAGAACTAAATATCAGAAACAAAATTATGATAAAACAACTAAAGAAATGGAAGAGTTTAGGTAGGTGAGTTAGTATAGATAAAAATTAGAAATATAAATAAATTATGGAGTAATGGTAATATAGTGGTAGTGGACAAATGAGCTTATCCTAGATATTTTAAAGTAAAGATAGAAGATAGTTGAACACTGGTATAAAATAGAAAATTTAGTAAGCATAGAATATTAATGGATAATACAGTAGAAGTAATGTAATAGAATAAAAATAAATAAAACTTGCCATTTAAAAAAAGTGAAAAACGAAAATTAAAACATAACAATTGATCGAAAAATAAGTGTAGTATGATAAAAGAATCACTTTGAATACACCATATTATTATGTTATAATGTTGTAAGACTGGTTGACACATCATGGATATATGCTATTGTAATTATTGTATGTATTTATTTATTAAATAAATAAATATACAATTATTAAAGTGCGTCTTTATATGAACTATGTTCCTAACTATTATAAGACACCACAAAGTATATTATTTTTATTTATTACGATAGTTCATTATTGTACAATTATTTTATTATTTCTATTATTATTTATAGGTCAATATAATAACAAAAACAAAATAGGTAAGTACACAATATTAACATTAGGTACATCTATAAATAAAAATAATTATTTACTAATTAATTACAAATCTATATTTTCAATAAAAAAAATATTGTTTGGTCATTATGTATAATTCCCAGTGCCTATTCAATATATAAACTATTTAATTTTATAATTATAATATAATGTTTTATTTATTTGTGAGCAATGTATTGCATTTGTATCTGTAATCACTAGACAGTGGAACACTGTATTCCGGATGTAATACATCAAAGCTTTGTTTATAATATAATATTATAATTAATTTTCAACATTAATCAGTCTATTAACTATTTACTTTAGTACAACGTTGTGTGGGTAAGTTTATTAACACTACATGTATTTAAATTAAAATAAACCAATCATATTAAAAATTTATTCAAAAAAAATATTTGTATTAAAAATACAAGTGAATATCTCATATTATAACATATTTATTAAAAAAATAATTTTGTGTCATTCATAACCCTTATAATATATAGAGATAATCTTCATTAATAAACGATAGTATTATTGATATGGTAAAGCATATGTGGAAGAATTAAGTTAGAAGAATTTCAACTTTAAAAGTTTTCAAAATTTTAAATATGGTGATAAAAGTCGGTAACCTAACCTAGTTAAGTTACTTAAATTAATTAGTTCAACTTCTGTATATTCGATTTTCAATCATAAAAGTACCTACTTCCAGAACAGTAAACATAATTCACGTCTTAGTGATGAAAATGTACCTACACGAATATATTACAAATCTCAATCACATATTTGCAAGCCGACATCAATAAATTAACAAATTAATTCAATTTGCAAAAATCACAAGAATACCTATACAGTATAATATGATTTTAAATTTGTTTAATAATATTTTAATGTTTTTTCCTAAACGTATTTTTTTTTTTTTTTAATTTAACACTAAAACTAATTTTGATAAGTATTAGGTGCTCATATAAATATTCAACACAGAATTAATACAAAAAGATATTATGATTTTTAATAGTAACTAGTAAAATTAATATTAAAGGTAAAATTTTTTTATTTTTTTTGGGCTCTCGATAAAAAGTGGAAAAAAATATGAACCATATAGGTAAAATGGTTGCTAATCTCCGAAATAGGTGAATAGAATAATACAATTTTCTCATAAGAACAATACGAAATTTACAATAACTGTTTACTGAACAGAAAAATAAATGCAAAAAAACTATAATATTAGGTAAAAAACATCAGACAAAAACATAATTACATAACTGATTAAAATAACATCCTAATCCTCAGCGACTACCTCAGAATTTTCCTGGCTCTTTAAAAGCCTTTCCCAGTAACAAAATCACACAAAATATCCAAACTAAGTTAAATTCAACCAATAAATATATGCAATTCATATGGATATCATCACATTTGTAAATGTGATTTATTTTGAATATACCTAAGGATAATGAAGTAGTATTAAATGAAGAAAATATTTTCAAAATATTAATTTTTTTTATAAAATAAAATATATCAATCTATAAATATTCTACAAAAATATCTACTCGTATACCTATATATGTTATATAAATAGGTGTCCCAGATCTATTATTACTCATTGCAATATCTAAACGTAAAATTAAAATTTTTGAATGCAGTTTTCTTCAAGTTATTATTTAGGCAACGTACCATAATATTACTTTTATGGCTTATTTACAAAAAAGAAGTCTCATAAAAAAATTAAAATATATAATTTTTTTTTTAAGTTTTGTAAAATGTGAAAATAGTCATTTTAAAAAGTATATTTATATGAGAATTTTGATGTGTCGATCTCTAAATTTCATCAAGATTTCGATTTTTAGTCATTTTTTTTTTAATTATTGGAGAATTCTGACGTTATTATTATTATTTTTAATATTTTAATATCATGGCAAGTAAAATGTCTTTTATCAATATGATCATAAACGCTCTCAGTGCTTACAAAATGTTATCATAGATGATTATATCTTTATTATCCATGGCTAAATATATATTTAGCCGTGTTTATTATCTATGAATTTTATAGCTTACTATAATAATGACGTTAAAAATATAAGTTTTCCAATAATTAAAAAAAAACTTCTTAAAATATAAATCTTGATTAAATTAAGATATACATCATACACATATATGTATTAAGCAATACGATTATTATGACTGACGAATGACAATGGGAAAAATACATGTAAAATAATAACAACAGCATGAATAACAATTTTAATTGTAAAAATATTACTGTGCCTGGACCGATAACTGGCTGCATACTTATTCGATATAATATATTTTATCATTAACATTTATTATTTTTAATTGTAGAAAGTTATAATATCATAATACATGTATGTATTGTATTTTTACCATATTTACCAACAGATGAAATTAATCATACACTTCAAAATTGTAAGTATAGTCTTTCGTTATATATTAAATAAAACAATATTTTAAACATAAGTTTATTTTTTATCTTTGTATATACATGACATTTTGAAAGATTAATCTTCGACATTTTTGATTTAAATGGATTCGTAGGTACATTTATTTTTTCGTGTTTCATGTACAATATTGTGCATTATACATAGCGAGGTACATGTAGTGTTAAGAAACACTTTCTAGTAAAAATAATAAGGCGGTCAACAAATAAAGGTTAATATACCTATAATGTCAAAATGGTTTCCGGTAGAGAATTGGTCTAGATGATTGTTGGTTGTTTGGTACACTTATTAGATTCCTCAATAACAGTAGCAGTTGAATAATCTATCCAAAAATTAGAAAAATTTCTTATAAATTGTACATAGGTACTTTTTAATAATTATATACGTATGTTTAAAATTATGAATGCTTATAATAGAATATACAATTATAAAATTATCACTTTAATAAAATCCAAACGTGCCTGTTATAGTATTTATTTCTTTGAATATGTTTTTCTTGTATATTAATACAATACAAAATTATCTGCAAGAAAGTCCGGGCTGTCTCAAACGTTTGGGAGTGCGTTTTCTGACAGGAGCGTCTCACCCTTATAACAATTTGTTCAGCCAGTTTTCATGCAATCAATTCATTTATATATACTTATAATATGTTTAATTTCAATGTTTTATTACATTATACAGAATATTATAATAGAAACTGACAACTAATTGTATACTCGTATTTTATATTCCAAATATATAATACCGAAACAATCACATAGATAAGACAAATACATTTCCATTTATAAAAAAATATTATGGGACATGAAGACAATATGAGTTATTATTAATCACTAAGTTACTAACCAACTAGTTTTTGTGTTAAATTTCAAAGAAATGACAAAATCAAAAACATAATTTTATAACATAATAATTATTTATAAATTTTTATTTAACAGAATGCTGTTATAACCCAAATTTCTATTGTATTTGTCTAATGTTTTACATATGTATAAGAATAAGATGAGAAATATATCGTACGTCAGCTTTAGTTTAGTTCATTTATTAATTAATACAGTAATTTTATCAATTATTACATTTGTCGAAAACATTAACTGTGTTTATGTGTTCAAATTTTGTTGTATAATATATTTATTTTTAAACATTTAAAACATGATTTATTTAATTATATATTTATAATCTGTTTAAAATTAAAATATAAAGAAAAACTAAACGCTTGGGCATAGATTATATTATTATCATCAACAAATCTAATAATAAATGTTGATTAATATTGGACGAAAAACTAAAAAATAGTGCACACAAACCGAGAAAATTTAATAGTTTTATGAATAGAATTTATAGTACCTAATAACAATAAGAATAAACACAAAATTTCCTTTTTTAAATCATTGATCGTCATCCTATATCTCCATTCTCCAAGTTTAAAATAAGGATTTAAATGAGTAAAAAGTGAAATTTGGAACAATTCACTGTTCATAGACACTACTTTGAGACACCGTGGTCCGTGACACTTATTTACAACTTTTGGTCTACTCATTTCAGCTAAATAATGAATGAAGATTTAGGAGAAATATCGAATTAAATTATATTTTACATATATGTATATATATAAATATATTAAAAACATAATTCGACAATAAGAGATAACGAAGAATAAATGTTACCAAATTTATTGTTATTTTATTTATGATGATAGCGATGAACTCAAAATTGTGTTTTTATTTCGAAGAAATAATAATATTGTATTTTATTTTATTTTAGTAACAAATCAATCTAAATCAGATTTTGGTTCAAAAAAAAGTAGCCTCCACTATGCTCAATTAATAATGAAATATCTATGTAAATAAAAAAATATTATAATATGAATTATTTTAAATAATATTTAATTTAAGCAATAATTGTATATTTGGTACGTTATAATACAACAGATACAAATTTATTAGAAATTGTTTTTACGATTAAAACAGTATTTTATTTTATTTCATATTTTCAAATACTCCTACTATAGAAACAGTATAAAAAATATATGATAATAAATATTTTACACTTAATAGATTTTAATGATTTAAAGAAACACAATGATAATTATCCCTTTAACTTCGAAAGTAAGTTTGTTTCCTTTAAAGTTTTATTTTTTAAAATTTTATAACAAAATGAAAATCTTATTACTATAATTTTCAATTTAAAATGAAGAAATAAAAAAAAAAAGTGGAAATGTCGATTGTAGATGTTCCTCCTTCGTCTCTTTGGTCTTCGGAGAAATTAGTGGTTTATTATACTTAAGACTTGAATGTAATGATATTGCATTAGAAATACGATACTGAACGAAACTCAATTTTACCTTACTTGTTTACTACCTATGTTAATACTCAAACAAATTTTCAAGTCCCTACGATTAAAACTCAATTAGTTGTCACGAAATTAAAAATTTAAAATAATGAAACCGTTATTTTGCCGATTTTCCGCCATTTTTTGGTAGTTTTTCTGCTCGTAAGGAAAAACTTTTGAGAAATTAAAATAATGAGCTAATTAAAGTACCAACTAGACGCGATTTTCTACCGCAAGCATACCCTACTTGTGATAAAAAAAAATAAAAAATAGTTTTGCTCAGAATCTAAAATTAATTATGGGAACGTGTAGAGATTAGTGATGGGAATGAAATCCGGATTCTTCGAAAGTTCGCCAAATCCGGATTTCAAATTTTCAAATCCGAAATCCGGATTATCGGATTTCAAAATTCGAAATCCGGATTTTCAGATTTAAAAATCCGAGATTTGGGTTTATCATTGCAAATTTCTGTATTATTATCATAAAACTTTTTATTTTGTATTGTGTGCTTATTAATATTTATATAAACTATTTTTTGTTCCTTTATGAATAATTATCATGATAATTGTAAATTATGATATTAATTTAATTTAATGCTTGTTCAGTGTGCATAATAATATTAAACATTATTATAAATTAAAATATTAATTGTTAATCAATATTGCACTTTTAGTGATTCGCGATATGTAATAATAATCTAACGTAGGTAAACGACACGACGAGCGCGGTCACGGTAGTACGCCGTGAAATACCCGAGTCGCGCGCGATATCCATGGGTCCGTTTGTTTTTGTTTCGATATATTTTTTGTTGACAATATAGTGTCTACATATATTATATATTTTGTTTTTTATTGATATACAAGAAACTTTGAATCGTTATAGAACGAATACGTTGTGTTAGCGTTGGTTGATGTATATTGTTTTTAGTGAATTAATTATTGTAATTTTATAATACGTGGTGTGTGCCGCGTGTATCAATGGCGTAGCGTGTGCGTATGCACAGCATACACTTCGCAAATTATAAAAATAATTTTTTTTATATATTAATAATACTATATGTTTATAAAAAATTTTTCAATTGTACTAATTTACTATTTCATAATATATATTATGTGGATTTTCTTCCAAGTTCATTAATCTTTGAAATTGATTAATCCGCAACACAACGGCCGCACCGCGCTTATAGTCCTTTGTTCTTATAATATCTAGTGGCTAGTATCTACCATGCTTATTATGTACGCAGTATGCACGTTGACGATTGCATACGGGTACAGACATTCAGCGACAGATATTTATATTTCTTATCGATAATAACAAAACATGTTACGCTCGTGGTCGTGTATTCGTCACTCATGTATGCACGATCAGAATTGCGTACGCTGTCGTCTATCGCATTATTCTGCCGGTTATATTAAAAAGTATTATCGAGATAGGAAGACCCATGCCAAAATTGCCTTTTACAAAATCAAAAAAATTACGTAATATAAATATGTAAAACTTTGTATATTTAAAGTAAAATTTTAAAAACAGTATAGGGGGTGTGGGAGGCATAGCCCCCCACGATTTCATTAGCTTAAAATTTCAACGCATACGCTAGGCTGAAACCCACGCTACGCCACTGGCGTATATAATTATTAGTTTATTAAATAAATGTGTAAAATGCCGTAGTTTTAATAATATAATATATATTGGCGAATATCATATCACGTAATATATAATTGTGAAGTTAGTCGCCAAACAATACTTATACTATAACTTATAAATTTAGTTAAAAGCCTTGAACTTATACATTGTTACAGTTTTGATGTATTTTTTTTGTTTTTTTGTTAGTTGTCTTAAATAAAGTTCTAGTTACAATAAAATTAGTGTTTGGGTACTAAAATCTATAAATAACATATTTAAAATATCATTTTATTTTAAGAATATGTAATTATTCTGTATTTACTACAAATAATTCTTAAAAGAATACTTTAATTGACTAATTGAATGTTTTCAAATCCGAAATCCGGATTCAATGCAAAATCCGGATTTTAAAATTCGAAATTCGGATTTACAGTAAAATTCGAATTTCGGATTTCGAACTTCAGAAATCCGGATTTTCAAACTTCGGCGAATCCGGTTTTTTCACATCACTAGTAGAGATAGACGAGTTTTGATCGCCGTCTAGTTGTGTTCTCTCGTTAAATAGGGTGTAATTACTAAATTCCGGGAGGCCCGGGAGGATATATCATTAGTACATTACCAACATCGTTATATCATAAAAGTTATCTCCGTATTAGGTAGTTCTTGAAAGCTCAAAGAAAACCAGTGATAATTTTTAACAAAATCTAAACGTCGCTCATAGACCACAATCAGTAAAATAATTATTAATAAATAACCCTTCTATTTCTTAAAATTTTATTTTTTATCATGCGTTATGACCGTACATAAGTAATAACATTATACTATAGTATTAAGTTGATTAGAAATGACATAGTAATAAAAAAAATAATTAAAAATTATAAGCCAAATTTATAGAAACCTAATTTTTAGAAAAAAATGTATTTTTAAGATTGTGTTCATTGTGGTATATTCAGTAAGTTGGTCAACATGAAGAAATAAATAATATTTAAAATTATGAGTATTTATGATATGGTTCTGCTTATAATACAATACTTATTCATCCTATTGTTTTGATATTCTTAGTTTTATCAACAATGAGACGAAAACATAATATTAAGAATGTACATAACATATTTGAATATATTTCTTATAATTTTTATTCTGTAAAATTATTACATTATATTAGTACCTATCATATTGTATCATATTATTGAGTGTATCATATATATTTACTAATTTGAATATCTCCGCGAAAAATTAAAATTTTTGAATGCAGTTTTTTTCAAATTATTATTTAGGCAACGGATATTACCTTTATGACTTGTTTAAAAAAAGACGTCTCCAAAAATTTTTTAAAAAAATTGTTTAATTTTAAAGTTAGAAGATAGTAAAATTTGAAGATAACCGTTTTAAAGAGATATTTGAAAATTTTGATGTGTCGATTTGTTAATTTAATCAAGATTTCATTTTTTAATAATTTATTTTAATTTTTGGAAAAATAATATTTCTGACGTCATCGACACGTTAAAATTTTCATATAAATAAATTTTTTGAAATAGCTATTTTAAACTCATAACTTAAAAATTAAAGAGTTTATTTTTTATATTTTTTTATGAGTTGTCTTTTTTAAACAAGTAATTAAAGGTAATATTATAGTCCATTGCTGAAATAATAATTTAGAAAAACTGCATTCAAACATTTTAATTTTTCCCGGAGATATTTCTATTAGTAAATATAACTGGTACATACTGTATACCGAAGTATATATACATAGTTAAATAAAATAACAAGTGCAGAGATAGAGGTACATTCTTTTTTGACAAATTCTATACCTAAGTACTTAATATTTTAAGGTTTTAAAAAATTATTCATGATGAAGTTTTATTATAATATTTTTTCATAGAAAACGTCCAAAATAACTTTTATAAAAATACGATTATTAAACGAATATATATATTTAATTGAATAGTATATTTTTAAAACTTGTGAATAATATTTTCTAGAGTTAACACAAAGTTACGTGAAATTTATTTTGAAATATATTGAAGAAAATAGTACGTATAATTATAGTTTAAAACCCGGTAAGGTTGATTCCAGACATTCCACTTTCGTCCTTCGGTCCTTGGAGAAATAAGTTGTTTATTATAATTAAGATTTGAATGCAATGGTATTGAAGGAAGATAGATTAAGATATAAATACATAAAGGGAAGTATTGGAGTTCATAATATATTAATATGAATTGCGAATATACGGAGTAAACTTGAAACTATACTACAACCATAAGTTAACTCCAATCTTCCCGTCCCCTAATTAATTAAACTATACATTTCGTTAATTTTAAGAAATATAACATTGAATAACATAATATATATATACCAATATTTCATAGGCATATATTTATCTAGACTCAATTTAGCGATATGGGGATCTCATTATAACTAATTTTTGAACCTATAACAGTATGACCTCTGGCCTATACTCATTTTTTAGATTCTGAGCAAAGCGAGGAATGTATTGGTTTTACAAAGGTGATATTTATTTTTATTGTGTATAAAGACACTTTTTTGAGTAAAAATAATGGTCCGATTACAATGAATAGGATATGCTTTTGGTAGAAAGGATTATTTTTTTCAAATTTCTCAAAAGTTTTTCCTTGGGGAAAAAAACTTTCATCTCCGTGGGAGATGAAAAAATATCGGAAAATCGGCAAAACTACGGTTTCCGTAATTTTTTTTTTAATTTCATGATAACTAATTGAGTTTTAATCATAAGGACTTGAATAATTGTTTGAGTGCCAATATAGGTAATATTTACTTGTCATAAAATTTTTAAACGGATTCATTGATTTTTTGGCTAAATATAGAGCTTTGAACTTTTTTCCAAAAAAGGTTAATATTACCTACAATTTTCGGTTTATCTAGTTGAAAATTTTATAGATGCCTAATAATATACTACTTAATCTTTTTACCAAATATTTTGAAAATCGTTAATGACAATTTTTTTTATAGGCTTTTTATTATTTTTTTTTTTTATCTAATATATGAAAACTTGTTTTTGGGTAAAAATAATGGTCCGATTACCACAAATAAAGTACACTTTCCATACCAAATTTCATCTAGTTGGTACTTTATTTAGCTCATTTTTTGAATTTCCCAAAAGTTTTTCCTTGAGAAGCGGAAAATCGGCAAAATTATAATTTTCGTTATTTTAATTTTTTTTATTTCTTGATTTCTAATTGAGTATTGTTCATAGGGACTTAAAAATGTTTTTGAGTACTTATTAGGTAATATTAACGTTTAATAGAATTTTGGACGGATTAGTTAATTTTTTGGCTAAATATAGAGATTTGAATTTTTTCTAAAAATGTTTAATATTACCTGCAATTTTTGATTCTATGGTTCGAAATTTTTATATTTAATTTTTATATAATCATATACTATTTAATATATTTGCAAAATATTTTGAAAATTGTGACTGACAATTTTTATCATGAAATGATAACTCCTTGCATTTTGATCTTGTTCTTTGATCATTATTGATTTTGTAAGTATTTGAAATTTATTTAAAATATATACATGTATAATTTACATTCGTGGTAAAATCTTGGAATTGATTATCAGTATATTATATAGTAACATTATATTAAGTTTCGCTCAAAATCGTATTTTCTAATGCAATATTATTACATTTAAATTTTAAGTATAATAAACCACTAATTTCTCCGAGATACGAAGGGATGAAGGAGGAACATCCACAATCAACCTTTCCACTTTTTTATTTTCATTTTCATTAATTTTATAATTATACATTTCAGTTTAGTGAATAGTTCGTCTATAAATTTCTCGCTTCGCTCATCAGTATCAAAATATTAAAATAAAATTTATTATGTAATAACTAATTCAATTTAAAATATAAATATTTACATAATACAATACGTTATAATATTTATTATTATAATCATTGCTTCAAACATAATAATTATTCACTTAATTAATGATAAATAATAATGAAATTTTCTTAATAGGTATAGAAAATACCCCAACCGAATACTGCTACTCAAAATGTTATGGTGACAGATATAATATAAATACAAAATAATTAATTAACTTTATAGATTATATTTTAAATTTTAATTAATAAAAAAATAAGTATGAACTAAAAATTATTATTGTAGGTACTGAAAATAATATTATTTTTAAATAATACTTTTTAATTATTATGACATAATATACGTTCATCAGTATCAGGAATTGCAAAAATTAATGCAGGTGTTCCTTAAGGTGTTTTGTTATCTTCTATGCTATTAATATATATATGTTTTCAATCAGCCCACTATGCAAAAATAAACTATTTTGCCTGATTATGCTGATGACAAAATTGTCATGTCTATCAGTGATGATTTGTAACTGCTTCATTTTATTTACATTTGTAAATCTAAACCGCATGTCGGTGTGGTATGATAAATGAAGAGTTAAAATAAATCTCTACACACAACTGTTGCACTTAAATAAGGGCGATGTTTGAAATCTGAAAATATATTCAGAAAAATTAAGAAACGGAGTCTTATTAGTAAAGTCATATTACAGTCATCGTGTAAGTCATTATAAAACAAACAGCCGGTTAGTTATAAACAGATTTTAATTAACTTTTATTCTCATGGCCAATAAACCTCTTTCATATTGGTTTGAAAATAAGATATTAGGAAAAATTATAACATTATAATTATTAACTTTTAATAGTTTCAAAAACTAAAAGTAGCATCTTCAAAAAATAGCATCGATGAGGTCGGGACTATCTAGAGAATCATAAACAATAACACAGTTTTTTCTGAATTTAGAATATTTTTTTTAATATATTACTTCTAATAGTATACAAATTCCCATTTTTGATACTGTCTGGTACATGGGTATTAACTTAGACAAATGATTTACCTACGTGGAATAGTCATATTGGAACTAAAAATTTTAAATACATACTCTAAATCCTTGAATGCGAATACTTAGTATTTTATTTATAAATAAATCTATACGATTTGATATTTATGACAAATAAACACTTCCATCACATTCCTCAAATTTTAAATATTTACTAAGTAGTGAAATAAATTATTTATTGCAATATACGCAACAATTATAAGTAGTTTTTATTAGTTATATTGGTTACAATTACCAAATCATCTTCTTCTTAGATAAATACCGACCTCTAAAACAAATTTTAAATGTATAGCAACTGTCATACATAAATATGGATTTCGGTACCACTGACTGCAGCTCTGGGTTACAGCAAAATTGTCTAATACAAATAAAGTTTAATCGTTCCAAAATATTGCTTTTGTCGTCTCTCAAATGATGTATTATTTATCTCCAACTTAAATTTTCATATTAATTTTT
This sequence comes from Eriosoma lanigerum, assembly GCA_013282895.1. Lineage (NCBI taxonomy): Eukaryota > Metazoa > Arthropoda > Insecta > Hemiptera > Aphididae > Eriosoma > Eriosoma lanigerum. The sequence goes on along the minus strand of CM023358.1, from coordinate 25,945,464 downwards.
CTGTGAAATTATTGAACAAGAAGCACGCTTCTACAATATGCGATTTCATAAGTGACTTCATGATCATTCTAATCCTCTAATATAAGGTTTATCAGTTTTTATCAATTTTTAATTTACCAGAAAATTCTCTTCGCAGGCTCAAAATAAAGAAGTGCTATGACCTTTTGCCAGTGGCGGCGGGAACGAGGTTTTTTGAAACAGGTGTCCCATCTCGCTTTAGGGGTGGGTAGTGGATGGCTGTTTGTGTGCTATATTTAAGCAGGTTACAGTTATAATTGCAAGGCAGATATGTAAGTGTTATAATGAGATAAATCATAATTATTTTAAAGGTATTTGAGATTATAATTGATTTATATATTGGTAATTGCATTCTCTGTTTTGCGTAATACTGATTTTGCTATATTCATTGTAATTTAAACATAAAAACAGATTATAGCAAAACGTTTTAATGTGTTATCCAGAACTTTCGTGTGAAAAAAATAAAAAAATAAACATATATGAAACAATTGATACATTTGAAATGTCATCCAGTATTTTTAAAAAGGTATTAATGTACACTTAGAAACAAAAATGAATAAAATAAAATACTAAAAAATATTAAACAAATTTTTAATGGATTGGATTGGATTGGGGAGGGGGGGGTAGGTAAGATAAATATTCATCTGTCCCACCAACATAAAATGTTTGCGCCGCCACTGCCTTTTGCTACCACATTTAATAGTAGATTAAATAATAATAATATAAAAATTAATATGTAAAAAAAAAACAACTCATAATCCAAATTAAGTGTCTCATTTGGGTAACTTCTTAACCAAATCTTTCATGTCTGTATACTCATTTGTCATATAAACGTATTGTACATTTTTTTGTATAGATTTTTTATTTCAATTAAAAAAATGCAATTAGTCCAACATAATAATTTCGATACATTACATAATACATATTATTTCGATCACTCCTCAAATAATCTGTACGGATTTATGTCACTAACTCAACAAATAATAGGTCTTCATCAACTGCATATAAACAAGCAAATTATATATTTATATAAATATAAATATGTATATATTACATGAAGTAATAGTGTATTATTATAAGCATTAACGCAATGTTAACGCAAATAAGATTTTAATGCAAAAATATTGTATATAAAAAAAACAATAGAAAATAGATATACAAGATATTGATTATATTATAAATTATATATTATTATTATATATTATAAATTGTGTTTATTTTTAAAATATCATGCAAGAAAAAAATTAGTTATTATAAAAAAATAATACAATTCAAATTTGTCAAACAATATAGATTCTACGAATTTTTTTTATTTATTCCAAAGAAACAGTTTTGAGAAATTCGAAAAATGAGCTAAATAAAATACCAACTAGATAAGATATCCACCGAAAACATAACCTACTATGAGTAATCGGAGATTGTACCATTATTTTTACCCAAAGAGAGCTTTTTAAGTTTAAATATAAAAAACGCACAAAATATCAAAACCTATGCATTTCGCATATTTCTCAGTATATAAAAGTTAATATCAAATTTATTATATACTACACAAATACAATTTGAAATAGAAATATTTATATAATAAATGACATAATAATGTATTACTATATGCATTGCTATAAATTATTAATATTTTTTAACTTTAAAATGATTAATCATGATATTAAGTTTTCTAAATTGGTATAGATGGAAGCTCATCAAACAACTGTTTATCAGGGGACAATGGTGATGACAAATATGACAGTAATAGAAAATAATTAAATAATTGTTGTAGATTATGTTTTAAATTGTAATTAATATAGAAATAAGTTTAAAATAAAAATTAGTGTCGTAGTGATAATACTTTTTAATTATTATGACAAAATTTATATTTATAAAATGGTAGAAACATCTAATATTTACAATTTTTTAGAGACGAACTTTATCTAAGTAGGAACCTTTTTTATTCTTTTTTTTCTTATAATCGAGCTGTTTTAAAAAAAAAAAAAAAACACCACCTCTATAAATTTTAAAATTATGGCGATTCTAACATAAAAACAGATTGAATAATTTTCAATTATTTTTAAATTTTATTCCGCTCAATACAAATATTACTACATATTATGTTTCCCATCGGATAGACAGAGATATGTGCAGGTGTGGTGTCCTCATAATATAACTCTATTGTCCAGCAATTCCCGATAGAAACATGGGAGAGTGGGTTAACTTACAATTTGTTCGATTTGATTTGGCTATTATGAGGGGGTCTAAGAGTAATTTTTCAAAATTCCTGAAGAGGGAGATTGTAATTAACTTACAAATTAAATAAAAATTACTTACAATTATTTACAAAATATGACCTTTAACTTCCAATTCGTCTAATTTGATTTGGCCGACATGGGAAGGTGTTGCTGAAAAAAAACCTAAAGCCAGAGCCTAATCAACAAACAAATAAAAAAAAACTAATTTATAAATACTTACAAAATAAAACTACTAACATACCATTCATTCTATTATATTATAATTATTTCGATTAATAAAAGTCAAGAATATATAAATACTTAACTATATATTATGCCCGCGCGTGCGTGTGTATAAGAATTTACATGGCATAAATAATGATAGAATTTTACATAATATTTCGTATAATATTATTACTTAAAAGTTATAATTGTATTTTTATCTAAAAGAATGTACTCGTAAGTTTTTTTTTCACTATATACTATTTCATTTTTCATATGTTTAAGCTTTTTAAATAATTTAATTTATGAATCATTATATGGTATCTCAAATCTACTCAATTTCTTTATTACTTATTTATTCACAATCCAACAATTTAAAATACAATATTTTAAATATACGTTATGTTATCAAGATATTTTATGTAAACATTGCCAGTATAAGGTTGTTTTAAACCTACGGTTGTGAACAGAATATATAGTTAGATTATGTGTTCAGTAAGTCTAGTAAGAGTGAACTGGTGGTACAAAGTATAATTTGGTTTTAAAATTTGTGTAAATATAATCGTGAATTGCATTACTTGCATTACGTGTTTACATGTTTATATATCATAAGTTAATTTAATAAAACAATAAACATTATAATATAACGTATCAACAGTAACTATGGAGAAATATGAATTATTAAATAGTATGTAATAAATATTGAATGCCAATAAATAAAAATTAATTTTGTTTCTATGTTTTTTGTTGTAATTAATTAATCTATTATAACTAATTTTCATTTTTTAGTGGTAATTTTCTATTAACATTTAAAAATTTTTAAAATTTTCTATTTAATAAAAATAAATAATCATATGATATTTCAATTTTTTGTTTAGTAAAAACAAAAAAAGAATTAATCGAAAAAATTTTTCTTGAATTATGTATGTAAGATAAAACTATTTATATACTGGTTAACAGTATACTATTTTTTATAATTTAATATAATATAACTAGTGGCTTTGTTTATATTTAATAAAAACATTGTCAAGCTTAGAAATATTTAGAAAACATGACCTAAAATAGCTGAGATAATTATTTATTACAATCAAATTATGCTATTATGCTTATGTTGGCTCAAATAGTTATACATAACATTTTTCATTAAATTTAAAAGTGCCTGATAATAAAGTATTAACCAGATCAGCATCTTCTTCACTTGACAAGTTACTCCTATTTTTACTCTGTTACTTTTCATGGTAATTTTAATATTAGATTAAGAAGGTTGTACCAGAATTGTTATAAATTAACATTTAAGAAATAAACATCGTTTGTAAATAAAATTATTATTAGTAATTATTACTATAACAATGTATCATCTAATAATAAATAATACGTATTTTGTATGTCTATATTATCAAAATTTTAGAGGCGTTGAATCAAAATCATTTAATTATTAAAATTTGACTATTACTTTACTACTAACAGTAGAAAGATATTTTCTTACTAACAAAGACAAGAATCTCTGCATTTACAAGTATATTAATTAGTGCCAAATAATATTTTGTTGGTTATACCATAACATATTTAGAGGCCTATGTAAAGCAGAAGTGCTCTTATTAGTGTAGTATATATTCCCCCGTCTGCGAGTCCTTCAGTATACAATAATATTATGTAAAATATCTGTCAACCTTATCTGGGAATCATCCAACTGCAATCTTGGTATATTATTCGAAAATTTAAACTGGAATATTTTGGAGTTCTTTTAGCGATAGTCTTATACTTACTGCTACGATCAAGTCTAAATTTACTTAATGAAAATGAGTATTTATTTATTTATTTATTAGAATGATGAATATTCTTCGTTTGAATATTAATCAAATTAAGCTGATTAACTTCTTGACTTAATTATTTTAAATTTTAATTGTTCATGCGTCGAAGAAACATCTAATAACATTGTATTTTACGAAAGATGCTATCCCACTCACTCATTAAAACTTTAAGTTTTATTTCCCTTAACCAGGCTTAAGAACAAACATTTTTTTCGTGACAATAATAATGCACATTATGACAATATAACCTTTGCATTATTTAATAACAATTGTTTCATCTTAATTACATATAATCATCCAACTAAACATTTTGGCCTCATCGCAACATGATTATATTTATAACAAAGCTCGATAAACATTTTATAATGTTATACTAGTCAATAAACAATTGAAATGTAAATCAGAAAATTCTAACGGAAACATTAAAAGCTAATATTGAATTATCACTAAACAAAACAGTACAATAAACAATAATAATGTGTATAAAATATTTAATATGACATTTAGATATTTGAGTTTGAGCACATCAATAGCCTCGAATAATACACCTAAAAATTGATTGTTTCGGGTTTCATACTGTTTTTTTACTTTGTTAATTAAATAAGCAGCATATTGAAATTATGCTTGAGGAGAGTGAAAATGGTGACTCATGGCCAATGGGGCGGAGGATTTTTTGACGATCATTTGTATTATGATGAAAAACTCTAATGACGAAATTGATACCATAACATTTTATCATAATATAGTCAGAAGTCTAACGAGAATGATAATTATTTCCGTAGTTTTGTCTTAAAATTTTACAACGGATTATTTAACAATATAAATTCTATACGTAGAACTGAATGCATAGAATGCGTATATGATCACCAAAGCTATTAATGACTACTAAAGGACTACTAATGGATGTCATCGTATTGTTTCCATTTCTTTGAATGAAACAACATGTATATTATTATATCATTGTAAAATAAATTATTATTATTTGTCAAGGGAAAAAATATCATGAAAATAAATGTATATGACATGGATTTAAATATAAATTATGGGCTAATAAACCATCGTTTTTGTTTTGTTCCATTTTTTGGAACATAATGGTGGCCTCCACTTGGGTGACATTTTTGAGATTGGGAATAATATGCAATGCGTGCACCATGTATTCACTTCGGTGTTTTTATAGACTATATAATTATTAGTATAAATACTACAAACTGATAAGTAAACAAGTTTTAAATATATTCTTAGCAATAACCAAATTAAGTAAGTTTTTTGTAGTAACACTTTCGTGACTATTGATAACATTTTAACATGTTAATTATCAATGGGTGCTCATTATAGCATTAAAATTATATTTTATTACAAAATAATTGTAACTTATTAAACTACCAAAAAAGGTGGAAAAAGGGCAAAATTCATGGAAATAGTAATTTTGACAAAATTAATTTTAGATTTTTCATAATAACTAATGCAATTTCGAACATAGGTACTTAAATTTTTTTTGAATATTCTCATACAGGTATAGTTTACACACAAAGTAAACTTTTGAAATAGCTTATCAGTATAATATATATTATATTATATTGAGTTTCGCTAAGAATTATATTTATAATACAATATCAATATATTCAAAACTTATATATAATATACTACTTTCTCCAAGAGCTAAAAGGACGAAGGAGGTACGTCCAGAATCAACATTCCCACTTTTTTTAAAATTAATTCATTAATCTAAATTGTATTTTTGAATTTAAAAGAGGCAGAGAAAAAGACGTCCGACATCGATCAGAGTAATTATATGATATAGATTTCTAAAATATTATATATGTTACATTTTTATCTTAAACACCTAATTAGAATAAAATAGTGAAAAATAATAACTATAAAAAAAGATTAAATTATAAATTTTTAACATTTCACTTTGTATTAATAAAAATAAAAATATTTATCGTTAGACAATTTAAAATAATTCAATATCTAATACTTTCAATATAGATTCAAAATTTTATGCACAATATTATTTTTAATAAGTAACATCTGTAATTCTATAGCATTATCTAATAATATCCGTCCGTCAAATTTATAAACATTTATTTTAGATTTTGAGCAAAGCCAGTAATGCATTGGTTTTACTTAGATGTTTTTTTTTTGTGTCTGACTACATTTTTTCGGGTGGAAAAAATGATTAGATTACCTCAAATGGGGTTTGCTCAGAACCATTGTAATGAAATAGTATTGCATTCAAATCTTAATTATAAGAATTCACTTATTTCTCTGAGGACTGAAAGGACGAAGAAGGAATGTCCATAATCAACATTCCCATTTTTTTTAGAATTAATTATCAATTATGATAATAATTAGTAATTGGATATTAACTCAATTATTACTTTACTATTTACTACCAGTAAAATTTAATTTAAACAACAAATTATTTCAGGTTATGTCATCGATTACATAAATCAAATATCCAATGATATTAAAATAAAACGTTTGTATATTATTATTATATCTTTAATAATAGACCTATAATAGAATATAATTCAACCGCTTACTTCTTATTAACCAATGTTAGGTTAATATTTTTAGAAGGATTGAGCATAGTAGGTACTTCGAGTTTTTAAATCTAATAATAAAATGATGCTAAAAATGTATATTATTGTACTCTTTATTATTCAGTCTAGTATAGAATATTGTTATCATAAATGTAAATATTAAACAAGCAATATAATTTAAATATTTTTACCTAATATTGGCATTAACAATTAAATTTAAATAACAATTTTCTAAATTTGTTTTTGAAAATCGCAAAAGTTATTAATATAGGTACAGCTTCTTTTTCTAACGCATACAAGTAATCATATCTCATACTCAGTTGAACTAAAAAATGAGAAAATAATTTCCCTCTTTTGTATTTTCTCGACCAAGCATAGGTTTATACTTAGCATAGATTCATAATACAAATTTGAAATAACCAATTCCGTGTGATTTGTTATTAAATTCTGGTTAGGATAGTTTGTGGGCAGTGGTGGCGTCAGGATTTTTTTTTAGGTAGGGCCAATAGGAGGTCAACAATTATTAGGTAGGGCGACAAAAAATTAGAGATCACCAAAAAAATAAACAAATAAAAGAAAAACAATAATTAATAAATGATAATTACTATATTTTTAAATTGTTAATGATTAAATGATTACAAGTTACAATACTATAATAAAACTACTTTATAACAACACTGCGGTTTTCGTGTGCATCGATAAACGTGTTTATTATTTCATCAATATCTGGTGATTTTGCTTCACATTTTTTAATTGATATGATGCTTAAAATTGTAAGGTTGTTATCTAGTAAACTATTTCTTAAATTACTCTTTACGCGTTTCATACATGAAAATGTACGTTCACATGCAGCTGATAACACAGGTAATAATTATAATAATAATTTATAGCAATAATGCATAATTTATATGTTTCTGAAAATGCTATTTCATATTCTTTAAAAAAAATTATGAAATAAGAAAATATCTTTAATTTTTAAATTATTTTTTGTTTCATAACGATTCATGGACTTTTGTAATATTTTTAATTCGGATTTTAAGCTTCCTATGTCACCTAAATAAGCTTGTGCAAAAGGAAGTATAGTGTCATTTGTTAAAAATTTTGAAGATGCTGGATTAATAGCACTTATCCTGCTAATTTAATCAGAATTAGGATCAAATCTCTTATCTAACTCATTTGTTGTTTTGTCCAAAATACAATAGAATATTCCATATCTAAATTTGTTTTCTTCCGTCGGTACTTGTTTTTCCATAGTGCTATTTTCATATACAAATTTTTCTAACCCTTTTTGTATTTTTTATTCTTTACTTTTTTAATACGTGTTAATAATAATACCAATACATTATAAATACAAGACGGTTCCAGGAGTGTTATCAATAATTTATTATCATATTATATTATTATATAGTAATATAATAATTTAAATTGCATACACTGGAAAAAAAATGCAAATACTATTATTTTCTGCTTATGAAAAATTACTATTATTACACTATTATTATTTCTAAGGCCAGTGGTAGGGCCAGGCATTTCCAGGTAGGGCCTGGATGATGTTACAATGGAAGAGTCGGACTAATAATAGTATTTTTTTTATTTGTGGAACTATATGCTCTATTAATTTTTTAATAATACTGGTGCGCCCAATTATAGCCGTGCTGATAAAATTACTTAACTAATCTGTATTTTGAAAGTAGTTGAATATTTAAATAACCACATTTGCTGCAAGAATGTATTTTTGCATTTGTATTGGGCGAATGACAGTTTATATTTATACATAAATGTAGGTATCAATTTATAACATAGTATATTAACGTTTTACCAGCACCAATATCTGATAACTGATATCAAGGAATCAACATTTGTAATTTGCATGGATTCTGAAAGAAGAATAGAGTTTAATTTTCAAAACAAATATGATACCTAATATAATTTTGATTTTCTGAAATTTTAATATCATATGACTCGGTAATTTAGCATATAGACACAATGGTATTATTCAGTTCCGTAAAAATAGGCCATTGTATCAGGACCCCACATACTTTTAGATTTTATGGGGCCTATTTTCAAAAGCTATTACCAAAATAACATATTATGAGAGATGGATCTATAACAGTATAAGAGTATAACTAAAAAATATTATTTCATACGAAGAATTATAAATAAAAATCATGAATTTAAAAATAATCAAATTCCGTATAATACTCTTTGTATGTCTTTCCTGTAATTAAAAATGAAAAAATCGTTCATTATGTCTTTAGATAATTTTTATTCTATGGAGTATGAAGGAAGAAAATATAAAATCGATATGAATTAAAAACAAATATAATGTGTATTTGTGTATGTGTGTGTATGTGTGTGTGTGTACCACAGAGTAATATTGCTACTATTGGTATGTTCAAAAATAGAATTACAAATTCTAAGTATAATTATCTAAAGTATGAATTATATTTATATAATAAATGACATGGCTTGTATTTTCCCTGATGTCCTGGCTGCTTGTATAATATTTTTAACTATTTCAATTACAGCGGCTTTAGAAGATATGTCTCTATTAAAATTTAATCTAATCCAGAACAAGATTTTATCTCCAAATAAACCAAGTAATATATCAATACTATATGTTAAAAGAAGTCGTACTATTAAGATTTCGATATTGATAAATGCATTAATAATTTCAAAATAAATTATAAAGCTAGGGAAAAAATATATTGTATTTTTTATTATAATATATATTTAATAATTGTTAAATTGGATATTCTGAAAAACTAAAAAAAAAAATTGTCCATCACAATTTTCAAAATATTTTGTAAAAAGATTAAATAGATTAAATAGGTTTCTATAAAATTTTTAAACCAATAAACCCAAAATTTTAGGCAATATTAATTTTTTTAGAAAAATTTTCATAGCTCTTTATTTAGCCAAATAATCAACTAATCTGTTCCAAAATTTTACTACACTTATATATTTACATTTTCAGAACTCAAAAACATTTTCAAGTTCCTACAATCAAAACTCAATTAGTTATCACAAAATAAAAAATAAATAATTACGGATATCGTAATTTTGCCGATTTGTTGCATTTTTTGGTAGTTTTTCTTCTCCTAGGGAAAACCTTTTGAGAAATTCGAAAAATGAGGTTAATAAAGTACCAAGATGATATGATTTGCTACCAAGAATATACCCACATAAAAAAAAAAACATCTTTGTAGTAACAGTACATTCCTCGCTCCGCTCAGAGTCTAAAATTTGATTATTTCAAAGACTTTAAGTATTTTAAACATTTTTATTTATGTACTCTATCAGTTTATGTGTGTGTGTGTGTGTGTGTGTGTGTGTGTGTGTGTGTGTGTATGTGTGTGTGTGTGTGTGTATGTGTGTGTAGTAATAATTTATAATTTTACATCAGAGTAGTACAATGTTACTCTATAAAATGTAAATTTTAGTATAAAATAAATCTTATTAGAGCAACTTATATTTTAATTTACTATTTATGATTAAATTTAATTTTAATCATATTCCTCTAAAAACACCTTTTAAAATTACGTTAATTAATAATTTTGGTAAAACTAATTTTTTGTATTGGTATGAATGTAATTTTTACAAAAGTATATGCTGTATATAAAGTCTTGGCTCTAATAAAAAAAAAACTAGAATTTTTCGTGATAAATGTTGAAGTTCAAATTCTTAAACACGGTAATTGACGATAGTACAAAATTTTGATATGCTAGTGCCAGGATTCAGATCTTAAAATAATGTTTACATTCTTATTAAAATAAAAAAATAATTTTTTTATTAATGTATTATACTGTACACACTTAAATGAATACCTTCAATATATGACCTTACCAGTCCAAATTTAATTTGATATTCTTGTTTTTATACATTTTAGAAATTATGGACTGTACACCGAAAATATTTTGTAATTCTGTACAATTGGATATAGTTATTTATGATGATATTAATACACATTGAATTCGTAAAATGTTTAATAATATCTTAAACTTTATTGTCAGTAATTTTTTTTTATTATTTATCACAATATTTATAGTATAAATGTTAAAATATAATAATTTAATCTATATGGCATTGTACTAATTTAACAGTTAATTATCAATGTTATAATGTAATAGGTAATGTGAAAATGGTTATATCAAATTAATAATTATATTTATCTAACTTAAATTGTATTCTTCTTCAACAATATGATATGAATAAATGTATTTTATACGTGATGACAAGGTCACTAATATATTAATAATTTATATAAAAGGTCTATATCTATAATTACAGTTATGTTAATAATTTTATTTGTATTGATAAATATCTAAATAAGTAAACATAACAAAATTAGAAATAGTTTAAAAAAAAAATTGTAATTTAATTTAATTAACTAATAAATATTATTAAATATAAATTAATTGTATAAGAACACGAGATATTGTTCAGATAAATAAAATATAAATATTACAGTAGTTAATCATTTATTTCGATGTTAAATGAACAGAATGATACGTAAGTACTTTATAACGAGATATGGTATATAAGCTACACAAACAAAAATATACATTGTAGTATATTATAGTAATAATTTATTTTAATATTTAAAATCACTTCGAAGTCACCAAAATGTACTGGCAATATGATTACATTGAATCACATTGAAATTGTGGTTGCTATTACAGAAAGTGTTATTGTAAAGTGAATGTATAGGTGTGCATGTTATAAACATAAACAAAAAGTGGGAATTTCGATTGTGAACGTTCCTCCTTCGTCCCTTCAGTCCTCGGAGAAATTAATGGTTTATTATACTTAAGATTTAAATGCAATGATATTGCATTAGAAATACGATTCTAAGCGAAACTCAATACATTACAATATACTATACTAATAATTCATTCCAGAATTTTATCTCACTTGTATACTACTTATGTTAATATTCAAAAAAATGTTCAAGTCCCTACGATCAAAACTCAATTAGTTATCAAAAAATTAAAGAATTCAAAATAACAGAAACCGTAATTTTGCGGATTTTCCGCCATATTTTGGTAGTTTTTCTCCTCCCAAAGAAAAACTTTTAAGAAATTCGAAAAATGAGCTAAATAAAGTACCAACTAAACGCGATTTCCTACCAAAAGCATACCTTACTTGTGATAATCGGACCATTATTTCTACCCGAAAAAGTGTTTTCATACGTCAAAAAAAAAAAAATATCTTTGTAAAACCAATATATTCTTCGCTTCGCTCAGAATCTAAAATAAATATGCTGAAATAAATTAAATGGTAATGCTAAATGTTTATATTGCCTGTTTGGCACAAGAAAACTAATATAAATGTTTTAAACAACAAATAATATAATACAAAATATACTATTTATATAATTATATAAAATACATTGGTGTCCTATATAGCTTTATTGGCTTAACAATAATATTTGAAATATATAATAATTTAGGATTGAAAAACATGTATAATAATAAAAATAATATACAATTTAAATACCTAGTATTCCAGTTATTTATTCAATAATGAAAAGAATAATATCGAATTAATATTTCTAGTAGTCTTTGTGATACCCAATAAAATACCAGTATATTTTTGAGCAATGTCTAAATAATTCACATTAACGTAAACAATTTTTTGAATTTTTTTTTACTTTCCATTTGTTGTTATTAAATTTATCATCACAGCGATATTTAGGTACTCACATTAGTTAAATATAGTTATATTAACAATTATCGTAGGTTTTATAATACAGTGTTGAGGCTTTATTTGGTTCATTTAGTTTCGTTTTTGGTCTGTATACACTTTTAATTTTATGTCTAGTTTTTTGTGGTAGATATCAAACCTCTTTGACAACCGTAATAATTGACCAAAAGTATACCGAACGATAATGGAATTGTACTATGTGAAGTATTCTATTGTCCCATAAACTCTATTTTAATAATAATACAAGTATATTAGTATGATAGTACACTAGTGATATTTACGAATTTTATAAGTTTTGGTATTTAACTCGCTGGTTGTATGATGGGTTTTCTTTTTTTATAGAATAATAAAAGTCATAAATTCATATTTTTTTTTTACAAAAAAAAAAAAAAAAACAACAACAACAAATTCTTGTTAAATATAATTTGGTACTGGTTCGTTATCGAATTGTACTACTATTATCATGCTATAATTGTGTCTTTTTTTTATATCTTCTTCAAAAAAAGTAGGAACACATAAAATAAATAAAAACCCGTATAAAACGTACTAAACATGATTACACTTATCAGACTTTGAGACATCGAATGTAACGGCAACACACATGTAGACGTGTTACAGTGAGTGTCAAAATTGTAACATAATATCCATAATATCATCAACCACGATTAATTAGGTAGATAATCAACATGTAGATAAATGTAATTTTTTTTTTTTTTTTCCGTAAAATGTAATTATTGTCAATTAAAATAATATTGAAACTGTCACAACCATCAGCACTATCTATCCACTTTTTGAGAAAGCATAACCACTCAATATTTTTACTGGTTTTGTTGGTACATACCGCGAAATGATTCGTGTGGTTCAAAATTAAAATTATTGAAATCAATAATAATATGATTAAATAATATTATGTACGAGGTGTGATCAAAAAATACCCGGATTTTTCAAATAAAACTTTATTAAGACAATATTATTCTAAATACACATTATCACCTTCAAAATAATCTCCCTGGGAAGCAATACACCGCTGCCATCTTCTTTTCCACTTTTGAAAACATTCCTGGTAGGCACTAATTGGAATGTCCTTAAGATCGATTTCCGTATTTTGTTTAATGTCATCAATTGTTTGAAAACGACGTTCTTTGAGCGTTGATTTTAATTTTGGAAACAAAAAAAAGTCGCACGGAGCCAGGTCGGGTGAGTATGGTGGTTGTGGAACTACTGGAGTCTGATTTTTTGCTAAGAACTGACGAATGAGTAATGAGCTGTGAGCCGGGGCGTTATCGTGATGCAACATCCAAGAACCACTTTTCCAACTGTCTGGCCTTTTTTTCCTAACATTTTCTCATAATCTTTTCATGAGTTCTAAATAATAATGCTGATTTACTGTTTGTCCTTGAGGTACCCATTCACGATGAACTATACCACGAAAATCAAAAAATGTGATTAACATCGCTTTCACGTTTGATCTCACTTGCCTTGCTTTTTTTGGTCTAGGAGAATTTGCTGACTTCCACTGTGAAGATTGACGCTTGGTTTCAACATCATACCCGTAAATCCAAATTTCATCATCTGTTATAATATTTTTTAAAAAGTCTTGGTCAATTTCTGTTCTTTCAAAAAGTTCTTGAGCGATGGTCTTTCGGTTTTGTTTTTGCTCATCGGTTAAGAGGCGAGGAACAAATTTGGCTGCGATTCGGCTCATGCCCAATTCTTTTGTTAATATTTCTTGGCACGAACCATAAGATATTCCGACGTCTTCTGCTACTTCTCTGATAGTTAATCGACGATTATTTCGAATAATTTCACGAACACGAGCAACAGTTTCATTTGTTTTACTGGTCGATGGTCTACCAGGTCGTTCGTTATCCTTGACGGATGTTCTACCTTCCTTAAACCGTTTAAACCACTCAAAACATGTTGTCCAAGACAGAACATCATCTCCAAAAGCTTGCTGCAAAAGTTCAAAAGTTTCACTCGAACTTTTTCCTAATTTAAAACAAAATTTTACGCACACACGTTGTTCTTCTATTCCTTCCATTACGAAATTCGCCACACGACTGAAGCATGTTTTTGTATAAATAACATAAAATAAAAATAAATATTGTTATCGATTTCAAACCAACGCTCAAATTCTCGTTAGAAGTTACTTTATCGAATGACATTATCGGAATTTCGTTATCTTAATTGATATAAATATTATTAACATAGTCCGGGTATTTTTTGATCACACCTCGTAATTATTTATGTTTAACGAAAAAAACGTCAATAAGTAGTGATATTCTCTACGCGTTACGCCGTCTTGCTCACGTTCGATATTTATCTTATATACTTATCATAAGTAAAAATACATTTTCTAACTCTCTTTTATGTTGAAAAATTAACTAAAAAGAATTCTTAACATTACATCCATGATTAAATTAAGAATTTTTTTACACGTAAAAATATTCAGTAAATTTAACACTTTCCAATTGGTCATTTTAAAGATTTAATAAATAAAAAAGTCATAAATACATAAAGTCCATGATCTAAATAATTGTTAAAATTATTGTTTAAAATGTATATTTACATAAGAGATATTTATTTATAGTCTATTTATGTAGAAAAAAAAAATAGTTAACTTTTTAACTGTTTTAAATATTTTCTCTCGATTGGTTGTTTATTTTATATTTACAATTTCTTCTTCCTTTTGCTCTTCTTCTACGTTATCTAATAGGACAAACTTGATGTGGTCAGAATCTCAGTCCTACATCACTATAGATCTCCTGACCTAACCTCAATCTCCTATCTCTCGACCATTGACAGCATCTATATTCATATCACTCTCTATTATATTTATCCACCCATTCTTTGCCTACATTGAAAACCATCTAAGCTTATTATCTCTCAATTTTCCCACAATTGATGCAATTCCTACACATTCTTTTGTGTATTCGTTTCTTATTCTATTTTATCTTATCTTACCATCTATCTAGTAGATATAGTGGATACTTCTGTACCTTATAATAAATTAGGACTTAGGCTAGCTTCATATTTATTATTTATTATATTTCGAGTATAAAGCACGTATTTTCGGTGTAGTGTCAGTATCAGTATCGTATTATAATATATAATATGATAGAACTCATTGACAAAATTACTACTTGAGGGATAATAAAAAATAACATTTAGAATAACATTTAAATCGAAATCGTTTAATGTTTTATATGAACAAAATATTTTAAATGTTACATGCATATATTATTAATATTATTACTAAATTAATGTTAACTATCATCAGAATAGCATACGGTAATATTATGCGTAATCGACAATTTATATATTTTATAACATCCAAATAGATAAAATTAAATAAATAACAAAATGAAACGAGTTGTATCTATTTTATAAACACTACATATGTTATTAAATTAAAGTATCATTAAATAGTATAATTATAATATATTTATGGATATAAACGTATAATGTTATTGATTTGTATATAAAGATTTAACAACAATAAATATTAAACTATTATGCCGTTAAAGTCGAAGAACAAAAATCGATTATTTTTCGTCGTCGTCGTTTTCGAATTTTTAGTCGAATGCTTAAATATATAATAATTTAAAGAAGTACGTAAAAAATTGACTAAATGGTAATAGTGGTAAAACATTTTAGGTAGGTACTAAGTAAATTAGAGTTTTTTCTAATTTTTCGAGAATCGCAACATAAATAAATTGTACATATTATAATATAGTTGAACTTGAACATGTTCATTGCCTCTATAATAATTTTAGAGGTACTAAATATTAGCTAAACTATTTATTTTAATAATATATTTCCAATTTTATTTATTTAAACAAATAGCTAATGAATAGCGTTTTATGTGTTCATAGTTAAATAAATACGAGTAAATAGTTATGTTGGAAAATAATTCAATCAATAAACATTTTTTTTTTTTATATAAATGTCATGAAAAACGTTAAAATTGAGAATGCAATTAATACGGAATTAATGTGAATAATAACTACATTCAATCGGATTATAAATATTTAGAACGTACAAATTTTAATAACCTTATCGTTTGAATTTTAGTCGTGTCAATATAATAAATCTATTTAATAGTTAATTATTATATTGGCAAACATTTAAAGGAAATCAAAAAGTTCTTTTTAATCTGAGTTTTCTTTTGAGATGTATTAATAAAATGTTGGTAATATTATTCGAAGAAAAAACTTACTATCACCTAAAGCAAGAAAAAATAAATTACATTTTAGCCTAAATACAATATTAATACTATTATTATTGGTAATATAATTAAATAAGGTCTAACTTACAATTATTAAGTATTTTATTTCTAATTAAATATATAATAATTGCTAATAATGTTATTCTTAAAAAGTATAATGTAGTGTATATGTACATATATTAAAAAACATAACAAACATTATTAGGCCTATGTTGATAAAAAATAATAATATTAATTTGAGTATAATATTCGTATTGGTATGTGCTTTTCGAATAACTAGTGCAGTGTATGGAAATATAATTATTTTTTTAGTAATTATTATTTAGTGAATTCAATTATGTTTCAATATACAAGATCCTTGTAATATTGTGTATATAACGAGTGCTGTTTAAATTCGTCCGTAAGTAAATATCGATAACCGATTCATAATATTCTGTTAATATAATAATATATTATAGTCGACTTATTTTATTGTCAAAGTTAAGGCAAATCGTTGTATCCTGAATTTTGCGAGAAAAAAAATGTAACCAAACTATAAGAACCGAAAAGCATAACAAAACTAAATTCAATAACATTATATTATATAAGTAGATATTAATAATAAATAAAATCAACAAGTTTGTATCTAGCCTAAAAAAACATAATAATCAGTATGTATATAGTTATAATTATAATATAACGGCCTTAAACCTAAATTAATCCTAGTTTATTGTCGTGTCAGCCTTGAGATAACTATCGAAATAGCTATCTCACGTCTTAATCGTATATTATATTATTATTATTATATTAAATTTACAATTATTATTAATTCTTAACTGTTTTAAAATATTCGTACTTACAATAAATAAATAAAAATTAAATAGATTACAAATAACCTATAATATAATATAATATATATATATAGTATAATATATTATTATGACTTATAACTTATAAGTAATTATATTAGTTTATGATATACTTATAATAAGCACACAATTATTATTAATCGTACAGCTTAAACAAATTAAACTATCTAATACAAATTATATCCAAATAAGAATTAAATTTAATAATTTTAATAAGATTCATAAATGCGTTATTATAGAAATTTGCAATGTATAGTGATTCTGTTTTTAAATTAATAATAAATATCGAGTTTTAATTTTTTATGAATAAAATGAAATTTAAACAATTTTCAATTATTTGATTTTTACGAGTAGTTTTAATTTATAATATTATGTTGTAGTACAACGAGAACAAAAAAACATATAGGTACTTAAATAATTGGTGGAAAAATGTACTATGCAATTAATTTTTTACGCTAAATACGAGACCACAACAATTAATATATATATACTAATTAAAACGGAAAATAATCGGAGATTGTAAATTTAATTTAATTGACATTATACAAATAATTTCTTAAAATTAAAAAATATACTACATCTAAAGAAAAAGAAAAATGGCTAGTACTATATAAATTATTAATTTCACTTCTATCTTTCTTACTTATCGCTTATGATGGCTTATGCTTATTAGGACCAAGATTTAAATGTACTAAATACTAAAAATACCTTAAAAAAGGAATTTTCATCACAATAATATCCTTAGCAAATAATATACATTTGTTTTAAAGGTATTTAATTAAAAAATTTAGTATGACCACATTTTTGGGACAAAAGTATTCATTCTAAACCTACCAAAATATATAGCTAAATATAATATATTTCTCGAGGTATTGTTTTTTGAATTAAATATTTTAACACTTAAAACTCGTATGATATATAAATATGCACAAATAATTAAGAAAATTGCTAGATATCTTCTTCTACCTTTCGTCCATTCATATCACTCAATACTCCATCTCTTCACCTATCCTTCATATATCCAACTCTTATCGATCATGATCTTATAAATGCTAAAATAAATGCATAATAAAGTTTTAACTTATGAAGTATAAATATTATAAATTATCTACCGAAAATATATTGTCCTAAAGAAACTAAAAAAAATATTTTTGCATCGACATCCAGGCCCTAAATTGATGAGTTTTATTGGTTGATCAACGAGCTATATTATGTTTAGAGAAATAAATGTATTTTAAAAATAAAACTTAATTACGGTTTATTTGAAAAAAAAAATTATAACAAATATCTAGCTTGCCCAGCTTTGTTGCCATGGCTTGCTCGTATCGTATCACAGTAGGACGAATTTCGAAAAGGCGTTCATTACGCAAAGTGTAATGCATAGTGTTATAATATTATATTTCTATAAACACCAATCGACTTAAATATATTAAATAATAATCAATTTTAAAAACAATCTTTTATAATCGTTATCCACACTGCAATGCTGGTCACAAACGATAACTGTATATAATTAAAAAAATGAATTAAAAGATTACAAATTTACAATTCAACTTAGCATTATTATTATTGTTTTTATTTTCCGGCATAAAAAATCAAAATATTGTCAATTATTAAATTTTGGTTATATTAATAAAATATTATATTATAAATATTTGAATACCGAATAATGTTATAGTAAGCGTATCTGAGACTTCTCTAGATGAAACGATGATAACCACAAACAATACTTCTTTTTTTTACCTCATTATAATAATTCCGAAAATGAAATTATCTCCAGTGATAATTTAGTATCACTGGATGTATCTCGAGTTTATAAGTTATAATAGTTATAATTATGTTTCTTAATTTAATTTTTAGTTCAACAAAATAAAGATTAGTTTAGGTAATTTTTTCGTTTATTTTTCAATTGGATTGATTTAAACCGAGATAATAATACCAATTACAATGATTAACTTGCACAGCATTGCAGTCAGTAGTGAAATTGCGTTGTAAATTACACAAAAAGAAAACTAATTATTATTATGGGTCACAAAAAATACAGTCAATATTTTGTCTCGAGACCCTTGTCCATAATTATTTGTAATTTTCAATAAATATTACAAAATCTCTTTATCCAGTATTATGCATTGGTTAATTTAAAATTATTATTACAGAATACTTATTAATCATTTATTTAGATTAAATAATAATAATAATAATATATATATATATATAACACTAATATATTTTTTTCTAGATAAAAGACGTATTTTTATATATTATTTTAGTAAATAATACTGCTATAAAGACGAAATATAATAAATTGTATTTTTACTGTTAGTTAAAATATAAACAACGTCTTATAAATGTATGACAGAAAAAAATTATCTCTATAACTTTATTTGGTTAGATTACTATATTTTTATATTTAGATGACATAAAAAGGTAATTTAAATAATAGTTATCCAGATAAAATTAAAAACAACTATTTCTTTTATTGACGAGTAAATTTATTTACAACATTGAACTCATTTAAAAACAGATCGTGGATATCTTTGCAAGATAGAATATCGATCGAAAATTAACGTGATTGGGATTGAAAAACGAATAGAAAATCGTTTTGGCAACCCTTAACGAAAATTACGAACCCTGATGACCGAGAGATACTCTAATGTCTAAATACATGGACAACAAATAACATCATGGGATAACCTTGAAGTTAGTGAGATAATTTTCGTTTTCCTACCATACAGATATTAAAATATATTTCACATAATCCATAAACGATAAGGCAATACTAACCGCAATGGTAATTCGCCTAGATTCTCCGCCACATTCCTGTTACCACATCATACTATTATTATTTAAAACGACAAGTTTAATTATGTATTAATAAAAGTACCTAGTACCTACCTAAACGTGACCGAGATTTTTGAGCCAATAAGCTTTAAAATATTAGTTAAATATTATAATATAATAAAAACTATAAAAAGAAATTGACAATAATTATTAATGTATAATGTTATAATAATATGTAGGACCATCGATAAATGCACATATTACTATATATCTACGATCGATAAAACGTCAAATTCGTATTCTAAGGTCTAGACGCATATGTTTACAATATAATAATATAACGATTTGTAATACTAAACAAATTAATAATATTATAATAATTATTATTATGATTGAGTTGAAACTAATTAAGTATTTACGAGAAAATAATAATAATATAAAAACTACGCAATTAACGGGTTATTGCTCATGTGTTATAATATGTTTTGAAGTAATATTTTGATAATAATATATTTTCACGAAGGATATTCGTAAAATTTGCAAAGACGCAATTAGAAGACGTCTTGAGAGAGGCTTCAAGGAACCACCACTTCCTTTCAAAAATAAATTAAATTTCCAACTGTGACAAAATAGTAAACTTTCCTGCCCAAAAGTATTACTCTAATTTTGCTGATGAAAAAGCGATTGATTTTTATTCGGAAGAAGTGAACGGGTTGGTAGGTTTAGACTGCAGGAACGGGTTGTTAGGGTTGTCGGTTGGTGGAGCTGGTTCTTGATCGACGTTACTGAGTTTCAGACCAGAATTAATGAACCCTTTGTTGGATTGTTCAACCGAACCGTACGAAGAGAGTCTCTTCTTTTCGATGCTTACCTATAGTAGTAAAATAAAAACAAAATATGTTGTTCAATATTAGTGTGTTTAAAAATAATGTTAGTAAAATCGCAATCTATGTAGAGAAGTTGCGATACTTTCAATACAACTACTTAAGTACTTATTCAATATCGATATTAATTAATCAAGTTTTAGATATTTTACTCAATATATCGAAAAAATACTTGTATCATATTCATAATTAAATTTTAAATATTTTTGAACATTACGGACATTTACTTTAAATTGTGTTTTAATCAAGTTCTTTTAAAATTATTCGGATACAAAAATCAGTTATGAGATTTTAAAATATATTGTTTTTTAAAAGAGTTCAAATTCATAATATTTATAATTTATTTTAATTATATTCAAAGTGAATTTTAAGTCATCACACATTTTGTAATAAACTAAGAAATGTCATAAGTTATTACTCATATCATTATAATTACACCTCAAATTCGGTTCAATTTGATCATTTATTTTCAAAAGTATGAGCTCAAAATTTTACGGTATATTTAATAACGATCGAACGTTTTTTTTTTCTTTAAGTTATTTATAATTTTAAACAAAAAACGTCTTACCTCGTCCATTTGCTGATCTTCTTCGACCTTGGGCTCAGCCCACGGTTGTAGTTCACCTGAAGCGAAGAACCCATAAAATATCACTCCGATGTAATGTATGACGGCTGCCAGTATGAAAACTTCACTCCAACTCTGCCTCGTCTGTAAAATCAAACATATTTCGATTAGCTTTTAAGCGGCCACGCGAAATCAGCTAGTGACAACGGGCACGTGGCGGCATTTATACCACCCTCCTTTTAATTAGTTACATTTAATACATATAAGTGTTCCTTTACATATACACGTGTTTTTTTAAATAGGTTACATAAATAATAAATTTATTTAGATTAAAAAAAATAAAAACAGTCATTTTTAATAAAAAATATTAGTGTGTTGCTTTCCGCAATAAATTTCCAAATTATACGTATAAAACTGGACATGCTCGATATTTAAGGTAAAAAGGAACTCGTCCGATTGATAAAGCTGTACTGACCATGCTATTAAGTAACCTAACCTCTAAATTAGTGATTGAAGAAATCTTATAACTATCGATAATAATTAACACGGACGTATTAACGACTAGGAGTACATTTTCTAAAAAAAATGTAAATGCCAATGTAAATGCCGCCCACAATGTACCCGCTCGAATGTTAGGCACATTAAAAGAATATTCAATATTCTAAATTCTAATAATTGAACAATGGTTTTGAATTTGTGATATCAAATTATATTTTTTATTCCGTAGACATAGTAAACTAATAAACCAGGAATCAGTTATAACAATTTCATTATCTTTGGTAAAATACAAAATATTGTTAAGTTATGTTGGCTTCACATATTTGATGTTCATTCCGCCATCCCGGTATCTTAATTTACGTATATACTTTATTCTGTAGCAATCCATAACAAAATTAAATTATTTTTAGGTATATTAATATTATATTGTCAAAGTCATATTGATATAATGTTGACGTCGTTGTCAATCATCGATGACATCGTCACCATCCGAGAAAAATAATACAGAATAATAAAAAATAGCCACTAACACGAAACGACATGTCGGCCGTAGTCTTTGGTATTTTTAGAGGAGGTAACAATTGGATCTAGGGGGTAGAATTCTATTATTTTATATCTCTTCCCTGTGACTATCATCCTGAGGCAAAATCATTTTATTATCAGGGATACCTTATGGCTGATGATGATGTTGATCGCAACGGGACACATGAGACCAGCTATCGTGCCTATTCCGTTGGAAATTCCCATAAGTATACTTGCGTACCTTGGCGCGATATCCAAATGGTTAACATTGAACCCTGAAACATATATACCATTTTAATTAGATTGGGTAAGTAAAGTCATATGATTAACAATATTATTAACTCAACTTTATGATTGAGAAAAAAGTTAGGAATATTTTTCGTTCATACTGATACACTTACCGGAAATGGCAAATCCACTGAACGCTACGCCACAGGTCAACGCTACTGTGGCCGTAAAGGCTGAACGAGCACCGGCCAATACCAGGAAAAATGTAGCTTCCATCCCGAATCCACCACAGTTGAAAATTTTTCTAACGCTAGTCGTAGAAAGGGCGCCGGATTTTCGTAAGTGATCGGCTAACAAACCCCCGAGGGGCACCACAATTGTCATCAAGAGATGAGGTAAAGCACCAATATAACCGGTCTAAATAAAAATAAAAATGTATCCAAACATTTTATGGACAATTTTATCGTAAATGATAAATACTATTTTTAAGGTTGGATAAGGATAGAATATTATACCGTTTTTTCGTTACATACCTATCTAACCTTAGCTGATCTATTCAAATTATATTACAGTCACGATTAACTCTCACGGCTATCCGTTTGCTTTAAAAACTTAATAAAATCTTGTAGTCCTGGATGTTTTATTTTATAAGTTTATATGAAGAACAGAATAATAAAAGTTGTATATTATGTTATTACCAGTCTTGAAAAGTATTCGAATAAAAGTATTTGAATACTAGTATTTAAATACATTTTGAAGTATTTTTCGGTATTTTAAATACATTTTTTTAAAGTATTTTTTTAATATTTTTAATATATTTTAAAAGTATTTTATACGAAAAAAAAAATACTTGTATTAAAATAAACACCGATAACATTTTTTCTTTGCATTTTATTTTTATACGTTATAAAATTAAGCTACTATAAAAAATTATAGTTTTTACACATTTCCTTGCCATTTTTTAGCAATGTACATTGTACATCAGGACTGAAAGTTATGAAAATAACAAGTATTTTTCATGTAAAGTAAATATTAGTTATATTCAATTGGGCAAACTTAGTAGATATTTTTTATTTATTTAAACACTAGTTAACATATTTAATATTAATGAAAGAGTATTTTTATTCAAATACTTTAAAATTTTGAAAGTATTTATAAAATACTTTTTTTTAAGTATTTTAAAAGTATTTAGAATACAAATTTATTCCAATTTAAATATTATTATTAAAATACTTTTTCAAAAGTATTTTTTACAAGACTGGTTATTACTACTCGCAAATAACCAAATAAGATATTTATTTTAATATAACGATGCATAAAATAAAAATATTTATCATCAAATTACATTAAAACACGTTAAAGTTAGTTGTTAATACTTTAACTAGGGAATCATTGAAAATATATATATATATATATTCATTTCTCTCTCAGCAAAATATGACTTAGGTTATTATTAAGTTATGATATAATCTAATTTCATTTAATCAGTATTTTTACCATAACGACAATACCTATTATATTATACTAACCGCGGCAACTTCAAAGTTGAAAGAGTGAAGATACGAAGCCTGAAATAGAACGAGCAGGTAGAAGTTCCAAGACCTACAGAAATTAGCGACTATGATCGCGTACACGGGCATAGATGTAAAAAATTCTTTCCAAGGCGTGTTGGCGATTGTTGGTGCAGCCGATTGTTTGGCGGCTCCCAGTGAGGATTCGATATAGTTTAATTCTCTGGCTGATATAGTAGGATGAAGACTTGGCTTTTCGAAACAAAGCCACAACCAAAAAACATACCATATCAGTCCCATGACTCCTGAAACAATATAATGAGACAATTAATAAATATTTTAATTTAATTAAAACGTTTGTTACGACCTTAAAATTTTGAATAAATAACCAATTATGATTAATGAAAAAATAATGGCTCAAAGGTTATCTAAAGAAAATATTTAATTAAGATTATAGTACCACTGCAGACGAATAATGATGACACTTTTTCAATTCAATTTTAATGAAGTTATGCTGATAATAATTTCAGATTTAAATTACGAATGTTTTCAATTTCAATTAATTTTAGACGCGTGTTATAAATAATATAAATCTAGTAATAATGTTTTAAGAATTAATCCGATCCTACTGCATGAAGTGAATGGTATTTTAACGGAACTTTTGAGGAATCATAACTTTCTAGTGGTTACTGCTAACACTTATTTAATTCAACCTGATGATCTACATTCAAAAAATGTACTAATTTATAATGATTTAAAAGGTTACGAACTATTCAATATTTAAATGCGGTAATATAATTTAGCCAAGATTTTCAAATAGTTATTTTTCTAGGAAATTCAATAAAAAATGTACACATTCCATTAATTTCAAAAGGATATAATAAATAATATTTGGTATATTTTTACCGTATGCGTAAAACGGCGCTTCCCAGCTAAACCAGTCAATCAGTGTGCCCGACAACGGCATTCCGACCACTACACCCGCGTACGAACCGCAAAGTGCTATGGTAGCCAATCGCGATCTTTCCATCGGTGGTGCCCAATGTCTCCAGATCCCATGACATGCCGGATAGGTAACACCCTAAATAAATATTATAGTAATTGAAAACAACAGTTAACAGGTAATTGTTTTATAAAATATGGCGTTATCATAAAAATATTATGTTAGGTACATTATTTTTATTATTTTAATAACCGAATGATTTTTAAATTATAATTGTTTCGTTTCGGTGATCTTTCTTTACGCGTTTACGTATATTATAAATCAACCTTTTTTTTTTTATTATTACCTCGACTAGTCCTTGGCACATTCTGATGATTATCACGTACAGTGATTTCTCGATCTCTGTCGCTGAAGGCACCAACAAGTTAAGAAATGACGACATTGCGATGGCTATACCGAAAACTCTGAAAACCAATCATATATTCCACTTGATTAATGTCACGCTCTTTGCCGAATCAGTAGTACGACGACAATACATATATATATCTTTTTAATTATTTTACAAATCGTTCACCTGTTGGCTGGATACATTGATGCTAGAAAACCACCGGGTACTTGGGTGATCAAATAACCGCAAAAGAACGACATTTCGATAGCAACAAATGAGCCAAGAGTCCAGTTGATCTGTCGTAGGTAGAAAGAAACCAATGATATTTAAATATTTTATAATATAATATTATGTAGTGTTAAATGTTTAAATAATTATTATTTTTATCTAGTAACAATATTTTTAGTTATTATTTGTCTATGAATAACACCGAAAAATGAGACAGAAAAGAAAATATGTATGGCTTTTTCATCTTAAAAATGCATAATAAATAAATATTTAATTTGACTTTATGTAAATTCGGTATTGATGCTTTACGTATTATCATCATAACACAAATTCAGATTTTAAAAAATTGAGTAAGCCAATGATTCGCATTAAAACATTAAATTATATAATTACTACTATTATATTTTCATTTATAGTACCCACTGATTAAAATAAATAAATATTATTTCTTAATATTGCATTATTAAACTTATTTTGAAATACCTGCAATATCTTATCTGTTATATTACTCATTTTCCGATTAATGAAAGGGGTACACGAAACAGTGGTAATAAGTCAAAAGGTACGAGAATGAATACGAGTTGAAAAAGCTGTTCAAGTAAATTATCTTGACAAAATATTTCTGAAATATAATACAACTCTCCCGTCCTCTGTGCCTGACGGGTAGTTATATTTTAAGAAACTATATCTTGACTGCGCGAAGAAAATAATTAAACGATAATAAACTTGACTAATTAATTATGCTTTATTAAAATATTGTATTTTAATACAATTAAATTATAATATAATATTTATTTACGATACTTACCGGCCGTTCATGAATTGGTGTATTTCCTACCAGTATCGGCGTGTGTATAGTGGTCATAGTCAAATTATTAGTTATGTTGATTGCCCCATGAATGGCGTCGTCCTAAAAACAATATAATGTTATTATATTTGTTTATTACTTAATTTTGTACAAAATTGTTATTTTATTTATTTCTATCGCTAAAACTTTGTTTCGATCTAAAACTCTATCAAACTTATCAAAATAATATAATAATATAATTAAACGCAAAATTTGATTACGGTTAATAATATTATCTATTAGTAATATTAATATATAGTAGTGATGTGACGAACTGTTCGAAAATTGAACTTATTATTACAAATATTCGAACCGAACTTTCGTTCTGATTATGTATTCGAACTGTTTAGTGTTTGTTTTTCCATTGTAAGATCATAAAGCATAGATTCACATGCACTAAATTACTTTTATGACCACCCTGAAATTTTAAAGTAGTCACATCAAGAAGACAAAGACTGTCACCTGAGTCGATGGAAAAACTTGTATTTTTGCATGATAATATTAGTTAATATAATAACACATAATATATATTTATATATAACATAATTATTAATATTTAAATTTAAATTGTAATATAATTTTATTTTATTAGTAATTAATAATAAATATATGTACTATTATTTTTATATTTTATACATTTATAATATATATATTAATATATTATATAATATTATATTAGTCTTTATATAGTTCGGTTCGGGTTCGGACATTAAGTGAAATATTCGGATCTGTTCGAGTTCGAAAGTTTTTTATGGAATTCGGTTCGAGCTTAAATATCAGGGTTCGTCACATCACTAATATATAGGCTTCATTCGTAATTTATCTAAATAATATGTAATTTAATCAAAAATTTAATGATGTTTTTTTTTTTTTTTTAAATTTAGAGCTGTTATAATAATATGATAATAGCAGAATGTCACTGGAGTGTAATATATTATAATAGTCCCGAATTCCATTTCACGTACCCGAGACAGCCACTGAAACAGTCGATA
>CM023358.1:25696747-25917469 GCA_013282895.1 Eriosoma lanigerum | reverse complement strand
AAGCGCCGCGCTCTCTCGGTCGCCCACACAGGGAAACTCTTGGCCGCTACCCGTTTCAACCGGATTCACGGTACATTAACCGCGTATACCACGAGGGCGCAACCGTGAAAACTTCGAAAAGCGCGGTTTACGCGTACGTCTCCGTCAAATAAATCTGACTGGCAGATAATCGACCGATAATATTCCATAATAATAATAATAATGACAATTCGTTCTCTTTACGAAATATAACTAAGGTAGAACAGAGTTGAGATCACGATAATATTTTACGAAAATTATGTAAATTCATTTAAAACAAAAAAACATTCACCCTTTTTTTGTACCATAAAATTCTGATCACACTATTCACTGCAATGTGTTTTTAAACTCTAGACATTTCGCAAACACATTCATAATCCTGCGAATCGAAAACTTATTTTTAAACAATACATCGCACTCATTGTCATGTCATACCAAATGTATATTTTCTTAAAATTATTGACAATTATTATTGTTACATTTTTCTTAAGAACATCATAATAATATGTACTTTTTTATATAGATCAGACTTGTAGTGTTAAATACTTAAGTCTATACAGAAATAAATATTTCAATTATATATGAATTATATTAAAAGTTAATGAATGATAAAAAAAAAAATGATACAGTATTAATTATAATATTACATAAA
This sequence comes from Eriosoma lanigerum, assembly GCA_013282895.1. Classification (NCBI taxonomy): domain Eukaryota; kingdom Metazoa; phylum Arthropoda; class Insecta; order Hemiptera; family Aphididae; genus Eriosoma; species Eriosoma lanigerum. The sequence continues at coordinate 25,916,799 of CM023358.1, read as the reverse complement.
CAGATGCGTTACCCTGGCACCCCCAACTTAAAATTTATCCTATATTATGTAACAATATGTAATCGAAAAAAAAAAATTTGTAACTATCGTCGTAAACGAGAAACTTGAATTTTTATTGGGGGTGCCAGGGTAACATTAACCTGGCAACCCCATAAACCATAAGAAACTCCAGTATTTTATCATTTATAATTCTAACGTAGCGAAAAACCTTTTTAATATGATATTTACTTATCAACAACGTTTTTTTTTTTATCTTTTAAATTAGTAATAAAATGTTGTAATAATAATTTATGATATTAGGTACAGATAAAAGAAGTCAGAAAACGCAATTTGCGTAATCGTAAAAAGTAAATAAACATATCCTCGATTAAATACCTACGGTTAACGTACCTATTTCAAGTTTTTTTTTTTTTAAAGAACAAAATATTTGTTCAATTATTATTTTGAGTTGAAAATTTGTTTTGATATTTATTGCGATGATATTCGTTGTATCAGTGTCTTGTTTACAATAATTTCGTAGTAGCAATGTGGTTACTGTGATCGGAAGTTATAACCAATCATTAAACCTAATTTGGATAACTAAAATATTTGTATACTTACTTCTGGTCCAATATGAAATTTCAGTTTGGCCATCGACATATTGCATCGCATCCCAAATGAAATCATAAAACCTAAACAAATATTTTATATTTATAATACAATAGTGATTATTATAATAATTATTATAATTACCTATACATGTCAATATAGCTATAGTGTATCTTTTGCTCAAATTTGGAATTTCCGGTTTGATGTATTTGTCGATATGTCGCAGTGGTGGTCTGACAGGCGATGGCAGCGATTCAATCGGACTTTGCAGACCGAATTCACCTCCACCTGAATAATCTTCAGTATAACTAAAATTAAATATTGAATTTCTTTAAAAATTTCCGTATATATATTATAATTATTTAAATTAATTATCAAATTCTTGAATAAATATTTACGGTATGGAAGACTTTTCTAAGTGTGATTTATTTGTGAATTCGAATTCGTCGTACTGTTGTTGACTGGGCCTGCAAACAAATAACATTAAAAATAATATTAAAAACCAATTCTGTGTAAATTTCTGCGTGACGATTTAAAATATATATATATGTTTATTATATTCAACTTGAAAATGTATAAATAATAATACTATCTGTCCCTCTGTTGATATATACTATGCAAATAATATTTTAATAACCAGCGTCAGGTTTTCACAATATGAATTTTTGTTAGACCCAAAGATTAAATGAAATAGAATTCCATTGAACTCACTGGAGATTGATTATATGCAATTTTTATCATTTTTGAGCATTGTTTGTAATGAATGAATTATTCATTAGTTTCTTTTAAATTTTGGTTTATATTTCCATCGACTTAAATTGCCTATTAATATTTTATTGCATTATTTAAAATTATATATTATGTAAGCATACAACTATTCTTTATTTAATTTTAATTTAATTTAATTAATATGATTTTATCAATGCATTATCAACATTTTTAAGTAAAAATTTTGATCATGTTTAATTTTGTTGTAAGACATAAATTTTAACATATACTCAATAGTATTGATTTTCAATTGGTCGAAAGCGAAAAAAATTATAGTTTTAAGATGATATTAAACGATGTGATTGAGTTATATTATTAGAACATACAAAACAATAATATAACGTAGTTGGGTTTTGTACGAAAAAAGTTAATATAAAAAGTCCTTCAACAAAGCTTTCAAACAAATAAAGACGGCAGATAAAAAAAGTAATTACACAGTTTTTATTATTTCTTATCGATTTTTATCGAGAATGAAGTAGTTATGGTTGAATAGAATCGTAATATAATAGTCACGATTCAGTGTCTACGTAAGTAATATTTTGTTTTTAAATCATTATTTAGTTTATAATAATAAAAAACTTAATCTAACCTATGTATATATATATATATATACATATATTTGGTTTTTATTATTTTCTATACTAAAATTAAATGAATATTATAAAAAATAATTTTTAATTTGATTACCTATATAGTTTAATTATTTATTATTTCTACATAGTTTTGAAGATATTTTTTACATTAATAAACTGAATAGTGAGCATTATTAGACATAGACAATTTAATAGTCAACCAAAAAATATAAAAGATATTTTGTTAAAAATTAATCTGGACATTGGGAATTGAAGAAATCTCTTAAAATATTTTTTTTGAAAATAAAGATACAATATAATATTTATATGTTAAGTTTATTTTTGTACAATAATTATATTAATTTTATGTAATATGGATCATTTTTTATTTTTTATATTAAGTATATACATTTATTAATAAAAAACATTTAATCGGATTCTTCGAGCAGTCGATAGATTAGGTTCTCTGAACTAAAAAAAAAAAACTTAAGATGGATGATAGAAGAATTTCATTTTAGTTACATTAGTTTTTTTTTTTATTAATATAGTTTTAAATGTGATAATTGTTCTTTTTTATCTCAAATGGATAATAAATATATTTTGTGCCCTTTAAAACTTATCCAGATGATATAATTCATTAAAAAAACGTATCTAGATGAATCTATATATATATTATATACTATATAGTTAATGCATTTCGCTAAAAATGACTGTGATAACTAAAACTAATAATATTTTATAATTTTAATCACCAAAAATAATTGTAATTTATCGAATAGTTATCATAAAATTATTTTATTATATTGTGTGAACGTGTGATATGCTATATTCGTATTATCTAGCCTTTCTTTAGGTCGGTTCGAGAAAACGCGGTTTCCATATCACAATGATAAGACGACTATAGCACGTTGAGATGAAATGTACTTCACATATATATATATAATATGTAAGTACACCTATTTATTATCATTATTATTATTTATTATACTTCTCCGACGAGCCACTCGATGTCACGACCAGACAAAACGAACGGTTTCGCGCTTCAAACGTTATGGTACACATACCGAGTGATAATTGAATTGCGTTAAAAAAACGATATGCCGCGCCTAGCATTTTCACAACTCTATTTTCTAAATCACCCTGTATACTGGCATATCATATTGTTGTATTCGAACTTACGATGATTAAAACTGCTGTAAATGGTGAGGGTTGCGACGACGACAACGCGGTGGCAATTCAATTAATTTTCAGATGGACGTATTTAGACATTCTTTACCCCGAACGACTTTTTCGATAGGTACGAAAAACACGACAAGTGCAACCGATCCGAAGAATGTGTACATAAAATAAGAGGCTCGTTTACAAATATTTTGCCAAATATAAAAACTTTGTTCTTTTACAGTACCAAAATTAAGGAAATGTATAAGGTCATAGGCCATATATTTTGATAAGTAAAAATATTAATAATAATTATACTCAGCGTTCAGCCTAAAAAGTATTGTAACCTATTAAATATAATACAATGTGTCATTTTAAAATCTATAGCAGCAGTTACCAAAATGTGATCCGTGGAACCAAGGGTTCTGTACAAGGTGCAACAATTACTAGGGTTTCGCAAGGTAGAACCCTATGATGATAAACCTTACATTATATCGGTGCTCAAATACAAACCTTATTGAAATTAAAAGTTCATCTTACAATATATTTTTAAATATATATCATTAAATTAATTTTTGATTGCATTTAAAAACGTATAACAACCAATAGCTGTTAAAGTTTTTTGTTGTAATAGCAATTATAAATTGTTTTTTGTTATGTATATTAAAATTATAATGAAAAATGAATATATCCGATGATTTTTAATTATGGACAAAAAAGATGAGTGTAAGTGAAAAGTATCATAATTGTTATATTATAATGTATACCTCGATTAAAATTTCTTGATTTTCGTGTTTTAATATGCTAAAATGGAGAAAAATCGTAAATAAAAAGTTTGTAATTAACTTTATTTTTCAAATTGAAATTTTAATACCAGAGTTTTAGCATATTAATTGTTTAAGACATTCATTTTAACTAAAATAATCATTTCACACGACATCTATTAATAAAGTTAATATAGCATTAAACATGTTTTAAATACACAATAGTATATATTGAAGTAAAATATTTTAAAATTGATTAAACAATTTCTTTATATTGGAATATAGTACTTGTTAATTACTGCAATCTAAATCATCGAAATATAAAATACCAACAAATTTTAATTCTATAAAATATTTTATCTTATACAATTAAAATGTTTGGTTATGTTTTTAAGAGTCGTATTTAATGTGGTTATTTCGAAAGTTTGTATGCCTACTTGAAATCAAACATAATCTTAATTTATTTCGTTCGCTGTAACGCGATATTATGATCATCCTGTATATAACATAGGCTACCATAATCGAAATTCAATCCCGTCGATTGCTAGAAAGGGATAATAATTCTGTCTCGGCTAGAATAACACCATTGAAGAAAAAACCAACACACATTGACTCGACCCCGTGACAGTTTGATTGATGACCGAACCAAAATCGCAGATCGCGTGTGACAAACAGAGTGAACAGAATATCGCGGTACAAAAAATAACGAAAATCACCTCAAAAACACAACTTTACAATTTCCCTATTGTAATACTACGATCACCCTGTATCCGTCTTTGTGGACTTTAAAACAGGAAATATCGACGCAGATCCAACTGACCGCTGCCGCGAAAATGACAACACGTCTGTCACATCCTAATCTGAACTTGTGATTTCTCTTTATTATCCTCTCTCCTGCAAGTCATTTTCCCCTATTCTCGTAAGTTCTGTCCCCCCTCTAACTTTAGTGTGGGCATTAAAACGACACCGAGTTCAGGTTCATTCGTCAGCTCCTCAAACAAACGCGCTCTATATTTATTACCGTCATAATATATCACACACTCCGCACGTTATCGACGACGTGAAATGCTTTTTATAAACAAACGTCTTTTAGACGACCATGACTTCCGCATCGTGTAGCCCTTGTCCTGATAGACTGTCACATTCATAATATAAATCGACCTACTCCAGAGACCGCTAAAAGCTTTGATTATAAATAGAAAAAACGAATATGACCTTATATTAATTACAATGATATATATATATATATAGGCATTCAGGAGTCGTAAATATAAACAAATTGCGTTTTCGAAAAATTTCAGAAATTTAACGACTCTAAAACGAAAATTAAAAATATAAGCCTAACATTAGTGATGTAACATAAACTAATTGTATTCATATTTCCCACAACAACTATATTAAGGAATAACTTTTTTTAATTTAATTATAATCACTAATCAGTAATCAGTTATCATACTAATCTGTGCTCACTATAATAATTCTCGTAATAAACGAAATATGCAGTTAATTTGTTTTAACGTTTGTTTAGAAAATTTTCGTTTTAGTAACAGAAATAATAACTGCTCAACCAAATTTTTATTCTATTTTTTTTAAGAAAAAAAACCAAAACACGATTTTTTTTTTTGGTAATATATCGATAGAATCTACAAATATCAGTAGAAAATATCCTTGATAATAATAATAATATTAAGATTAGTAAAAAGCATATTTGTATTTTAAATAGTAGATATTTCGAGATAATATACAAGTAAAAATAAAAAATATCTAAATACGAATTTCCTATTAGTATACTATTGAATGCAGCACGCGACAAAAATACTTTTTTTAATTGATATTTTTTAAAGCCCAAATTGTATTGGGTATTTCGGACGAAAAATAATATTTGATTTTTCAGACTTTGTCGGAAGAAATAAACTTCAGCTCCATGATAGTGATCTTTTCACAAACAAATAATAATAACCAACAAATAATATAACAATATACGCAGTTTGGTTTATGTTACTCATTATATTATTTATATTATATCGAAAATAATGACACTGGAGTCGGCATAAATCCGAGAACATGAAAAATTCATGTCGTCATCATCATCATCGTCACCTCGTTGATTTTAGGGACAAGTAAAAAATAATAATAATAAAAAAGAACCGCTAACAACCTGTGCGGCCGACCAAGTAACCCTTGGGAATTCCTACGGGAGGGTAATACGTTTAGCGTGTATAGGGTGATCGAAATATCGCAAATAATAGAAATGTCATTTGAGACGATTGCAATTCCCATGTAGTTTTCGTGACGTAAAATCCTGATCACCCTGTACAGTTTTTTAAATAAAGTGTGTATACGAGGCATACGTTTTCTCATACGTCCTTTCCACTCCCTTTCCGTTCAATCATAGTCCTTTATTACCTTTCAAGTACCTAATACTACTATATCTATAAATATAATACGCCACTCGAAATTTGATATCCGATACAAAGTCCCGTCAGAATTAGCACGCGAAAAACGTTCGAAATTTAAACAATATACGACGCACGTGCTCGATCGATCCTGTCGAAGAATTATGTATATAAAATATAACAATCCACTTGTCCAGATTGTTACCATTCTGACGTTCATCACAGTCAGTTATGGTTAAGGGCGGATAGCGCTCAATTATAATAACTGAGCAATTATAATATATAATATTATCTCCGTACATAATTGCCATATTTTATTTATTAAAGACTTACAATTTAGTTAATGAAAAAAAACTAAGTGGCGGAATATTTTTAAGTTAAAATTAGCAGCTTAAAAATGCATTATTTACTTATATTATGTAATTCATGAGGTCACAAATGATAGCGAAAATTAAGAATAGAATTGTCCGACGAAAGTTATAACCAGGGTTGGGATTTTATAGCACTTAAAATTGCATAAATATGCAATATAATATTACCTAAAATATAGCTAAATATGCGCTAAAAATATGCAATAAAAACAACAAAATATAAAAAAAAAAAATTTATTTATTAAATTACTAAAATATATTATTTACAAATTATGACAGTTACTTTATCATAAACTTAAACGTCAGTATCTTGAAGATATGTATAAAAAAATATTACTTTAAAAAAAAGTGTTCCGCTCAGAATCTAAAAATAAAACTATGTCATTTAATACTTTTACCTTGAATGTTACATTGTATTATTAAATGCTTAGCTAGATTTTCGAATTTGAACTTTCTGTGGTTGTTTGCTAGCAAAGTTTTTTACGTCAAAAAAGAACGTTCGACGTACACTGATACTATCGGTGCATATTTGAAATAAATAATATCATTACTTTATCCTTTCGTGAACACTTTTGATATTTTCATAAAATAATAAAATATGACCAATTTTGATTAAAATATTGGTAAAAATGCAAAAATATCTTAAAAAATCAAAAAATAGCATTAAAATCGAAAAAATCACAAAATATGCAAAATCAAATTTTAAATTTAAGTTCTCTGAATCATGAAACAAACTTTAAGCGTACTCTATTATTTTTTAAGGACTTCATAAAAAATAAGCAAATGCTATAAAATATCAACCATGACTATAACAAATAAAAGTGAATAAATGGGGAAAGATACGAAAGCAGTGCTCGAGAATAAAATGTGATAAAGCTGGTCAAAGTCGGGGAAAAGAATAATTATTTGAGAGCGAGACTAAAACATAGACTAGAGAATATTTACAAAAACTCATAACCTCGGGGAGATCGAATGTCCATAACGACATGATCCACGAACGGTTCTTGGTAAATACCATTATTCTGACTGTCTGGTATAATATGATAATAATATTGATAACTCACTCGAAATCGAAATTGAATCCCCGGATGAAATGAATAACGATAAGAATATATATATATATATATATATATATATATATATGTATAATTGTTGTGTTCTTATACGGTAGGTATATTACAATGTAAACACTAGAAAATGCTATACTATACCTACTGCAAACACGAGCAACGGAATTATGTATTTTTGAGAGAGAAGATATTATGCTTAATATACGAGTATAGACGCTGTAGAGTAGGATTAATATGTGATCGGACTAGGAAAGTTTTGTTTGTTGGCCATCGACGTCAAGTCGCTATTGTGCTTCGAGTAGATATCAAATATTCCATCGATCATTATATCATTATTATATATATATATATATATATATATTTTATTGTATACCATAGATATATTAGGTTTATATCGTCCCGTCGATTGTCAGGCAACTATAATATACAGTTGTGAAATACAATAGTGTTAGTTAATGATCGAAAATAAAATATAAATAATAATAAGAAAAAGAAAAAGAAGCAAAAAAATTAATGATTGGTATTTATAGAAAAACCTACGCGAGAATATTTAAATTAAACTTTAAATACATTTTCCTCGGTATAGAATACAATATCACAAACGAATTCGAAAAATTTTAAATGCAATCAAATATTAAGTTTTTAAATTCCAATTATTAAAAACTTGATTTTTAACATAATTTTTTTTTTTTATATATTAACTTCAAAGGAAAAATACAACGAATTACTTTTAGTTAAATGTTATTAATTCAATAATATAGGGTTGGACAACGTTAATAATAATAATTTAATATATTCAAATATCGAATTATTTATAATTTCATTTTGATATCTGAAAAATAAAAACAATATCGACATAAAGAAATATAATAACTTATCGTTTGTTAAACGCTAAACACTTTAAACGGTTTATCGCGACAAAATCGATATCGTTCATATAGGTTATATTAATGTATTATCAATAAATTAATTGTTTCTATATATGATAACGATTAACATTTCCGGATAGAATTAATTGAAATATCGATTTGGCGGTAAAAAAAAATAAACGAAAATGAATTAGGTTTTTTTTCGAAGACCGTATTGAAATAACGGAAATCTCATTGAAATTTCTCTCCTACCCGTTAATGTTCCTCCCTCGAAAAATTTATAATTAAAAAAAAAAAAAAAAAAAAAAAAAAATATCACATCGAACCCCAAACATAATATGTTATACCGTCGCCATATTGCGCGTGTTTATAACGGCGGCGGAACACTTCAAACGATATCAATTTTACTCGGTAATTTGTGAAAGGCAAATATACACTGTTCGCGCACGCGCATAATAAACTAGAGAGTTTATTAAATCTTTGCCGCGGGTTTATATTATATTATATTGACTGAACACCGCCGCCGCCACCGTCCGGGAATGTATCCGGTTATATTGGAAACGGTACAAAAGGAAGCCAACGGCAGGTCGACGGTGTACGGTATTATTATTATTATTATTATTATTATATTGGAGTCTATATGTACACAAAAAAACGGGTTGATTTTATCATAATATCAATTTGTCATATTTTTAATAATATCTAATATTGCAAATAACAAAAAAATAGTAATAATAATAAATATATATTTTGTCATTCAAAAATATCGATTATTAAATGTATAAATAAGGGCCATATTTCCATCTATATAGTTGTTTAGCAAACAAATCCACCCAATCGGAACGTTTCTTGTAACTAAATATACTTAACCTGTGTTCGGTTTTTCTATTTTTATCAACCTACTATTTCTAACGAAAACGGGTAAAATTCAATATTCAGAAATTCGAAAGATACGACATAAGCATTTTAACCCGTGTACTGAAACGAAATCATCATGAGAAAAAAGATAATTTTTAATTTTTCATAACGAAAAATTAACTATCGGTTTTCTTTGCATCATAGGTTTTTACAATCAAATTGAAATCGAAATTTTCTTTGAAAGTTTAAACATAAAAATTTAATGTTTAAATGATTATTACACATATTATTTTGATTATAAGGCGAAACAACATACCAATCCAAAAAAGTTAAGAACCACTGAAAAAATATTTGAAAGATGACATTATTATTTATAAATATGAATATACGATGAGATATTAGATAAAAATTAATCCAGACTTTAAATTATCGCTCGTTTTTACAAACACATTTATACCAATTATCGTATATAGGTTCTAAACTAAAGAGTAATACGATACAACCGTATTTTATGGATCGGAATTTCGAGTTTTGAAAAACGATGGGATTTACGTACGTTCTTTACGTGATATTTCCGTTATTTTTGCAACATAACTTCGGTGGCGATCACTCTGTATATCGTGCGGAGAGCTAATCAAATAATGGAAAAACGACCGGAACTACTACTGCAATGCCGCGAGATGAGTTGAATATATACGATTATATTATATATATATATACGACGTCTTTGGCGGATGCGATTTCGGAAGAAAAGACCGCTGGAGAGTGCAAAACTATACAACCACGCAAGCACACAATAGAAACATCAGTTCTTAGTCGATTGGAAAAAAAAAAAATAGAAGAAAACCAAAGCCTCCATGAGAACAGCCACTGTGTGACTATAGACTTCATAAAGGGATTCGTCCTTCTGTCCCTATCGCCATTTACCCTGTACTATTCACACACACGATTCATACATATATAAAATATATACTATCTATTGTATTTCCCGTGCGAACCGCCGCCACCGCCGGATGATAAAAATCTTCGAAATAATCTTTTTTGAGTTTAAACGACCAAAAAAATATAGACTCTGCGGCTCGGAAGTCTATTCAAGTTTGTTTTGCATCATTATAAAATATTCGTTTCAAGCTTATTAATAAATGTTGTGTAAATATACTAAATTATAATAACTGACGATTATTTTTGTAACGTATCATGCACAATTTTTTTTTCTCATAGTTATAAATTGTCCTTCGTACAAAGTCGATTAAATTTATCGACAAAATTGACAAAATCTAATATCTCTTCTATTCGTACTATATAATAACTAATAAGTATGTTCTAACCTATCTTCGTTCATGAAAATACGAATAATAAAAATCAATATTATAAACTTAATGCCCATTCAAATTTTGAAATTTTTTTATTTATATTTTATAATGATGTTGGTGACGGGAGAATAATTTTTTTTTTTTTTAAACGATGCACGTGCTGGTCGAACAAGAATCCACAGAGATTATTATCGTTTATAAACTATCCCTTTTATATGCACCTAATGACGACATCTCACTAATCTCGAAAAATCGAAAGTATTATAATCGACTTCCACCCCGCTGCAGAGCTTATAATATTATTATAATATTATATTATTGTATATTTATTTTCGACGAAGGGGACTTATGAGAATACAAACCCATGCGGTAGGTGAATTATTACCACGGGACCATGGCGTATCGTAAAAGGTATAATAAATTTCAAAGAGATTTGTCTTTGAACATGTTTGATAAAGAGAAAAATGAATGAATGACGAATATATTTTGAGAGTTTACCGCAAAATCCTATTTGTTGTACCAATGCGTTGACAAGACGCTCAATCCCGTTTGGTCTTTTCAATGTTTCGGGGATTACAAGCTTCCGGTAATACCCTTCCTCTTCTTCTCATTCCTTTTTTTTTTTTTATTTTGTCACCGAAAGATTATATATGTCAATGATTTCCCCCGAGAGCGAACCGGATGATAATTGATTTCCCATTTCAGCTCATTTATCTGTGAGAACTTTCTTTGCGCTCAGTTATTTACTGCAAGAGATAAAAATCATTATCCGTTCTTTTCTCATTACCATGGAAATCCGTTTCATCAGCTGCATTGTAATACTTAATCACTTCGGAACATTTTATTTCTAATGAATTTAATTAACGTCGTATAATATAATACCTACATTAACTTTTCATAATGATCATGAAAACTAGTTACATTATCATTTATAAGCAGATAAAGGGCGTTTATCTTATTCTTGTCTACCATATTATTACCTAACCTATGTAGTAACCAGAAGAAATCATTTAGTAGACAATTATGTAAATATCCATGGTATTATTTTAAGCTAAACCGAAAACTTGTTAACTATTCGTGATGTTTACTATTGAAAATTACATTAAATTTTTTATTAAAATATCATGAACTGCAATAGTATTAGGCATATAACGCTCATATAGATAATTGGCATATCTTAAATTAACATAAATAATAGATATTGTTTTCTTAAAATCATCTAAATAAAAAAAGGTAAATTCCTAATTATATATATTTATTTCTACAATATATCAATCATTATTTTAATACAGTGGTTGAAACCGTAATAGTTTTTTTTCGATTGTGATTTCTGTTACCCGTATTCAAATTATAACTATTTCGATTTTTATTTTGAATAACGGTGTTCAATTGTTTCCGGTTTCAATTTTGTAACTGTTTTAATCAATATACAATTCCGATTTCAAAAACGGTTTAAAAACCTATTTTATTATTATTAGATAAATATATTCAATTTTAAAGTTATAAACAGTTTAATATTTCAAAAATTTTACCGTTCAATCGATTTATTCGAACAATATATAATTTAGTAACATTATAGGTTTTCTTTATCTAGATAATTTAAAAAAATTATATTTTATCTAAATATATTCATATCACTTTTAATATATATAGATTAATTTATTAGTTATTTAAATAATAATTAATCTAAATAATAACTAACACTATTCTATGAACTTTAATATGTTTTTTAGACCACTCTGAGGGTGTTAACCCTCATAAAAGTGAAAATACTTTTATTTTATAGTAAAATATTTTCCACAACACCGTGTAAATCAGTGATTCTTAACCTGAGGAGGTGAGACTTCCTCCTATTGACATTTAGATAATTATTTAGGTTTTAACACATGTAAGTATTCTAATAAAGTAATAATTGTGGGGATGAAAAGAGTTTAGTGAAGTTAAAAGGGTTTGGGTAACACTAGTTTGGTATAAACCACATTTAGATTCGCTTACACCTGTAGCCTTATTCATCACCGAAGACTAAATTTCTCTCAAAAACCAAATCAAAGTTTCGACTTCACGGACCATTGTCAACGACCCCTCCGTCAATAACGATGTCTCGCTCCCGGAGCACGAATATCAACCCTTCTGGCGTTTCATTGTCATCGCGCGAAACCAAGCGATTGTTTTCCGACTCATCGGCTGTGAGGATATAATAATATATTATATAATGACGTCGGACCCATTAGCGTGATTAATTCCGGTTATTCTCCTTACCATGGTCGCGGTATAATAATATATGAGAGACGAGTCGGCAAAGCTCACACGTCGTCGTATCGATTAGAAATCGCACGACGAAGGAGTACATTTAGATTAAATTTGTTTTTTTAACTTTTAGCCAACAACTTTTTAGACGGTAATTTCATTAATGGAATTTTTATCTCATTATCATTTTCGTTTTTTACGTAGACAGATGGAAAATCGTTATAATAATATTAATAACAACAACATTTAATATCGTATTCTATCGGATGTATACGTAATAATAATATGTAAATGATGGAGCATCCGGACGAAGAACGACAAGAATATATTTACTGCAAGACTGGTTTCGTTCGATTGTTTGTCAAACGATTTTGTTTCTATTTGTATATAAAATGGTGGTGGCGGAGGAGAAAAAGAAAATATTGAATTAGACCGTCGGATATAATATTATTACGGCAAAGGGAGAAAAAAAGTACTGCCTTTATCCTCGCTGGAGCGTCGTGATCACGTTTCTTTTTCAAAAATAAGCCACTTAAGCTACAAACGGAAAATACTTTCTTTCGTTCTTATTCTTTTTTCAAAATGATGCCTTTTGTCGAAATCAGTTTTATTTATTTTGTGTTTGCATAACGCATACTTAACTATACTACATCGTCATTATAGTGATAATATAATATACAGTTACAGTTGTAAAACTGGGCACAATTTTTAAAAAATGCAATAAAAAACCGTGATTAAAATTAATACAAATATATTTATAATAGATCGACGAAAATGAAATATATATATGCCGAAACGTTTATTTTCGTATATATAAATTATAAGTTATAACATATTCGTAACTGACAAATAACTGATATTGTTTCAATATGTACTTCAATAATTATGAAAATTCCTTAAAAATTTCTATTCAAATTTAATTTAATAAAATTAAACTAAATATTTAACACCTAACTTGACAATTTTTTGAAACATAAAATAAAGAAAAAATATCAATTCAATAATTGCCGGATAAAAGTATTATTATTGCGTAACCTAACTATTGACTCTGAGTATGTTTCCAATCATAACAAATACTTATAAATGCACATTAAATTAATCGTATTCTGTATTTTGTACATTTTCTTATCAAGCTATTGTAATTTGTTGTTATCAAATATTATTTGAACTTTAAAGTGTTTGACGAACTAATTTGAACAGATTGTAATTTTGAGATTAGGTTACATCGAGTATAGCAGATAAATGTGTTAATCACAATAGTAAAGTCTTATTGCTGTACAGGTCTTGTTACAATATATTATTATTCTTATATTTTCTAGCAAAAATGCGAGATTCGTCCGAATTCGTTTTCGATTACTACAAACTACCAGGACCTTGGTATAGTATCAAATATACGATTTATTACTGGTTTTTTTCCACCGTTAAGGTAATGTAAACAAATAATAAATAACCACTTAGTAGTAAGTTAGTTCTTTTATTTATATAATATTATATTTTGTTTAATTTATTTAGTAGGCCATTTTGCGAATTTTTGAAATTCATACGAAACACGGCAAACCGGAACACAATGACGGACCTCACAAACTGAACGACATTATTGTAAGGCAAATATTAATTAAAGTTAAGAAATTTTACATTTAATTGTAAATTAATATTTTGAGGGATATGATGCTACGTGGATAGGTGGTACGACGTCTGATGGTAAATGGATAATATTTGGGCTCGATAGACGAAAGGATTGCAAAATGTCCATAGGGTATGTCTGTTTAAAGGTAAATAATATCATAATTCATATTATTAATATTATTAGAATAAAATTCAAAATATAATATATAATAGTATATATTACGAGCTCGTAAAATAAACACATTTTATTATTTAGAATTTTAGATATTATAATATAATTAAGGTTCAACATAGTTTTAAAAAAAAATGTTATCTTAATTAATATAACTAAAATTAATATTAATTGAAATATGTATACATTAATTAATTATAAAACGAATTCTATACTTTTCTGATTCTGAACAGCGTTATAAATATTGACTTGTATCATTTGGAAGGTACATCTAGATAATATCATAGATATTACTTTGTTTAACTATTTTTTTATTTTTGTATCCGTTTATAACAAGGGCTCGGAACTTTTTAGAAAATAGAAAATAGCCATTTTTTCAAAAAGTTGCAAAATCATGATATGTATTCAAGGATTCACACACAATTAAAGTTTACAGCTCAGTAAAATAAGTTACAAAAAAGTATGCCTATTCCGGTACACTAAGTCGCTACAAGTTCCTAACCTTAGTCTCTAACCTCATTTAGTAAATTTTTAACTAAATATATATCATCTGTCTATATGATTATCTAATTAGATATATATATATATATATTCACTTTTAAATACGTTTTACGCGTGTTATTCTCATTTGTAATAATACAATATTTGTATTCGCGTTGTTGACCTACATTATTTCGACAAATTTATATAGATTCCACAGATCGGCCACTTGGTTACTAGAATGTACCCAATGTACTCAATTGAAAACACTTTGGAGAATAGTGTAAACGATTTTGCTTTAGACAATTATAGTTTGAAAATGAACAAACCTCTTCAACGGTGGAAAATCAATTTCGAAGGAAAAATGATGTAAGAGAATAATAACACAATTGATTATACATTTTTAATTTATTACGATTAAATCCAAATAAATATAAATAATATTTTTGTGCGTTCATAGTTTCTTGAACGACCCATACAAGTCCGCCAACGTAAAGGTAACGGCCACGTGGACAAGTAAATTTGACGTGTGGTTACTTAACCGAGACTTGAGTAGCGAATCCTTCGCAGACTCTTTTGCACTTGAAAATTGGAACAAGTTCATCGCACCGCTGTTAGACCGGTATAACGAAAAATCAAATTTTTATTGTACTTTTCAGTGAAGAATCGACCAAATAAAACAAATCCCATGTAAAAAATAATGTATTTTCCATACTATCTGACTGTGTAAAAGTAATTTCAAGTGTGTATGTTATAATATATTCTTCGAATTTGTTTGGATTATCGAAAGTTATCGACTTAAGTGTAATGTACAAACGACTTAAAAAAAAATTGAAAGTAAAATTAATAATTGGTAAAAAAAAACTTGAAATTTAATGCTTAAAACAATAATATTTATTTAAAAAAATCACAATTACTTATTGTGATAAATACATAAAGTAATAATACTTATTACTTACTGTTGATTGTAAATTTGTAAATATTATATTAACGAAAAAGTTATAGTTGCGATATAGTTACTTTTTTATCTCTAATTTACCTTTAATTTAATTTTAAACCATTCCTAATTAGTAATTACATATCAAATTTAACCGTATGCAATTTTTATAATTCAATCCAAATCTCGATTTTCAGTTCCAAAGATGACGTCGTGCATTGGGAACAATTCGGTCGTCTCAACGCGAACGTAACTATCGACGACCAACCAATAGAAATATGCAACGCGATTACACTCAGGGACAGAAGCTTTGGTAAAATAAAACATTAAAATTGGTTTAATTAATGGAAACAAAACGATATTTATTCGGATGACGTTTGTCTGCAGGCAGAATTAGAGATTTTACGAGTTTGCACAGGTATTTCTACGTAATCATGTATCTGGACAACGGTCGCGCATTAGTACTCACTATCGTTTGTCATAAAAAAACGTTTTCGCGGTAAGGTAATAAACAATAGACGTGTACTATCCATTGACCACTATTAAGTGGCCAGTGTAGTGCAACTACGAAATATCAATTGTTAGGAAAATTGTATTATTATTTTGTCTTTTTCGATAACGTTATCTAACAATAAAATAAACTTGGGATATCATTTTTAAGTTTAAAAAAATGTTTAATGGATTAAATAAATCGTTTTATTCATTTACTATATTTACTATATTTCGATATATTAAATTAAGATCTAACGAAATACTCTAGTTCAAAAAAATTGCAGTGCCAAATAAAATATAATATGTTATTATGGAAAATTCATTAAGTAAATTCATTATAATATTATTTTAAAAAATAATATTAAAGTAATTATTTTCCTGAAATTTACATATTTTTGTTGGCATCTGAATATTTAAACATTAGTATAATACAAAACCGTATAAATACATTTTAATCGAATTTAAACGTACTAAAACACACGTTATGTTCACTACAAAGTTGTAGTAAAAATGATACAATAATCCTTTTTTTGACGATTACGTAATTACTGTACTTACCAGAGCAATAGCTGAATTTTATATTATAACTATCGTTTTTAGATTATTTTTCGGATTCATCGGCAATGACGACGGCTCCAACACGAACATTGATTGGTGCGACTTAAACATATTCCAATTTGGTGAAAACGGACGAGTAACCGAAGAATTGTGTTTTTTAATTAAAATTGGTAATTATATTTTATACTCACTTCTGCCTATGAACAGACTCGAGTAAACAATTTTAAAAAAGTATTTTAAATAAATAGATACTCTAAAACTTGAAAATTAGTATTATATTTCCTAATGATGAGTTTCAGAATAATTTTTGTAAAACCTACTTTTTAATAATATTATATTTTTCTTTTAGACATTTCGTGTAAAAAATTTAAATAAAATACAATTTTTATTCTGTTTTGAATCTATAGTATGAAATGTTAGGTTTGGTTAGGTTTGTTAAATTTGGTTAAGTTTGGTTAGGTTATATTATATTATATTATATTATATTATATTATACTCAAGTCTGTTTGTTGATATTTGGCCACATTTTATGAACAGTTCAAATTAATTATTTTCGTTGTTTACCATATTATGATATAGACAAAGTCATTCACACGGTGCAAATCGTGTGCGACAGTCAACACTGGTATCGATTGGAAAATGGCGTGATGAGATGCGAACAAACGGGCAAATGTTTGCTCGACGACCAACCCGGAAAGTGTTTGATTCAGTCGCTGTACAGCGAGACGTCCTTGAAAGCAAAACCGTTTTGTAAACCATTAACGTTTTTAGACAATTAAAATCGTTTTGTAAATGCACGTATGATTTAAACCCAGGTATTATATTATTTCAAAAAAAATTGTACATGCAAAACCATTCCCCTAAGGAAAACTCAAAAGCGATATAATAAATGCAGTATAAAAATTCGGATGTAGTATAAAAAAAAAAACAGCAATTAGAATTGTTTAAATTATTTGAAAACTAAAAAGATTATTTTCCCGATTATTTTCAGACGTAGTAATTAATTTTATCTGCATATAGATAAATTTTAAGAGGTATTACCATGTCGAGTTAAAAAAAAAGAAGATGACTAATATAATTGTATGTCTTTAATAAATACAATACAACTCTCTGGTTAAATCATAATTATGATGAATTTTAATATATTAATAATTATCTAAAACAATGATATACCATTTGTTTATATTATGTAAACAGTTGAATTAAATTTAATTAACTAAATATACGTTATAATATAATGTTAGATTAGGTTGTGATGATTTCGACTAATTATATATTTGATAAAGATCCATTTGGTTGCTATTAAAATAAACATTTTAAGTACAAAAGACAGATTTTCAGTAATTTTTCATGTTCATAGGGACGGGATATAATTTTTCCCCGTTACACCTCCGCGAGAATCGAATATTTCCACTACTGCAGCGCCAAATCGTATCTTTATATCTACTTCTTTTGGCGACCGACGCGCGATTGTGTAACAGCTTAAAACATTCCGAAAATAAATATCCACCCATAATAATATCCGTATAATGTTGTTAAAGAAACAGAACAAAACAATGTCCGATTGGGAAAACAAAACGTTTACACAGCGATCTAGGATATTAATATTGTCCCGTGGATTTTTTCCCAATAGATTTTGTACGGCGATTTTCAACAGACATGTCATCATTATAATGAATAACCGGTTAGCGGTATCTCGAGACCGATATTATTTTACGCTCGCGTTTCCGAGACGTTGTGTGAAAGGGGACGGCGCGGAGACAGCTGACAAAAGCTTGGTATATTAGCTAGTAATAATAATAATAATAATAAATTTTCAGGCGACGTCGTTGGAAATACGACATCATTCTTCATTACGAGCATCAGCCAGTTGTAGTACACTATTATAACTATTATAGTAGTGTTCGAGTGTTCGAGAGAGAGAATCTCTCATCAGGCTAATTGCGTCGTCGTTCGGTCGGCACCATCACCTCCCGCGCCACAACGACTGGTGATTAATGCGTTTAATATTCATATAAAAATCGGTCGCCGAAAAATCGTTGTCACGCGCCCACGCGTATCAATCATTGTCCGCGCGCGCGTTTTTTAATTCGATTATACGCACCACACAGAACGCGAAGGGACATTTTCGGTAGAATTTAAAACAGTCGAAAATTACTAAAGTTCGGCGAAGACCTGGCTTATTATAGCAAAACTGAGCGTTAATGAGTTAAAAAGTTAATTTTAATTCAGTTGTATGTGTTGAGTTACTTTCGTTGAGTTAATAACTTATTTTATTGTTAAGGACCTAGATCTTTTGTTGAGTTTCCGCGTTTATAATATAGTATATCACAGTAAAATATTTTAATATATTATATTGTAAATTAATTCTCGTAGTATTGACCTTTCAGTAATATAAGAATACTAGGAATATGAAAACCACATTCGTGTTATTGTGGGACTATAATTATAAATGTATTAAAATTGTCATGTATGTTAGTTTTTTCTGTAAAGCACTGCGAATAAAAAAATTCGAAATACGTTATAAACCTCTAAAAATTGTCGAGAGCGTGTATAATAAGCATAGGCTTTTATAGTTCTCATTAAATGTAAGACGTAATATGGTCTACATAAAGTTAAAACGAATAAGTAGATATGATTCAAATAAACAAACAGAAGAGTCAACATCAACAAGAAAACCAAAGGTTAAAAGTATAAAAGGGAGAACAACACAGTACTAGCGACATCACAGACAACTACTGAACTCCAAGTCATTTAATACGTCAAAATTATATTTAATTGTAACACTTTTAATTGTATTTTATAAATATTATATTATTTGAGTATTTGAGTTAAACTAAATTCATTTGAATATGAAACACGTTGATCTGGTTGACACGCAATATTATCTTCACGAGTTAAAATTTTCTAAAATATCGAATTTATCAGTTATTTATTTTTTTATGAAGTCAAGTCATTAATCGTAAACAAAAACACAGAACCACAGATCAAAACGTACGGCTACGCGGTTACACGGTACCACTAAAAAAATGTGATAGAAATTAAAGATAAAACGAAATATATATATTTTTAAAATTAAATTATATAAGTAGGTAATATGTTATTTATTTTTAAAAAAATAACATACTTGTATATTAACTTTGTATGTACAATAATGATATTATCTATCACGTTAATTTAGATGAATTTCAATGACTTTATATTTATCTTTACTAAGTATAAAAATACTTATCTAGTCTCAACGCTGCATATCTATTATGGTTTTCTCGGAGCTACTATCAATATCGACGATACGATTTTTAATTATGATACGGCGGGTGGTCGTTTAGTATCAAAGGCACCTGCAAAAGGCTCCCGTGAAGATGGAAATGAGAACTTCGCCATCCCTTTGACCAAACCACCGATGGGTGGAATTATTTAAGTCCGAAATCCCTATATATATCGTATATTAAACGTATCGTCATTCGTCAGTGGTCAGCCACAGCTCGATTAGAAATTCAAAAGCCTTTTGAGTGCCAAAAAGTTGTCCACTCCAGTATTTATGTATATGAACGTGTATCTTCATACTTCAACCAAAGAAAGTTATCGGATAGATTCCCTTCTAGAACAGCGTCGTTGGACTAATAGCTAACCTATAATTATTATTCGTGCATACAAAATTAATATTCCCGAAATTATATTATAATTACACATAGGAGCGGTACACATATTGTGCAGGATTATCGAAATTTTGTGCGATACAAACACGTAAGATATCATGAATTCACAATTATATACAAGTTAATAAAAATATAAGTAAGAAGATTAATTAACGAAGTCGTTTAATATTGAATCATCCATAAACGCTCTAATAATACAGAACAAAAACTATTTTTTTTATTCTAATTTAAAGCAAATTTTGAAGTAATAATTATTAAAATATGTATTGCTTTAAGTATACTGTAAATACATTTCAATTGAAAAAAATATTCAGAAAAATTTGCTACCTACACAAAGTAAGTTCGATGGTTTTTTTTAAAAATAAAATCACATACTATAGCGGTAGTATTATCTTTCAAAATAAAACGTACCATTGGGGTATGACACATAGACACATAGTTTTCAACTTGTTTAAATGCTGCACGGGAAGTCGGGAAATGAAAATAACGTCTATCGGAGTGCGATTCCCGAGGGACTATAGTGACCCTTCGATCCCCTCGCTCTACAATTCTTCCCGGCATTTATCGCAAAAGTTGTTGACCATATTTTATTTATGTCCTAGTTGACGTGATTTACCGATGTAAATTTTATTTCATAATTATCCTACGGGTTTTATGTTTAGTACCAGTTTAGTAGTTAGTGATTAGCTTAAAAAATTACCTTATCAGTTTTCATTAAAAACTCGAAATTGTTTTTCGATTGTTCTAAATTAAATAATATAACAACTTATATAATATGGTACTTGTATATTTAGTATATATAATAAATAATACTATAAACTATAATATTGAAAATTGAATAATATGCATTATTGTGAAAATATTGTTAAAAAACAATATTTATAAAAGGTAAATATAATTTGGTTCAAATTACTAGTACTTACCTAAATAATGTAATGCCTTTATTTTATTACATTATTTAGACAGGTAATTTTTTTCATTTAAATCATTTTGGAAATTTTTAATTCTCGGTAAATCGAACCAACTCAGTTAAATGAAGTTAATTGAAACACATGTGAAGAATTAAAGAAAAGGTATTTGTAAATTATAAATTTTTTTATTAACTCATGTTAAGTTAATTTTATTCGTAATTTCTTTAAATATAACTTGAATAATTTTAATGTAAAATGTTAGATTAAAAAGTTAAAATTAATATAACTTTTTAACTTGTTTATGCTCAACATTGGATATTTTAGGATTTAAGAGTGCGAGTTTTAATACACAATAACTGCATACCAGATGTTAATTGAAATCAAATTTGGTATATTATACGATTTTGACGATTTCGATCTATTATATTAGATAATTATTATTATTATTAACGTACGAGTCATAATCATCAATGATATTATAAAATCCCAATAATATATTATGAATGTTTCCCGATCATGTTATTTTCCAAATATTATGACAAATCAAGTTCATCAATTAATGCCCAATATATATAGAATATAGGTAATATAATATCATTTGAAAGTTTCAATAGCCTTTGATTTGAATAAGTCATTTTGAACGTTATTTGAATCGATTTCATCTTTCAAGTATTTATATATGATATACACGTGTATTGACATATACATACATATAATAATATATTATGCTACAACATTCATCCCGAGAGATACGAAACTCATTTATATACATATAGTCGTGCAATATTATCCCTTTTTTTATTCCTGATATAGGGGACGCACAAACGCAATATTATAAAGACACTATTAATTTCAAACCCCCTTATTTTTGATACCGGAACCGCCATCGGATTTTACTTCTAAAGATTTTTTTATGGACAAAATATCCATGTTTGTCGAACCGTTAAAACTGCGGATTTATAAACTAGACGATGTAAACCCGGACGATCGATCGGAAAAATAACTGCCGTCCTTGGAATGACACAGCGGATCGAAAATCGTAATAAATGAAAAAGACCATAATGTGTCAAATTTATCTTATCGAAATATTATGTAAAAATATGTGTATAAAAATTTTTTATTTGAAACAAAGTGTTATTATTCTCTGAGAGTTGTTGAAAAAGTAAGTTTTACTTTGGTTTTTAAATTATCAAACGCATTATGTTATACTAGTCCAACGTCCATTATTACTATGAAATTATATTTATATTATAAGTAATTACAAATAATTATTTCTAGCAATTCTAGAGCTTTGTGTTCCTGCAAAACTAAAAATACCCTAGACGGGGGGGCAGAAGAAGAAATGTTTTATGATCAATAGTTTTTTTTTTGTTTATTTAAATATTGTATCTCTTAAACATTTCTAAGGTAAATCGATATTGTTCAACGAACTTATCTACTCTTAATTATAACGTCTATCACGTAACGATAGTTATCCACGATTATATTGGTGACTTATTGGTATTATATAACAATCGAATTATTACACATTGTGGTACGATTTTCGTTTTCGGTAGATCACCATAAACCAGATTAACCTAGGTAAATGAAATAATATAATTTTAGCTACTATGACATATTTTAGCGTTGGCTGAAATCATTGGTAATCCGCCTACTATTTAATCGCATTATTGTTAAATCAATTTTACCATTATCGCGGACTCATTAATCGAACCAGACATGCACGTCATTTCGGATTTAAAGTTTGCTATTAAAACGTCTGTCGCGAGTTACGAGTATACGCTAATCGCGTTTTCGAAATTTTTAAAAAGTTTCTTTAGTTATTCACTGCCATCGCGTCGTTCGATATCATTAGAATATCTATAGACTTTGGAGTACACACACACACACACACATCTATAATATCCTTGCTGTAATATAACCGCGCTCTTGTCCTATCCACTAACCGTAGTCAATGCACTAACCGTAAATGTTTCATAACCTCATTTGCATACCGGGTTTGCCGCCGCCGTAACCGCCCACTGTTTAAACGTTCGCCTGGCCTTTCAGACAAAGCAATATTTTTTAACTCGATTTGCATCAACCCGGACGGCACACAGTGTTTTCCGCTTACGCGTACGGTTTTCGCGTCGTCTCGAGGGTGGAAACTATATATATATACATAATAATAATTAATAATATTCGATGTACATTATTATAAGTATATTACAGAAAACTAATCGATAAATCGACGAGAAGCAAAAACATCGTATACAGTTATTAAAAAACATTTCATAATTAATGCGTTTTTTTATGTGTTTAAAAATAATGATTTGTTTTGGTCGAGAGTATAGAAATTTAATGTTCAAAATGCACATTTTCTCCACCGTCATCATTGCAGTCTTGAAACTCTAAATTTACGAATATTTAACGTTCATTTGAATATATAATAGACCCACAGAGTTGATAGAAATATAGACATTTAACATGTTTAAAATGTTAAAGTATTAAATTTTGGTAACACACAAAAATAAATAGAGAAATTCATTGTTATCGTATAGAAAAATTACTTAAAAGTTACTTTCTACCTAAACGGAAACAATAATAGTTTTTATATATATTTACGAGTACAAACTAATAATACAAAAATTTCAGTTGTAATATATTTGTTTCAAAACAACATATATCAATCTAGCATATACATGCGATTTTGTATACAACTCGTATATTATGTTTTTTTCTAAATTTTTCAAACCAACTGATTTAATAATGGTTATAATCGATAAACGAAATCGACACAAATATAATATGTTTATAGTGATTTTCGATAATAATTATTATCGCTAATATTTTACAATTTTTTCCCGTTCCCGTTCATTTCTCGATTCCGAATCGTAGCTGTAAGTATATGTTATATAATATAATCGGATATAATATTGCGAACCGTCCGCGGAACGAATTCCATTACATATTTAGATGTGCGGCGGCGGCGGCGTTGATAACGAGGGTGGTCGGTGGAAATTGTCGTCATGATCCACTTCACACCCCCGTAAACCGATTTGCAAGATTAAACGGATACGGGGACTTTATGCTTCTTTTCGCCTCTCCGCCGCCGCCAGTTTTAAAGTCACCCACCATAAAGCCCTCGTTTGACGACTATATATAATATAATATAATATTATGTCGCGTAATAATAGTATATATGATACGTATTATTATTATTATTATATATGTTTGTCACGAAATTTATGATGCGAACGGTTCGCGCACGACCGTCCATTATTTCAAATTAAACGCGTGCCCCCAGGTCCTGATCGATGCAATAACGACGACGAGCTGAAATAGTAGTAGTATTCAAAATAATAATAATAATGTATTTGTATATAACTGGTCCTCCAGTTTTGTTTTGGAACGTGATCCAGTTCCGGATTTACAAAAAGTGTGAAAATATGATCGTCAAAGTATTTAAACAATTATGATAGGTCGAGACATCAAAACGCGTCTCTTATTAAGTTCTTAAAAATTCATGTAAAAAATCACGTTAACGCGTCATTTAGAATATATTTTAGTTA
The DNA here is from genome assembly GCA_013282895.1 of Eriosoma lanigerum. Taxonomy (NCBI): domain Eukaryota; kingdom Metazoa; phylum Arthropoda; class Insecta; order Hemiptera; family Aphididae; genus Eriosoma; species Eriosoma lanigerum. Next base: position 25,891,439 of record CM023358.1, on the reverse strand, counting down.
TCGTTAGCTATTATAAAATAAAAGGTGGTCTTGGATAGAACTGCACGCCGATAAAGGAAATTAAAAAACAAATTGAAAATCAAAATAAATCATTATAAGAACATTATATAAACTAAAAAGACTTTATACGGGTATTATAAAAAAAAAAATTTGAAATATTTCTAAGAATAAGCTAGTAGAGTAATTATTTTAGTTTTAACTGAAGAAAAAATTTAAATGATATAATATTATACGTTTTAAATACATCACCCGAAATTTCGAAAATTAAAAAAAAAACAATCATGTGTTAATCGTTAGACTACAAGTTTACCAATAGTGGAAGAGCTAGGCGTTTACAACTTATTATTTAGTAATAAATATATATTGTGTTGTGTTATTTTATGATACATTGACATATTAAATATATACTTTTAATTATTTTATGTTTATAAATTTTGATCAGACTTCCCTCCCCCTCCCATCTGGATACGTATCAGCTTATATATACCTAATAACAGTATGAGAAAACAATTATACTCATACGTTCGATGTGAAATCTGATCCGTTTATGTGTAGTACGTCGACGTAATAATATATAATATAGTACGATTTACACGTTTTACAATAAGCGAGCATTTTCTGCATTTTCGTTCAAAGCGCTTTGCGATTCGCGGTATAATGTACACGAACGATAATACGTAATATCTGTGAATCGGTTTACGGTTCTTGGAGAAGTTATATCGTCGACGAATTGTGCGTCTGTTTTGATCGGGGGTGAAGTGACGGGTGGTGTGGCAACAAACGGTGTGTAAACACGATTTTCCTACCCTAATCTATATACCCCTTTTATTTTTATTTTTCTCTCTCTCTCTCTCTATCAATAGTAAACACAGCCCCTCTACGGGATCTTTAATATCTGACTACTTAGGACGGCCGCCGCCGCACTCTTATCGTCCGCCGACCCGTCACGACTTCCGCCCACGGCGATGTAATTGTCCTGTCGATCAACACTGCAGCAGAATCCATCATAAACAAACCGACCGAACGCGCGATTGTATATTACTGACATACAGGGTGTTCGTATTTCTAATTATAAAGGTTTTTTTTTTTATTTATGATCACCTTGTATATCATAACAGTGGTGGATCGAAGAGGGGAGGTGATCGCCCCAATCATCTTCCCCCGTTCCTACAGAAAAATTAAATTTAACATGTGAACATTTGCTGTATGTATACCTATATAATACGTACTACACAAAAAATTTTAGTTCCCCCACTATCCCGTTACCTTGGGCTGGACCCACCCCTGTAATATTATGTATTATTATATTATAACCATACGATAATATGTTACCCTCCCTCAAACTATACACAGTGATACGTTTAACATAAAAACCGCTAAAATTAATTTTAATCTTAATACATTGTTTACTTCGTGACAAAAAAAAACACATTTTAATTAATATATTTTACACTTAATTAGAGAAAAATTAAAAATAAATATTACAATTATTAAACTAATCTCATATCGTAGGTAAATTAAAAAAAAAAATTTTAAATGTCTGCGTTGAATACTAACTGTAATAATAACTATATAATATTTCTGGTCATATTTATGTAAAAAATTAATAAATATCACTAAGTTTTGACATACTTATCAGCATATTATAGCCATAAATACATTATTTGTATCTTCTTTTCATGATAACTATCATATTATTATAGATATAGATATATGATTATGTAGGTTTCATTATTAAGCATGATTTATAAAAAAAAAGTTTATACAAAAAAAGATTCTAAAGGTAAAATATGTTTTCATCTTAATATATTTAAATGTATCTGTGTCAATTTTAAAAATAATTTTCAAATGTAACTTATATGCTCTACTGCAATTAAATAATCGATTCGTATTTCTGAGGTAATTTATCTGCAAGGTATATTGTTTTTAGTTTTCAGACAGAGGTTTATACTTTTCTAGAACATCACTTTTCCGAATAGTTACTTTAAAATCATACGAATCGGTTATAATAATGATTGGAAAAATAAACTACAATATTTTAAAGAATAATAATAATTTAGAGTAAACTGTTTTTTTTTAGATACATTGATTAAAGATTATTTTCGAATAATTCTCAATAATTTGTTTTTATACAAATTTCTATTTATAGACTATAATGCCATACTACATCACACCCACTTTTACTGAAAAATATCTAGTCATTTTTAATGATATCCTTTCGTCCAATTATACGAGTAATAACCATAATAAAAATATATGTTCATAAATCATTCGAACCATCGTATTGTTAATATTAGAGCTCGGAAGTTATCTTTACACTAATAACTTATTGCAATATTGCTGTAAAAAATGTATAAAATTATACTATACATTTTGTTTATTTAAAATGTATGCAAAATTGTAATAAGTTACATATTTATGAATTATTAGCAATTAGCATAGAAAAATGTATGAGTACCGAACAGGAAATATTTAATTAAAATTACATTTAAATAAATGGGTACTATGAAATTTTGAAAATTAATACTTGAGTATTTTCTTTAAAGTTTTCTTACATTTTTAGGATCCTATAAATTAAATTAAGGAAGTATTTAAATTTATTAATTTAACATAATTTATAATTTGCATATCTTAAAAAGAATTACATTGTATACGATTAATGATATTTCAGAATTTCATATTCTCAAAAATTATAATTTATAAATAGTTATAATTGTCAGAATTTGCAAAAATTTCACTAAAAGAAATTCGTTAATAAATTTATATTTATGTAAAATGGATTTGTGCTTACACAGCAATAACATGTCTAGTAAGAAAAACCATACAAATACAACCGAACCCTAGTTATTATTAAATAAGTACAACTCAAATGTGAACTGCCAAAGTATTATATTATAATACGAAAAAGAAACAAAACCGATATATTACTACGAATATATTTTACTTCTTGTTTATGTTACAAGAACATCATAGTATTATATTATTAATTTGGTTGTTAAAGTATAATATTGTTTTATCGCAAATAACCGTTAGATTTGAAATTAAAAACTTCACGAACTGTGTAATATAAATTTCCTTTGATGGATCACCAAACAAAACTAATAATAATACTGTACGAATATACTCAAATAAGTTTGGAAATCAAATATTAATTATTTAAAATTCATTAAATATATTAAATAAAAATATATAATTTCGGTTATACTATATACTACTTTTATTAAAAACGAAACTAATTGAAAAAACATATACTCGTATTCCAAATAATTTAATTTTCAATAAACATTTGATTCTCATTATATTAATATTATATATCTATATTTGATTTGATTAGATAAAATTAGATTGAACGATATTAACCTTTACCTTAACCTGTTTAAATTACAATGTTTTTTTTTTAAATTATGAAATTAAAAAGATTAATTTTTAAATATTTGTTGAAGAATATAATATATAATTTCATTTGTTTACATGTTTTATTACAATTTTATATTATTTTTATTTTAATAAAAATATTTTATCATGGTGCTACTTCATTACAACATGATAAATTAATACATCGCCATTTAGAAAGTATCAACAAAAAAGAATTGCTCTACTAAAATATTATATAAGTGGAAAAAGTATGTTTATATCAATTACCAAAAACCAAAAGGTATTCACAAATTTGTAACCAAAATCGTGAAAACAACTTGTTTATTAAAATTTTATAACTTAGAACGCGAAAACACGCCTATATTATTATTGACTATTGATTAATATATATTAATATATAACGAATATTTGTGTTTTACAGTGTTTCAACCAGTGATGTATTGGAGCGTATACTCATAACAATATTTGTATAAAAATGCGTATACGCAATATATATAATAATTTTATAATTTATAAATTTGTTGTACATTTAATGACAATAAATTTATAATGTATTATGTATTATGTATTATGTTTCTATTAGTTAATTCATGTATATAGTAATTATTAAGGATAAAAACTAATTATTTGACTAAAAATATAAAAAAAAAATTAATGTCATAATAATCATTTTAAGTAATTTTTTTCTTTTTAATGTAATTTTGAGAAAAATAAGGCGTATACTCAAGACATTATTTACCAATAATAAAATGATTTCCCTGGTTTCAATGTAAATCTACAAAATAAAATTACCCTCTTCCCACCTATGTGTATTATAAGTCCAATCAAAGATTACTTTCTGATCCATTGCTCTCAGATCTTTGGCGACTACATAAATCCATAGTATTATGGGTATAACACTGAGAGTTATGTATTGTTCATTTTTTTTCGACCAGTACTTTTTGATTATCTACTATCCAATTGTGGCCAAATCATAAAATCGATTATTTGTGACCCATATACAAATTAATGCTCCAACTTCCAGAATACTTTTCGTTCAAATGTTATGCATTTTTTTTCTCATCACTTTTTTGTTCATTTTTCATTTTTGCCTTGCGTACGTCAACTATTTGTCTCAAGTAACTGTGGTGTGTAGATAAACTGCACTGACCTAACCTATAAAATATGTTTTTTTGTTCCATATTTATTTTTTTTATATAGAGTACAAAAAGAGGAGATATATATTATTATACGCAGAGACAAAAACGTTAGTACTTTTTTTTTTTTTTTTTTGTCTCTAAAATAAAGACTTTTCTCTCAATCTCACACGGTTGATATTCTTTTGTAATTGTACTTTTGTATACCACGAACCACGACTATATTATATACCACCATACGGAGTTTTGCTGCAGGGCCTGACCATTAGCGATGCACGCGTAATCCCATTCATCGCCCGTCAGATTATATCTAATTCCGGTTTAATTCGATTCAACGGCGGCGCGCGACTTCCCCCTATACAACACGCACTATTCTGACTGTTTATTACGACGACGTCGACGACGACGAGGCGCCTATTATATTTCGCGTCCGGATAACCAGACATAAAGTCCGTTTATTATATTTCCCCGAAAATAAAATACAAAGTATAGAATTGTTTTTCCCCCTCCGTCGACGATGATGAGACCAAACTCGAAAAATAATAATATATTTTCATAAAATACCATTTATTTTATTTTTTTTATTTAAAAACGTAGTTCGAATAATTGAAAGAAAATGATAAGAAAGAAGTTCTATTTATAGGTGATAATAATATTTTTTTTAATATAAAATATATCAATTTTAAAAAATAAATTGATATCGAAATCACAATTTTGTATATTATTGTAATGTAACGTGCCAACTATTTATCAACCTCAATAAATTAAAAACAATTCTGTCTTATAAGTTATAACTTTTATTTAATTTTAACTATGAAATTATATATTTTAACTATTTAAGAACACTACTGGTTCAAATTTAGAGTATAGAGGTCTTCTGTTATGCTAGACGTCTTGGTCATCTTGATCGTCTTTTCTCAGGTGTTTCTTTTATATCCATTCGTTTTACTTGGCCTTTCACCTTGTTGTTGTTTACTTGCTTTTTATTATTCCTTTTCTTGATTAATTATTGCGTGACCTATTTTATTACTATTTTTAGGTACAATAATATGTTATCACCAATTGCAAAATGCTAAGTCCGACTTTATACATAACAGGAATTCAAAATTTATCATTGTATAAATAAAACTCATCAAAAAAAATTGACGAACACGTTAAAACAAATGTGTGATTAATAATATTTATCTTTTAATTCTAATAATTATCATATGAAATATTTATTATAATTATATGACGTCATAACATTTTTTATTTTTTTGTTTTTGAAGCAATTTTAAAGACCTACATATTGTAATATTTTATGGCATTAAAATTTTAATTATTAACTACAGGGTAAATGAAATTTCTAAACTACCAAAATGGTAAAAATTAAAATACCTATACACGGATTCTGCAGACGTTATTTTTGTAGCACTATATATTGCAATTACTCTGCATTTGCAGACTCTCGAGTTATTATGATAATATAATTTTATCATATTTAAATTAAAACCGTTTTTTTTTTTTTTTAATTTGATTACTTTTGCACTTTACTCAATTCCGGCTATACATAATATTATGCGCATATGTATATTATAATATTATATATACGTATAAATTATTATTTTGATTTTATTATTATATCATCGAATAATGTATATCGTATATATATATATAGTCGAATATGTTATTTGATTTGCTTTTAGAGTCACCCTCGATAAATTGGGTTCGAGATAAAACAACAACATTATCAAAGTAAACACAATATAAAGTCACCACCGCATTTGGGTAAAATAATTTCATTACAATTAAGTTCCGTTTCGATCAAATAAAAATAAAAACCGAAACGAAACGAAGTAAAAAATCGATATTATTTTAGTAAATATTTAAAAATAATAATAATAAAAAAAAAAAACAAATCGTTTACCGCAATTGGTTTCAGACGATAATAATATAAAATATAACGATTTTATCATTGGTTAGATCGTTTTATCATTATAATATTATTTTTTTGAAAGTTTTAAGTTGAACGATAATAAAAAAATTGTTAAATGATAAAAAAAAAAAACGATAAAAACGCATTGTCGAGCAGACTATGACGAGTCAATAATTACGTGTCACGCGTTGTTTTTTTACGCTGAATCACCATTCGCAAGGGGACGATTAAAGATTCCGTCGACACGCGGCGATGACGTCGCGACATCTCGGGCCGCAAGTCGGTTCCGGATCTATAACGAGTGAAGGACTGAACATTATATCCACTATAATAGAATGATATACAGGGCGATTAGATTTTCATGTTACTAGAACGGTGTGAATTACTTGTGTGTTCAATGTTATTTTCATTATACTTGTAACGTGAAATTGTTATATATCACCCTGTATATAGGTAATCATAATATAATATAATATTATAAAGTCGAAAAACCGATACTGTTGTGTGGTATATTATAACAAAATACGATGTGTATAGTATATGGTATAATATTACTACATCACTGCATTGACCAAAATTTTAATAATGGTCTAGTTCATATTATCTCTACAGCATCAGCCATATACGCAATACATAATTAAATGCGTATACATAATTAAATAATAAACATCTGTATATACAACATTATTAAGATGATAGATAATTAGTCAAAAAAAGTTTCAGGAGGATGGAGAGAATAATAATTACTAGTAGTAAAATAAATAAATATTTATTTTATAAATTATTATTTATTATTACCTATTACCTACTGAGATAACTCTTATGATTACGGCTGGGATTTTGATGGAATGTCATTTTTTTTTCACGTATCTTAAAACGATGATCCGAAAAGGAAAACAATTTTAATATATTTCTTTATATTTTTTATTTTTCATGTTTTACAGTGCATTTTATAATACTTGAGTTTGATTCTACAAATTATAAAAATAATAGAAAATCAATAACAGAACATTAAAATATTGAAATATATATGAAATCACACAAAACATTGATTCATCAATGTAACATTTCATTATAGCAGTACATATACGTGATATAATCTATCTGTATATTGGTTTTTAAAAAAAAAAAACAATGTTATTTATATTGTTCAATATTGAAATTTTATAATAATTAACTTTATTAAATAGCTTAGCTGAACAAAATCAGTTCTGAATAATTACAAAATACCTATTTCAGTTCAATCCAAAATTCTAATTGGATGGAATAAATCGCTTTTATATAAATCGTGCATTTAAAAATCTTATAACAATCAATTAGGTACTAAAAGAAACGTAATAATAATGTATTATAAAAAATAGTACTATATTGCAAATTTACCAATATAATAAAATTACTTGTCTTGATACAAATTGAGAACGAAATTTTTTGTTTATAACGGAAAATTTCTATCATGTAAAATGTGAAATAGAAAAAATGTGCATACGGACAAATATATAGATATAGTCTAAAATTATTTGTAGGTTTAATACTTTTAAAATAATCGTGTTATGAGGTTTTCCGTAGAAGAAAACGAAATTAATAAAACAAATTAGAACCGCTATTTTCTCGCTGTAAAATAAAGCTTTGTAACATACATTTAGATCACCCTGTATATCGTTTATAATCCTTTTATAATTAATTCTACCCTTTGCGGAACAACTCTGCTATTATTTTGTAAGAGTTCGTTAAAAAAAGTAATACGCACGGCAAAGAGATAATTCCAAAATTTAATTATCGTATATTATACTTTGTAATCGAATCGAACAATAATAAATTAATTATCGTCTGCGTCCGTTAAACGAAGATGAGTTACGAGTGAATAATGAAAATTCGTACATATCGTATAGCAACACATACAATTTTAAATTGAAATACATTATACAATATCGATTATAACCGTATTTTAGGTATTATTTCGTTTTATAGACACTACAAATAAAGTAGTTAGGTAGTAGGGCTGCTGTCATTTCTTCAGAACAACCACTAAAAAAAATTCAATAACTCGGACACTAAAAAAACATAAACGAAAACCTCAGGTTTGGTTTTAAAATTCTGTGGTAGTGCTCATGTTTCCCAAGCACCCCTAATATAAAAATACCTATCTCTAGAACTAAAAGAGTACAAACGATGGAATTTTTGGCACATACAAGCACAAACGATGCACAATCGAATGCTTTTGGTTTGGTTTTGAAATTCTATGATAAGAGTGCCAATGGATCCGAATCGGGAAGACTAATTGGATTTAATTGGTCTACATGTTTCCAACTATAGTATTTTTCAATGTTTTCCATGTAAAAATGAGGCTATATTATTCGCGTATTTTATCTATTAGCTTATAATAATATGATGAAAACAGTTACAACTTTTTTTCATTCACGTGCCAAATGTTCAGTTATTATAACCACTAACCAGTTATTATTATTATTATTATTATTATATATATATATCTTATTGATACAGCCAGATGAAAATAAGAAAATAATCAAAATATGTTTTCTTTTAAAACAACATTTATTTTTTTAAAAGTATATATATAACAATTTGCTATATAGTATAGTGATGTGATTAATAATAATAATACGTTGTTTTGACGATTGGAGCGCTAGGTTAATGTTTTCCTAAATAATATGTCAACCAATTGATTTTTTAAGACACTTCAATCGTTTTCTATAGAGCATTTCGTAACCTGTAATCTTAAATCGTGATAACATCGTCCTCTACAAAAGTGTACTTAAACATTCGATGGAGTAAAACTATTTTATAATATTTGACGCCTTATTCCGTATAATTACTTATGGTTCAATCATATTAAAAATATACAGGTTATTGCAGGAACCTATTCCATTAAATTGATGAAAGCAAATAAATCAGCGTAAAAGCAACCTATAGAGATCATGTATTCATAATAGATAGATAGAGCAAAAGAAAAATGGATATCTCTAACGCTTCCACTTTGTTTTCTAAACGACAAGTATCAATGAAATAACCTGTATGTATCGATCGTCGGTTTAATACGGATAAATGCTATTAGTTATTTAAAAATGTCAAAACACGAACGAAAATGTTTTTTTTCAATCACGAATGATATCGCTGACAATGAAAATGATCCGCCTTTATCGTGTTGCTACTATAAGTAACTAACAATTGACAAATTGTTTCGATCTCGGCGGCATTTATGTAAATTTCAATAAAAACACGCGTTACGCCCCGCGCTACTGATCGAGGCGCATTTCTGCATTCGCGCATAAATCACTGCAACGAAAAGGGTAAACGCGTATAATATTATATAGCGCATAGAGCAATAAAATTAGTTTCTAAATACGCGCGGAAAGTACCTACGCGCAGAAGAAAAAAACGACGAGAAATCGAATAAAATTGAATGGGAGATTTTTATTTTATTTTATTTTTTATTCGTCATACCTACTCCTCGTCGCGCGTCATCGGCTTTTCACCGTTTCCTGTCTAATACAATACGTCGCAATCAAGTGCTGCGACTGATCGATATATATATATAATATACATTTATAGAGAGAGAGAGAGTGAGAGAGAGAGAGAGAGAGAGAGAGAGAGAGAGAGAGAGAGAGAGAGAGTGAGTGAGAGAGAGAGAAATTTTAACGGTTTTAGGGCTTTAGAATATATCGTATACACAGAGTGATCAGAACTTCACGCTACAAAATACTATTTGAGAACTCGTTGTGACTAATCTATCGATCACTCTGTATAAACATATGCGAGATTAATGCCAGTTCGACGATACAGGTCCTGCTGCAGTCGGTCATTAAAATTTCTCCCGGCTCGACCGAACGGTCGGAGACAATAGGACTAAAAGCTTTTTCCGAGTGAGAGAGAGAGAGAGAGAGTCGACTTAAAACAATTACAAAGAGATTTGCTCCGACGTATTAGCGTCTGCATGTGCCCCCGTAAGTCAATTTTAATACCCCTTTTGTATGCGTGCCTCCACCACCCCACGTAAATAGTCCGGATCCTCCAGTCCTCGTATCGGGTTCTTATCAGGTGCGCGTGTAGCAAAACCCGAACCGATCAGTTTTCCCATTTCACGCTCAACAGATTATTATTTATCCTGCACGAGAGATTGAACAAAATCGTGATGTAAACACTACCTATAGGCACATTATTATTATTTTGTACAAAAAAGATAAATATCATTATAATTTATTTTCAATACAGACGGCAAATACACAGTAAATAAAAATATAATATTGTGATACAAAACAAACGGAGATAAGCATAACTGATATGGATAACATAATATTATTATTATAACAGTGTGCAATTCCGAAACTATGTTATTAAAAAGAGATTATTATAATTTGATCGGATTAACTTTCGAATGTCCCATATAGATTTTATATTTTCTTCAGAGAAATATTTTGTTTGGTTAAGTAATACCTCGGTTATAGTTCCATTTTCATGAAAATACTATTTTAAGGTTTTATAAAACAACCGGTTGATATGAATATGAAATTCAATGTGAATAAAATAATAAAATATACAATTTTTTGAAATTATAGTTAATCCAATGAGCCTACATTGGATATTTCAGTTATAATATTAAATTTTAATTTTAATTTTAATCCAATTAAAATTATATACCGTTGTTCTATTCAATTCGATTTCAACAATTTGCGTGGTATAGAGTAATAATATTCAACAATTTTCGTTACCAATATAAATAGTATAATATATTCTCTACTGCACTTGCAGGATATAAAACTGAAATGAAAATATTAAAAACACCGATTGAAAACGTATAGGTTATAATATAGGTAATATTATGAGTTTTCAATCGGTGTATAAATATATATTATATTGTGTTCAAACGGATTGTCGGCGAAAAGGTATATTTGGTTGTGCAAACACATCTATAAACACTAAGCTCAATGTGCGTCGTTTATTATTCTACTCTTATAATATATGTTTAATAATAATATAGGTACCCGTCAGAATACTGATTTGGGATTTCGCTGTTTGTACAGGATGATTCAATAAATACGATCACCCCAGTTTTTAAACTTAAATTATATGCATATATTTTAATACTTGGTTGTTTTACGTTACTATTAAGTAATAGTATAATAATAAAAGAAGCTACAGATTTTTCGTCAAACGTTTTATAAGAATTTTCGAATTCCAATATAATAGCGTGTAATATAGTTTTCTAATATTATATTTTTATCATTCGAATAGGATTTAATATTTTTTAAACTGATAATATGACTATTATAATTTAAATGTTTAAAAAATAATTTTCTGTTACAGAGATGGTTCTAATAATCTGAATCAATTATTGGTGATCGTATGCGTCGGACCGAAATGTAATATGTTGTACAACTTCAATTTTTCAGTTTGAACAGTTCAACCCTGCACCTTTAGTCTGAATCTACTTTCATACTTACGAACACATCATAAATATAATATCATACTTAGTACACATAAAATATATAACAATAAACTACCCCTATAATACTCGTGACTCGTGAGAATTTCGCGGATTTCGGTACGTCGAAAATTCCAAACATAATCAACTGAATATAGTTTGTCTGAAAATAATGGGTAATTGATCTTCCAGTACTGATGTGGACCTCGATGTGAGCGATTAGAATTTTCCAATGATAGGGTAGAATCATCCCTTGCGTTTTGTCGGGTCTACGGAGTAAGGGATGAGTGGTTGGACGAAAACGATGAATATGCCGTGAAACAATCGCGTCGTTATATTACAACATGCGTTTATATTATATAATAGTGCTTATAGAATAATTTCGCTGTTGTGTATTTTGTTAATGTTTTATAGACGAACGTCGACGATAGGTTTTCCATCAACAAACAACCGCTGGCGTTGTACATCCATAGCTCAGGGCCATCAACTTGTTGATTAAACATTACCCCTAGTATAATATAACAATTTATATATACATATACATTTATTACATGTATTTATTTATATATATATATATGGGGTGTACCAGGACGCTTTATACTATTTATAACATAGATATTAAATATATGGATAGGACGTGACGACTCATCAGTGGAGACTCGAATAATTAGAGATAAATAGTTGAAGTCATATGCTATCACTTACAAAAATGTAAATACAACGTCTCAACTTATTGTTACTTCAGGACTATATCAAAGAATAACCTACAAAATGGTGATTCATGATGATTTCATTACAAAATAAAGAAAAAACTTCAATAAATTAATCATTGTGGAACACCCTGTATACTCGTAAATATAAACACAGAATACTGCAGTGTTTAAGTACTCGAGAACCGATTGAAATCGTTAAATATATATGTATGCGTTTGTTATATTATATATATATGGTCCCTGGAGGACTTTGCGGTTCCCATGTGTGTTATTTAATAACAGTATACTCGTATACAGAGTGATTTTTTACTTGTTACTACGATCCATCACTCTGTGAAAATATAAGTAGTTGTTAAATTACTAGTTAACATTTTTGGTTATTGAACATATTATCATACATTCTGTTCTATCATCAATTTTGCACACAAACGGTATTATTAGTGCTTAAATTTTGACTACAATTTTTAATTTTTTTTTATATTCTTTTATTGTTAGATTAAATTATTAGTTTTGCAACAATAAAGTTTAAATTAAGTACAAACGTAACATATGACACGAAATTCATAATAAACACAAATCATACTTAACAGTATACATTTCATATCAACTTAAAAAATGACGATTTATTTTTAATTGAATCTCAATTAAGTTAATTATAATATATATTATGGCATAATCGTATGACTTTCATTTCGATGTTGTTATAAAACAACGATTGTAAATTTCTTGTATTTTTATACAACACAGGTTAAATAGTTGTTATATATAAGTAATGGTTTTAAACATATTTTAAAAAATTAAAACTTAATTTGAGTTAATAGATTGTGTATCTATTTTAGATTCTAAGCGAACCGTTTTGGTTTTACAATGATATGTGCTTTTTTTCTAACTGATCTGAAAGCACGATTTTAGGCAGAAATAATAGTCCAATTACTACAATTAGGTTATGTTTTTGCCAAATAATTGCATTTAGTTGGTAAGCTTTAGTTTATTTAGCTTATTTTTCAAACTTCTCAAACATTTTTCATTAGGATAAGAAAAACAACCGAAAAATGGTTGAATAACTATAGTAAATATGATATTTTTAAGTCTGAAAGTAATTTGTTGGGTAGTAAATGTGTTCTGATTAACACAAATTAGGTATGTTTTTAGTAGAAAATTTTTTTTAATTTGTACTTTATGTAGTTCATTCTTTTAAAATGAAATTCATTCGTAAAAATGCAAAAATATTTCTAAAAAAGGTTCATAATTCAATTTCAAATAATGAGCTTTTGTTTTCTTGAGACACATTTATAACTTGCAAAGCATTAAAAAAGTTCATTAAATTTGAGCACTAGTTATAATAAATGTTAGTTAAAACATGTTATAATAATGTTACGATAAATGACTCATTTCGTTTCATTCGTTTAATCCAACAAACAAATCAATTCAATCTTATTTAGTAATTTAAATTTTGAATCAAAAGTGGCAATAACTCATATTATGTCAAAAAATAGTATAATAATTTAAAAATCAAAAAGGTTATCCAATATTTTAAGTATATACATTTTTAAATTGTATTTTGCTCCTGTCAAGTTTCTTAAATTCTACTTTTCTGGTCGTTGTACCGAATCCTTCAATTTGCTTCAAATTACTTTAAGCATGTTTAATACTTTTGCATATTTCAGTACTTTTAACGAAATTCTAGAAATTATGCCACGACAAAAAAATCTAACGTTTCAAATATTTATTATAAATTCACATTTTTTGTTACAAACTATTGACATTAAAATACAATCCTTTGTACCAATGTACGATATGCCGTCTAATTTAATAGTATATTTCCCGATGCAACTAATTAAAAATTAATATCTGCTCTTGAAGTACTAAGGAACGATAATACAATGAATAAAATATGTATTTAAATTTTCATTAAACTTATATAACTATTTTTTTTTTCCATGATGTACACTAATTGATTGTTAATAACAATTAATTTTAATCGCGATCAAAGCTAATTAAAAAATGAAATACAAAAATTTTAATTTTCCATTGTACTAAAATATTAATAATTATAAAGAACAAAATCGGTTTCAACAATATTATTTCTTATTTTACAAAGTTTTTTTTTCAAATATAATAAATATTTTAACGAACGACGAAAGGAGCTTATACTAATACTACTGCAGCTCATTACTGTTGTAATTGTCATTCACGAATTCATCATTTGTCAAAAATTTTTGGATACCGAATGATGAACATATTAATGAAGACATACCTATCAAATATTTTAAATATTACACTAACAAATTTCAATACAACCGAAAGTAATTTTTAAGTTTTAACTATAGTATAACTCTTATATAATTTACTCGAAAACCCAAACAGTAACTGATAATTTGTAGTAACTCGCACAGTATAATTTATTAAATTCGACTCAGTTTTAAATATATATATTAAATTCTATAAATTTTTTCTCGGTATAGATATCTATTAACCGGCAACCGCAACGTTATCGAGCGACTCGAATTGATAACAATTTGTGTTTTATTATTTATCGATTTTCGTGATATTATTCGAGAATGTCGTTCGAGTTCGGCAATTGTCGGCGGACGGAAAAATATAAAATGAAATAAAATCAGACGATATTTCTTCTGGGGCACATGTACAAATAATATATAATATTTATATATACTTATTTCTCGCAAACGTTGCGTCACAGACACGCGCTCCATTCGAATCCACGGCGGTAGTGTAGTAAGTCCTGAAATCGAGCGGGAAGGGACGGAAGAGATGGGGTCGTCAGCTTTTATATGGACCTTTTTCTTGGCGCCCGGTCCGAATATCTGTCTGGCGCCAAACGCCCGACGACTTTCCGTACGAGTCTCGCAGTATAAATGTATAATATTATATTTTTTTGTAGTGTTTCTAGATATTTCCCATATAATATTATAACGTTTAACGTCTGTATAACAATAATAATAACTAGATCTGATGAGATTTTAATGATCTAAAAGTTTCAAAAAATTGCTAAAAAGTTTAACGTGGTATTTTAAATAACACCTATACTATATAATTCCATAATACTATTTTAATTTAAATAAGAATATTATAAAACAAATCAGACAATGTCGCTTGTAACAAACAGCACAAAAAAAAAATGCATTTAAAATTGTATGTATTTAATAATTCAGTGATAAAATATTAGTTTTGAGATAAATATAAATGTTACAATCAAAGATTTCTGTCATTTATTCTAATGAGTACTTGTAAATCAACATTAATTTATAAATAATACATATTACATACACCTTAAATTCCAATATTTAATCAAATAGGTATAAACAATTTTTTAATATTTTTAAACCAAAAACCTTAAAACAAGTGATTAAAAACAAGGATAAACCATCATAAAAGAAAACAATTTTAATATTTTAATAAGGATATTAGAAAACGAAAATCTAACCTAACTTACCTAACCTAAGAATACGTGCCAAAGAACAACGTAAAAAATATAAATAATCATAAGTAATAAACATCTTAACATTTTACTAATCACTGTGTATGTGATAGTAATGGTTTTATAGATAATTTAGAAGTGTGGCGTCCTCTTAATGAAAATTGTATAAAAAAAATAAATTATGTAAAATAAAAATATTTAATAATATCCGTAATGCCCAGATTTATTTACTAATTGCAATATCTCCGCGAAAAAAAAATTTGATCATTACATTTTGCATTCCATGTTATAAATAATTCAAATAATTACAAAAATTATTGACGTGGAATATTTCATTTTTCAATTAAATAAAGAAAATTATCAAAAATTGCCGTACAAAAATATCCAATGAACATTGGAACTCACATCAACATTTTCATAAATATATACTTGGATATTTTCAAATTTCCCCTAATTTAAAAAATAAAACGTTAAATTTTTATTTTTCAATGTGGCGTTTCTTTTTAAATTAGTAATACAAGTTTTATTATAGTCAGTTGACTATCTAAAAATTAAAAAAAAAAAATCAATTCTAACATTTTAATTTTCGGTGGAGATATTGAAATTACTAAATATATCTGGGATACCCTCTGTATCCATTTAAATAAACACCAGCTAAACCTAGTTTCCACCCCTAATAAATAACAATAACACATAATATAACAATATAAGTATACAGAGTGATCAACACTTGACTAAAATGTCACAAAAGTTATTTCTAATAAAATATGCAATCAAAATTATATAACTGCCACCTTTATTTTAAAACACATTTTTGATCACCCTGTATACTGTTAAAATAATACAACAAAACCGATAATTTAAAATAAAAATTAGTAAGTATATTTACATTATATTTCTTTTGATTTTTTTTTCATTTAATATTTATTTTATCGCCGTCATTGCCGATAACGTTGTTTAATATTTGCGATTTCGTAAATATTTCTGAGCCCCGACAAAACTCTAGTTCTGGTCAATTTATACAAAATATGCGCAAGTCATATTATATTAGAATATAATACTCATTTTAATAATATTACACCCCAAATATACAAAGAATGAACAAAATTTACTAAAACAGACTTTCGTATTAAAATCGATTTTTTATGATTTTTTTTCTCGGAAGTACAAACTTTGACATTGTGTGAATTTTTATACGATATCTCACCGAGCACAAGATTTTATTTTTATAATCAAATAGTCAGTTTATAGTGACACTAAAATGAACATAATAATAATATGTAATATTTTCGTCATAAACTATTACGTCTTTTTGTTTCGCGTATATAAATAATAATTTTTAACATTTGAAATTATACGCGACAGGTTACTATTGTATGAGATATGTTTTTTATTAATTTATGGTTTCTTGAACGATATAATATATTATAATGTATATTGTATATTATTATATAAAATATTTAATGTTAGGTTTTACCTAACATTACTAAAATAAATCCCGATATTTAAAAAACTGCAATTTTATTCAAATATTTTATTTTATTATCAAAAAATTTTGAAAACATAAAAAGAACATCGCAGCGTAAATGCTAATATGTAATCTTCATATTATTATTTGTCTAAAATTATTATATTTCGCTATTTGTCGGAAATTAATTGTGAAAAAAGAAAACGGTTTACATACAATATTTAAACGATATATTTTTAACCCAGAAAAATAATTTATTAAGACTCATGGTCGAATTTTATAATATTACGGCTTAACCAACAAAATAAAAAATAAAAAATATGTAATTAAAATAGTATATAATAAATATTTACGTCTATTTTTATTCTTAAGTTACATTTCTAATTTTTTAAAAATTTTGTTACTATTCTGTAAATTAAAAAATTAATTACTTTATAATACTTATATTATATATATATCGCCTATGAATATTGAATTGTTTTAATTATTAAAAAATATATTAACATTATTTAAATTAATTTTTGAATAATACGAGAAGAAGGAGAAGAGGAATCTGTTCAAAAAATGTACCTAATCGTATTATTAAAATTAATTAAAATGCCAAATATAATCTTGTATTTAATAATTACCAAATGAATCGTTAAAAATTAATTTTTAAATGCATATTTTGAGGTTTTTTAGGAATACAAATCATCTACCTTAATTATAATAATATATTAAAAGCACCCGAGATCGGTTAAATCGGTATAATTTCCTTATTTTTTGTTTTTTTATATGGTCAGTATATAGTATATTATTTTACGCATTATATATATATATATATATCATATGGCGTAGGAAAAAGGTCCATGGTCGATGTTATTATCGTCATCAGTATACTTTAGATGTCTTTTTCCCTTATTTAGGGTGCGCGTTCCAGCGGACCGACTACAGCGGCAGCGGTCCATTAAACGCCTGTATCTCTTAATCAAAACTCCTCCTCTGGTGACAATGAGTTATAGCCCCGACAGCGATGACTTGAATATTAAATGAGAAACCGGAGAATGTTTAAAGATATAACGAACGGGGGAGGAGAAAAATCATAATAATATAATACGTTTTTTTTAAAAAAAAAAAAACGATTTGTTTTTTCATTAAATTACGATGTAAAAGTATATATAATCGATAAATCGCATTGTTTTTAGAATAAGCGTTATAATAAACACGAGTAAATAAACCTGCTCAGAAAATACGACGTTGCGAATATTTAAGGAATTTTAGGGTGTGTCCTCGGAATATATTCCATTACCAATTTTAATCCTTTTCCCCTCGAAACGATAATGTTTGAAAAAACTATTTAGGATATAAAAATAATACGATAATTAATTTTTTTTAAGTCTCATAATGGTATTTAAGTCCCTAGGATACCTAGTTCTTCAAGAAGAAGAGCGTTTAAATTTTTGCATTTCCGTTAACATTTTTTCGGGTAGAAATAATGGTTTCCTTAGAAGAAGAAATACTATCAAAAAATGGCGGAAAATCGGCAAAATTACTGTTTCCGTTATTTAAATTTTAAAGTTTTTTTTATTTCGTGATAACTAATTAAATAAAAATTTTCTTGAGTACTCACATGGATAATATACACGGGTGGTAAAATTTTAATATGGCTTGGTTGATTTTCTAGCTAAATATAGAGCTTTAAACTTTTCTCCAAAAATGTTTAATATTTGCTACAGTTTTTGGTTTGAACATTTTGAACCCCGTAAACTACTTAACTTATTTACAAAATATTATAAAAATCATAAGTAACAACAACTTTATAAGCTTTTAAAGTTAATAACTTTAGTAGAATTAAATATTATGATAATTTATGTATTTTTAATAGTCTGAAAACATTTTTTCGGGTATAAATAATAGTCCGATTACCACAAATAGAGTATGATTTCAATAGAAAATTGCATCTTCTTGGTACTTTACTTGGTTCAGTTTTTGAATATCTCAAAAGTTTTTTTCTTGGGAGAAGAATAACTACCAAAAAATGACAGAAAATCGGCAATATTACAATTTTCGTTAATTTGAATTTTTATATTTCGTGATAACTAATTCAGTTTATAGTTTATATCGTAAGGACATGAAAATTATTTTGAGTAATCTCACGGGTAATTTACACACGCGATTAAAATTTTGGATAGGATTTTTAGTATAATCTGTTATATATTTGCTGATTTTCGCTCAGAATTGTATTTTCTAATACAATACCATTGCATTCAAATCATAACAATAATAATCTTAATTATAATAAACCACTAATTTCTCTGAGAACCGAAGGGACGAATGAGGAATGTCTAGAATCGATCTTTGCCCTTTTTTAAATTTAGATATAACCAAATCAAATCTTAAATCTTATAAAATAACAATAATATGTATATTTTTGTGCATTATTCCAGGTGTCCATAATTCAGCTAAACGTCCAAAAATGTTTAATTACTAAATGTGATGCTAAGTTGCTTGGTGGGCGACGCGAGAAAATATAAATGACGACGAATGCGATCGAATCTTCTCCCGCGAGAAGTTTGCGAGTCTGGTCCTAATTCCAAGGGATTTGCATGCGACGACGATTTATATTGTTTTTACTTTCTATGCACAAGGTAGGTACACTTATCGAGATTAACCTCGACGCCACCGGAGACGACGAGAGGTAGAAGGTTCGAGTAAAGACTGTTGTTCAACTATTATTTTTCCTTTCCCCCGTTTTTTTATTTCCTCCGAATGTTTTAATCTCGAGCTGTTGTTTTCGACGATTGTTTAACGGTTTTATTATGCCGGATTTGAGATTTAAACGCGCATTTTGCTCGAAACGAAATGGAAAAAACGCTGTTTTTTTTATTACGTACGCGTATATCCTGCTGTCTGTTTTTGTGTCCGTAAGTGTTATACAATTTTATTTGTATTATTTTATTAGAAATCGAATATTTGCAATACACATAAAAAGTATTAATACAATAAAGGAAAGGTTAAAGGTTAGATAGTTGAAGGTTTCTGAGCCATTTACATTTAAACCGACTTTCACGTTAACTGTTACTTGCAAAGAAGAATCATGGAAGAAAGATAGGTACAATCACCCTATTATAAATGTTATTATGACAATTTGTGTGTTATTTATAAGAAGCAAGTACAGATATTTTTGGAATTTGAAGGTCTGAGTGTACCAAGAGTTATAATATTGGTGATAAAACCTTATGTCACTAATTTCTCAATCTACTTTTCTGAACAACTAAAAGGTACTGTTTGATATTTTAGGTGCATTTTACCTAACATAACTTAACTCATTTGTTATTCATACATATATTAGTGATTGGATTGCTCACGGAACAGTCCCATACATATTTTAGATGTTAACACGAAAAATGCTTATTTTCTAATATGACATTCTAATATAAATTATATATAAAATATGTATAATAAACTATATATATATTGTTTTACTATTATAGTTGGTGTTTTATACATATCAATACCCTTTATAGTTTTACCTGACAAATCAAAAATAATAAATATATATGATATGTCGATACGGATTGTATTTTATTAATACATTACTATCTAAATTCTAAATCGACCAGCTATATAATTTCTATTAAATAATCGTCAAAAATATTGGATGAAATTCCATAATTACAGTGAATTTAGTGTTTTTTGTATTGTATAGCGTCACAACTACAAAATAATATTAGACATTTGACATACACCTAGTATATTATAATAATATTATTGTATTTAAATCAGTAATTTTAGTGTATAATATTATATTAAACGTCTCATTTCGGTATAATCACTGGTGTGTTGGTAAATTTTTTTTTGAGTTTACCCTTCATTTTAATGTTGAATATAGATACTTGGTTCAGACTATAAGAGCATAAATTGTGGAATCGAAAGCATAATATTTATTTTAACATTTAGCTGACGCATAAAAAAAAATATAGTACCTACCTAAAGCTTTTTATCATTTGAACTTTAAGAAATTAGTGCTTAAAATAATTATAATGTAAATTATGCACAAATAGACAATTTTTAATTCTCTAATAAGTGATTATAAATCGTTTCTTAGTAGCTACTCTAGTTATAAAAAATATAATAGGTACGTATGATTCAAATTATAATAAAATACATTTTATGAACACTTCATTTTCGTATTACAAAATAAATTAATATTATTATATAGATATAACACTATACAATATATTATCTATTAGTAATATATTATAGTATAATATAACAGTCGTTCACCCGTTAAATCGTTTGATAGTACAGATATTAATTAAGTTGTATAAATGTATAATAATAACACACAAACGAAAATCTGTACCCATTATGAGTATTCAATATTGCCATATCTTCACCAAAACTTCTTAGAAATCATAAGAAAATAATGTTTTATTAGAATATTAATATTTATCTGAAGAAGATTCAAATAGTTAGGTATTTATTTTTAGTAATTTTTGTAGCATGTAGCGTATACCCATAAAATTATACTTTTTTTTAAGTATACTCAAAATTTCGCAAATGTGCTTATACCCGACGTATATCTGCGTATATCCTCCAATACACCATTGGGTATAATAATTCAACAAAATGTACGCGGTCACGCGTAAACTAAAATGTATAATACAAATAAATCGGTATTGGACGAGCAGAAAAAGTTAGTTATTATTATTATTATTATCGTTATCAAACAAACATACGCGCGTTGATAACAGCAGTCGTCAGGACACGTGCCACGCACGGACGTCAAACAACACGAAATCTAAAATGGGGTCTAGTATACCTATACTATACCTATTATTATATTCCGACGCAGCGTTATTATATTATATTATATACCTTTTGTGCGGACGTTATCTCGAATTTCTAGATGAGTTAACACCCTATTTTCACGGACCGATATATATTAAAAATCTCCGTCGCGTTTATTTTTTTCGCACCGATTTGTTCTTTACTTTCCGCCGCCACCACACCCTCCCTTTAACACTACGCAGCTCACCTTCACGTATAAATTAAACGAAGTTTTCCGCCCGAAAAAAGCGAGTTAAATTACGCATTTTTCATTATATACTCACCACGATATACAGGGTGATCCGAATATATTGTGATATAATATATATTTTATACTTGCGAAAAATAATACCACTTTTAAATTTTTTTTTATTTTCTTCTGTTTCTCTATTATCGGTTCTTTAAACGATTTAATAATAAATTAAAAATAATTACCTAACATAACCTACCTAAATAGTATATTCAATTTAAAACCTAGTACAAAATATGCGACGTCCTCATCACGCGAGCCATTATTACGAAATAATGTGTTGATATTATTAATATTATTATTATTACTATAATTTTACTAGTATATGATATATTAACCACATCTGGTAAATGGTAATTACTTTTATAGAATTTCTTTTATATGAAATTTTGTTCACCCTGTATAATATATTATATTAAACGTTATCGCCATATTATTGCTATTATTATTATTATGCTCGTTGTGCACAGGTAAAATACAAAGAGGAGAAGACCGTCAAACACGTTCTCGAACGACGCGAAAGTTTTTCATACCAAAGACCGGAGCACATATTAGGGCGCGACGATATTGCACAATAATACATATTAATATACATTATATAGTGAGTAAAACATAATAACTATATTATATTATACGAGTTTGTTACAGTTTACAAAGAGAATCCTTATGTGCAGATTGAGTTTTTATTATTATTATTATTTTAAACTTTTTCTACATTATTATATGAATTGCTATCGAAATTGATCTAAATCGTTGGTGGTAGGCACTTACCTAAATTGTAAACATCAATACCCACGCAACACGTGCACACAGTGTATAATGACAATAATTAGGGCTGATGTAATTGTATGTCCTAAAAACGATCCAAACATGCATTTATAATGTCCTTTGTAAAAGTATACATCACTAATATAGATTTATAATTTATTTAATTTGAAATTCAACTGATATTTGAATGATAAGTATAAATTTAAATCGTAGAATTACAAGTTGAATCTAAATTTCAGAATATACCCTAATTATAAATATTTGGACGAGATTTCAAAATTAAATTACATCTAAATATTACTACTTTGAAAAAAAAAAAAAATGCTTAAATATGTTTTAAAAATATTTTAGAAATCCAAAGTTGCTCTATAAATACAAATATATCAATAATATGTCGAAATTTAGGCACGTAAGAATATTACGTCGAATCCAGAACATAATTTACTTTTGAATTTTTAATATTAAATTCATATTTCAAAATTTTGATGCGGATTTGATGTCTTAAATTTATTATAATAACATCATCCACAAATGCTCTTATTACTATTACAGTTATGTACTCGTATGTACAGAATGAAAACAATTTCGATATTTACAAATATATATATATTATATTGAATATAAGAACTCGCCAAAGATAATCAGTATTTATTTGAGTATTATAGCAATTTTCTCGTTTTAATTTGCGAATTATAGAAAAAATATTTGTAATTATTTCAATATATTATATAGGAACCTAATGAAGTATGAACGTCATCTTAAAATGTTTCCTATGAGCAAACACTGTAAAATATTGAAACCTCAAAATGTTTTCTGTCGTAATATAAAATGTTAATTAGCTTACATTACCTATATTAGGAAATATTTTATGCTATATATTGTCATATTCGTTACCGCCTTCTTTAAACCCGCAACAATTCCGTTTTTAGTATTATTATTATTATTATTATTCGTCACTTTTTGTCGACGTCAAATGTTGTATATACGAAAAATGACACTAATGGCGCGGATATGAAAAGTTTGTCGAGACACTAATGGACGTCAGCTAAAAGCATCCGCGGAAAAGCAATAAACGTAATTGACGATTGTATGTAAAAAGGATTTTTTTTCTCTCTCCATATTTTCTCCATACATTAACGGTTTACACGGAAAGGATATAATATCATAATATATCGCCATCATACGAGTGTGTCGCGTGGTTCAATCGTGCGTGTAGTCACGCGAATGTAAAACATAATATTGCGTACAAATATTAAAGTCCCCTCGTCAATTTTTTTTTTCCGGCAAACTACAAACGCGTCGAAAAATCGGAGACGGACAATAAAAGTCTAAAATTGTATAACGAACAATGTCGAAGCAATAGCAAATGCAAACCTTCTTTTTGTTTTTTTTTATTTTTTGAAATTCGCGTTAACTCGAAAATGTAATAAATTTCTTAAACAATTGTTTGGTAAAACTGTATGAATAAAATATTTTTGTAGTGAGAGAAAAAAAAATTAACTATGTAATAAGTTAAGTTTGTTTTTTAGATTAATATATGAATACAATATTACGAACGAAAATAATAATTATTTATGTTATTTTATTTTCACAGCCTCGTAAAAACAAATCATTATATTTTTTTTGTATAAAAATCAACTTCACTTTTGTTTTGAAGCATATTTCTTAACTTAAAAAAGTGTAAGTACAAAATTTAGGAAAAAAAAATGTTTCATTTCATTTCATTTACCGAAGTTAAAACTTCTGTAACATTGAATTTTAAATCCAGCCAGATTGTTTTTCGTCTCACCGCGGTACGTAATAATAATATAATAGCCGATGGACGATGATGACATTTCGTACAATGAGCCTCTCCTTTGATTTCGTAATTGAAAATCGTATTTAACGTAGGGAGGAATAAGTACAGTGAAGAAAGCAAAACCGATTAAAGTTAATGTGTTTAAACAAACATTGTTGTCGTCGTCTTGGTTGTCTGAAAACAAGTGATACTGTCTCGAAAATAAAAGGGATCGGCTCGGATTACAAAGATAAAAATAAAAGCTTTTATATAATATAATATATACTGGACCGTTTTTCTAGAGGACAACTTTATACAATATATAGGTATATACATTCATTCTTGAATGTCACCGCAACCACGGTATATAATAATAGTCGTCAAGAGACATTCTTCAATATCTTATGTACGGTATAGTATGATAAATATGACTTTTCAGTGAATGTTTCAATCTTACACCGAAAAATGTTGATTTATTAATACAACTAAATAAAAATCGTTCCAAATAAAACAATATTAGTATATATGATTATTATTAAACGGTTTTTTTGTGAAAAATTAGAATATTAAATACTAAAATAAATCACATTATAGCCTATAGGTCAGGTTATCGAATGGTCAACGACCACATTCAGTAAGTTTAATAATTTTGTAATAAAATTAACGAAATGTTTTCCTTTTAAACACAACATAATAATTCTTCACATGTCTAATATAGAAACAGTACTTTTAAAAATTATTTTTATATCGCATTAAAAAATTCAGAAGCAAATTAAGGACTGTGATTTGATTATTTTTTTTTTATAAATTTCACAATTGTATTTATTTATACATAAATAGATACTATATTTTACTATACTCAGAGACTGGAAAATAAGTAAAATTATAATTAATATTATTTCATATCGCGAAACAAATTAATACATTATTTTTAAAAGTAGGTACTGTAACATAATAAATGTTTTTAAAATCGTATAGGTAATTATTATATTTATATATAGAAAAGAGATTGATAAAAATGTAGTTTTAGCAAGTGATAAAAAATTTTCGATTTATGAAAATACTAAAATCAATTTTGTTTAACAACATTGACATGTATATTTAAAAAAAAAGTTATAAAAAAAAAACAAAATATGAACCACAGTGTGATAATGTAAAAAAATTGTCAAATATTTTAAAAAAACATTATAATATTTATGATCATTATTATAAAAACATAATTTCCTTTTAGGTTGCTGTTATAATAATATTATAATGGAATTGGATTTATATAATATTTTAAATGTGCGCGTGTATGTGTGTGTATGCGATAGGGTCGTGTTAAATGGAGCGAAAGAACGCATGCGGAATATAATATATTTATGAGGAGAACATTGTTTTTATAAATTCATTTTAACTTTTATATACGAGTCATTTAATTGTTCTTGTTCAGATAATTCATATCGTACAAAACTATAAATATTAATATCCATAATGGATAATAAAATTCCACACATATACTCAGGATGTATCATGAGGCTTTGTCAATTATATAAAGTATTATAATATTATAATAATAAATCGTTTGAAATTACAATTTATTTTATCGCATATTTTTATTATATTATAAATTTCGGTATAAACAATACTATGTTTAATCGTAAAAAAAGTTTAAAAAGTGGGAAGGTCGATACCGGATGTTCCTCTTTCATCCCTTCGGTCCTCGTAGAAACTCGTGGTTTATTATAATCAAGAATTAAATACAATTATATTGCATTCGAAAATACGATTCTGAGCGACACTCGAAATATACTCAGATATATATGTTATACTGACAATCCAGTGGCGAACCCAGGATTTTAGTACTGTGGATCTGCCTCACTTAGGAGAAACCAATGTGTAAAAGGTTCAACCAACTATGTATTACAAAATTACCTTATTTATATTATATTATATTATTAAGAGATAAGGCATAAGTAATAATTAATTTTTTAGTAAAATTTAACACTTACTTACACATTATTGTATTATTAATTAATTTAAATTTAATTGTCACTTTTATTTGTTGCATTAAAATTGATATTCAATTAACATACTTACCTGAAATATTTAAATAAATTTGGGTATTTTAGATTTTGAGAAGAGATTATACATATTTATTATTACATTTGTATACATATAGTTGCAGTATACTGCAGTATACTGCAGTATAAATTACCTATTACACCCCTATTATTTCTGTTTTGATTATTGTAGTATTGTATATATTTATGTAGTTTGTCATTTTGAGGGGCCACATTTCTCTAAAAATAAAATTGTGGATCAGTTGACCTCCCAAACCCCTCCTGGGTCTGCCCCTGTGACAATCCGTTTCAAAATTTTACCGCCTGTGTAAATTACCTATGAGATGATTCAATAAAGTTTACAAGCTTCTACGTTAAAACTGCATTAATTATCCCAAAATATTTAAAATAAAATTCACAGCAACCACAACCGCAACTTTGCCGTTTTCCGTCATTTTTTGGTAGTTTTTCTTCTACCAAGGAAAAACTTTTAAGAAATTCGACAAATGAGCTAATTAAAGTACCAACTAGATGCAATTTTTTACCGAAAGTAAATTATTTCTACCCGAAAATATATTTTCAGACATAAAAAAATTAATAATAAAAAACATCTTTGTAAAACCAATATATTCCTCGCTGCGCATATAATATAAAAGGATATTGTCAAATTATATGCATCGTATATGACTTCCAATGTCATACTTTTTAACCATTGTTTAATATTTATATGACTCTTCATGATATATATTATTGTTCTACCTATTTTCTTTTAAAAAAAGTATAAGACTTAAAATTCTATAAAAAAAAAAATTAAAAAAACCAAAAAATTAACACTAAAGATAAATTTTTGATGATTTTTGAAATTAATATAACAATATTTTCTTTTAATTTAATACAATTCTATATAAAACTTATAATATAATTATAAATAATCTAATCAAACTTTTTAAGTAGATGATTCTTCTTAACTTAACCTATTTTTAAAACAATATATTTGAATCACGCACTCTGACATAATTTATCTAGTAATTATTAATCTTATTAGGATAAGTTTTATAATTATAATATATCTTAGAATAGTAAAAATTATGTATTTAAAATGAATACAAACAATCATTCAATACTCCACCAAAAGGTTTCTATTTTTCTAATCAAGTATGTTGCTTTATGCATAAGCACATGATAAGAATTATCTCAATGTTATCAATATTATTATTGATGATTTTATAAGATAATTATAATATTTACTACTTAAATACTTTTTGAGATTCGTATTATGTATAACTAGATATTTTTTTAATCAATTATCTATAATTTATTAATAAATCATCCTGGTCTAATACCGTTCGAAACGATAAAATCTAATAAAATAAATCTATATTACTGACCAATATAATGCGTTTTGCCATGAAAAACTTCTTATCAAATCAATTTCACCCCTCACATAATATTTACGGATATATACATGCGTGTTGATAACACGACTACTTGACATTTAGGTGTAGGACAATCGAATATGAAATCCTCGTTTTATTGCAATAAGCCTCTGGGGGAGAGCTTGGCTGCATTCCGCTGATAATGATGCAATTTTCCTTAGTACACTGTTCCGGTGGATTACGGTGAGAATAAAATATCACGATTTTGTTATAACACCCAGTCGATATAAACGCTACATTTTACGGTTCAAATTGTTTTTTTTATTCTGGGCGAAAAGACTTCACGTTTTATTATAAGGAACAAAATAAATGATATTTTCAACATCATTTAATGATTATAAAATATAGGTAAGGACTTAAAATAGTGCATTATCAAATTTGATAAAATAAAATAAAATTAAGATACTTATGTAAAAGTGATAAATTTATAATAATTATAGGATTCGGATGTTTATGACCATTTGAGGACACTCCAATGTACTTATTTCACTAAAAATAGTAATATGTGGTACTGAAAACTATGGTAGAAATTTTCATTAAATTTAATAATAATATGTGCACTGATATTACACACATATTGTTCAGATTATATTATAATATTATGTTAAAGCTACATGTTCGTATCAATAAAGTCGAAAACAAAATAAATGCAAAATTGAATAAAAGTTAAAACATGCAAAATCAAAAATATCATACCGTATAGTAAAATAATATACATAATATATATTCTTTATTTTTAAAAAATAGAAAAATGTATTTAATTAGTATATATGGATAGTTTCAAATAATCGTATTTGTTTCTAACGTATAACAAAAATTTTAAATATTTAAAATTTAATTTTACCAATTCTCTTTTTGTAAATCACACACAACTCCCTTGAGTTGATTTTAAGTTAGTGTGGTAAAATAAAATATTTAAAACAAATATAATATTATAAAAACGCCAAAAGGACTATTCAAAATTGAATAGTTATAATCATACTTAATGTATCATAGTATTTTGTGTTAGTACTTATATACTGTTATGGGATATTACATTACATAATAATTATGTATAAAGTTAAAACGTTTATGCTATTCTTATTATTATCAATGATGAAATGGAGCGTATACGGAAGAGTATGGCGTTTACTTATAAAAATATTTGTATAAAAATGCGTATACGCAATATAAATAATAATTATATAAGTATACGGTTGGTATACGGCCATACAGCCATAATATCTTATAATTTATAAATTTGTTGTACATTTAATGACAATAAATGTATATAATTTTAATGTTAAGTGTATTTTATTAATGAAAATAAATGTATAAGGTATTATGATTTTATTAGTTAATTCATATGTATAGTATATTATATACCTCTACAACTTAAAATTAAAAATTTTTAAAACAAAAAACAATTCTCATATAATAAAGTGTACAGTTCTAGTTTAATTTATTTATAGTTATTATTAAGGATAAAAACTAATTATTTGACTAAAAATATTAAAATGAATTAATGTCATAATAATCATTTCAAGTATTTTTTTTCTTTTTTAATATAATTTTGAGTCAAATATGGCGTATACACAAGACGTTTGTCAACTATACCTAATGATTATTTACATTAAACTCACAAATTTCATAGTGGAGTTGTCTATTGTTTTATACCTTTCCTATAATTAATTCTACTTAAACTTACTATACAATGGGTTGCATTTGCAGTTGTAATACAAAACCCAAGAAATTTGATTCTAATAAAAATGCTAAGGTTAAAAGTACAAAATTATCTAATAGGAAATCTGCAAATCTGAAATTTGTTAAAAAGGAAACCCACACGTGAAGAACAAATATCCGTTGAATCGGATGACTGCGTGTCGATTGGACCAGCAGCGGTGGATTTGCCATTGATAACAGATGCGGATTCTACGTATACAACCGATGGAAGACTACTTCAGCACAAAATCAGTAATTTCAAAATCTTCGGTTAGAGATGTAGTAGAGGGTTCCGCATTGATTAAAGTGGTGGAAACGAGACCGACCATGGTTGACGTAGCGGTCCAAACATCGGCCATAAAATCACCCATTGCTAAATGAATACAGTATGAGACGAAAAATGCAAATAACGTAAACACGGATAAACGAACAGGATGTGAAAGTCAATGACCCGCCAACATACCTTTGTCAGTGTAAATTTGTTGACACCTACGGTATGTTAATAGTTTAAAAATTTTAATTGTAATATTTCTAATCAAAATTAATCGTTATATAGACTAGGGTAGAAGTCTAACGAAACAAAATGGCAAAACGCAGCGGCTGATCTCGTGGATCATTTAATTATTTAAATTTAAGTTATCATAGTCTATCAACTCCTGTAATATTGTAAATTATTTGTTTCATTGAAATTATATAATATTATATCATTATATAATTATATAATTATAACGAAAAACAATTTAAATTATTTCATATAATAACAGAGAAAATTTTACTATCCAGAAATTGGTACCTAAATATTAATTTTTATTACATTCTTAATTATAATATTATTCATAATATTATAATTCATTTGTTTATATTATATGATATTTATATCAAGAAATATATTATAATAAAAACTTTTGTCGTTCAAAATCTGTACAATTTATTTTCCTTGTTATTTTATATATAAATTAATAACAAAAAAGCGGAAAGTCGATTTTGGACGTTGCTCCTTCGTCCATTCGGTCCTTGAAGAAATTAGTGGTTTATTATAATTAGATTTGAATTCAATGATATTACATTATTAAAAATTACGATTCTGAGGGAAACTCAATATAATAGATAATTGATAAGGAAAAAAATATCAAGTATATACGTTCAAAATTTCATTAGTTCTTATGATAAATCTAAAATCAATTTCGTCAAAATTACGATTTCCGTAAAATTTATCCTTTTTCATCATTTGTTTGTAGTTTTTCTTTACTTGTGGAAAAACTTTTAAAAAAATTAAATAATGAGCTTAAGAAAACATCAACTAGATGCAATTTGCTACCGAAAACATACCCTATTGGTGGTAATAGGACCATTATTTCTACCCGAAATAATTCTATTAGACTTTATATAACAAAAAACATAAAATTTCATAATATTATAATATTATAATTTATATTCTACTAAATATTTAAACTTTAGAAGATTATAAAAAAATATTGTGAATTACGATTTTCAAAATATTTTCTAAAAAAGATTAAGTATTATATGATTAGGTTTCTATAAAATTGTCAAACCGATAAACCCGAAATTGCAGGTAATATTAAATATTTTTGTAAAAAATTTCGTAGCTTTATACTTAGTCAGAAATATAACCAATGGGTTCCAAAAGTTTACCACAGGTGTAAACTATTTATATGAATACTCAAAAAAACTTTCTAGTCCCTACGAGCAAAATTCAATTGGAAAAAAATTTAAATAATGGAAACCGTAATTTTGCCGATTTTCCGCCATTTTTTAGTAATTTTTCTTCTCTCGAGGGAAAAATTCGAAAATTGAGTTAAAAAAGTACCAAGTAGATGCAATTTGGTACGGAGAGGATAC
This sequence comes from Eriosoma lanigerum, assembly GCA_013282895.1. Lineage (NCBI taxonomy): Eukaryota > Metazoa > Arthropoda > Insecta > Hemiptera > Aphididae > Eriosoma > Eriosoma lanigerum. The sequence continues at coordinate 25,859,307 of CM023358.1, read as the reverse complement.
TCAATTTGTGGTAATCGGACAATTATTTGATATTATGAAATAAAATGATAGATATAGTTATGATTTTTAATATAAATTATCTTCTAGCTTAGAATAATTAAAGAACAGTACAAATAATTTAATGAAAAAATTTATTTAAAAAGTCAAAATTGTAATTAAACTATTTCAGAAATTTGAATCCATTTGAATAAATCTCAGTTTTAAAAATTGTAATTTTTAATTTTTATTTATAAATAATGAAATAACACACGAGTTAAATTTATTAAATAAATTAAACTATGTATTCTGATCAACTTACATAAATTGTATAATATAAATTATTATAACACGGTACACAACATAATATTATTTTTTTAAACAATAAACTGTATTATGAATTTGAATATAAATTACAAATAAATATTCATCCATAAAATTTATTCTTAGTATATTATATTTTTTTAAGTCTAGACTACAAAATGAAAGTAGGCATGCTTATAAAAATTTACATCGAATAATTGAAATACCTGACATATATTTTTTAATTGGAATTTGTATAAAAACAAACTCTTAGTTTTTATTATAGTTTGGTCAATTTGAATAATGTAAAAACCTATTCATAACGATTTAATCAACCATTACAACTTCTACAAATTGTATTGCTTTAAAATTTGAGAAAAAAAACATTTAAACGATACTTTCAAACTTTGTGCGATCATTTTGTATCGTTAAAAATTGTCCAATATAATTCTCGAGTCAGTCTAGTGAGTGTATATAAAATAATTTAATTCATGAAAGTTTTCCAATAAGCGATATATGCAATTATACTTATTTTTATTTATATAACATTTATGAGTTTTATTGTCGGACATAATAAACATATATATTTTTTTTTATTAGTATAATTATTGATAAATCGAGATAATAAACTTACCCCTGAAATATTCGTAAAACTTTGTTCTTGACAATGCAAGCCCACTCTGGCAGCGTCGGTGCCATGGTGATGTTTTCTGGGCTATACCGTATCTGATGTTATCCATACTAAAACAATAAGGTTTTAAAAAAATTATAAATATGACTTTTAATCTGACGGTATACCATCCGAGCACTCCCCAAAAAATATACAAGTAGTACACTGTATCGCGCACGCTAGACGTAGTCAATAAACATTCATAAGCATGGGTTTGGATGAAAAACCAATTGGAAGACTACGAATGAAATAGGAGAACATTTTTAAAAAAAAAAAAAATATGGAAGATTTAGGAGAAGGTTCAGACTGGAAGATATAAGATATAGAAAGGCCTTAGTGACAGAATAATAATAAATAGACCTGGATAATTGTAAACACTAATTAAATGATATCACAACGCGATTGAAAAAAAATTGAATTTAGTTCATTCTTATTCATCTACATATTGTTTAGATAGCCAACATATTTATACAATTTTATATATATATTGAAATCGATAATGATTTTTTTTTTTTTTATAATCGCTGATAAAACAAAGAGCCAAATAAAATATGTATTGTGAAATATTTCACAAAAATATATTTAACACCAGTTTTGATGTTTAAATAAGTTTCTCTGAAAGTTCAAATACTATATATCAAGGTTTTTTTTATAGCTAAATAAAGTTGTTTAATATTATTATGCATATACAATTTATGATCCACGAATGAGAAAGATAACCTCCTCGTCCTCGTCCATTAAGATATTATAGCTACACTTGGCACAAAGTCAATTCAAGCGAACATCACTGGTGTAAATATTGCAATACTCGCTATTCTCGAAAACAAATAAATCATCTTAAATTAAACGAGACACTTTTGAAATGAATATATTTTCTCAGTTTGAAAAGTTCAACAAATATATAAATATATTAAAATATTATTATAACATTTAAATCAAATTTAAAAAACAAATTAAATAACTTTCAAACTTCAATTTAACAATATTAAAGTATTGATTATTGTTTTTCTTGGTATTTTCTACCAGTATAATAATATATTATATGATTTAACATTAAGGATAAACAGATATTTCATATTACATAATATAGCGTTTCCATCGCAATTTTTCAATTATTATAGTTACTAAGGTAACTTTAAATTACAATATAATATACTTTTACATACAATATTGTTCTTTAATTTTAAAATTGTATCCTTGGTTAAGAATAAAATAGTTAAAAATTCAATTTTGTCTGAAATCAAACAATTTAGACTACCTTCATAGCATTTCTAAGATGATAATTTTTTATATCCTTTTAAAAAATAATAATACATTTAAAAGATTTTTAATACATTGAAACATATATTATAGCGCATAGAAATTTAAAATTATTTTTTAAACAATTTCGAAATATCGAGATAGTATAATAGTTATAGTTACATTTTATAGTATAAAATTTGTCTAATATTTCTAACTTTTTATAATTAAAAATATAAAGGAGTAGATATCGTACAAATAATATGAATATTAATCAGGTATTTGTAATAGATAGGTTTAAAATTATTTACTCACTTATAAGTACCTATATTATTAAAAAATAATTATAAATCAAATTTATTGAACACATGAATATTAATAAAGTAATATTTTAATAATCTATAGCTGTCCTTGTTAAGACAGTTTTATATTTATACTAAATGAATATTTTTACACACCAAATAATATAAATATTGTAATGTAAATATTATTAAAAAACAGAACAAAAATCGCAGATATTACGTGGTAGATTCATAATTTTATTTCAACATCAATATTTTAAAATATACCTACCTATGCTATAGACTGCTTAAAGTTTTGATTCATGAGTAAATATCAAAGTATCAAATTTTGTAAAACCATTACAATCCAAATTATTAAATCGTTTTTTTCTAATTTTCAGTAGGATTTATATTAACGACTGAAGTGATTGACAGTATTTGGCAATCGCTATCTCATTACTCCACTAGTTTAATATAAATTTAAAATTATATATCCTATCTGTTTTGATGAAAAAATGTATTCTTGTTAAGGGTGTGTTAGGTGTCATTGATGCGATCTACCAAAATAGTATATTTCTACGTCATGTCGTATAATATAAATATAATACATTTAAACTACCGATTACAATTTTGATAACAAAAATATTTAAATTTAGCAAAAAATATAATATATTATGATCAATACATTTGATTAATAATGTGAGAAAATGTTTAAGAAATATGTTAAAAACCGTTAGCAACGAAAACTTACGGTAATGATATATGTGCTTCTTAAACATATTTCGAAAAATTTCAAAATATATATATATAACATAATATAACCTAAATAATATTATAACAAAAATTAACTATTTATACACTAATGTTTTAAGTTGGTTAAATAATTTTTATTTTATTTTTATTTTATTTTTTTTACATTATAGTTTTCAGTAATTTTATGTTACGTATTATATTAAATGAAATATACAAAAAAAAATATATTTTAAACTATAATAATTGATCAATCACTAATATTTATGTTGTAAAATAATATCAACACCCTTAAAAAATAAGTATAAACTTTGTTTCACACTATAAAACCTAGATTATATTTTATTTAAAAACGTATAATGCTTTTATTTATAAAAAAAAACATTATATTACAATTAATACAGAAGCATAGTTAATTATATGATTACATTCTGATTTGAACATAATTACTTTTTTAATTAAAATGATTAATTATTTTCTCATTATATTATAAAATTATCACGATAAATTAGTATTAATGTTCAAAATCAGTAAAAAGACGCGGTAAAGATAATAATCATTGGAGTTTAGATATTGTTGTCGAATTAGCAATTAATATTATTGTTAACTATAAAATTTGTTGCATAATAATAGTTATAATTCCCATTAATACAAGACACAAGTTATAAAATGTTATACATCTATTATATAATGAATCAATTATTATTGTTAAGTCGTTTTCTAAAGAAATATTTGTTTCATTTAATTCAATTAAAATAGTAAATACTATCGATATGTTTTTCCATATTTCAAAAATATTAATTTATAAAATAATAGTAAAATATGTTTTAAACATATCATAATATATATATTTTTTTTTTTTAACGCAATTAAGTATTGCATTTTTTTTTTCACATTACTAAAGTAAAAGGCGTACACTTCAGGTATATGGGAGGGTAAAACTTAAAAATACCCACCCCTTACAGATATAACATTATGTGAGAACGGTTTTCTCGTTTTAACACGCGAAATTGAGATCAATTATATTATGTATTATTATTATAATCCAATATTATGAAAAATTAAATATTAAATTCTTTTCTTTTTTTTTTTTTTTGAGGTGAGTATTTGAAAATCCAAATTAAATATGAATCGAACTGTGTAAAGGTTAATAAGTTGTATTTTTCCATGATGACCTAACCTAACCTAACCATGATATCGGTTACTCAGAAAATTACACATTTCGGACAAATTAATAAAAAAAATTATAAAACAACGACTTTCATATTGTATAAAAAATAAAATAATAATATAATTATTATTATTATTATTATGTAATTGTTATGAAAAATAATACGTACCATCACTGTGTCGGCCCGGCCGGTTGCGTCGTCGGCAGAAGAACGGCGCGACCTCGTTTATTTTATTTTCGTTATGTAATACAATAATGTTGAATTGTATTGTCGACGGGCGTATCGCGGCGGCCGACGAGGCGACGGACAACCGGGCGGACGCGGAGAATCCCCGGGAAAGCGTCGCGCGCTGCGGCCGCGTCCGATCCGGGCGTTTGTCTGCGGTCGCGCGCGAGGGCGGGTGACGGCGACGCCGGCGCGCCGCGGGCCAACACGCGATTGGCCGGCGTGACGCGCGGCCTGCCAATGGGGCGCCGGCCAAAAAGTTCGCCCACGGAACAGGGCGCCCCCTCCCCCTAACGGGACCCCCCCTAGCGACGCCGAAGCGCCGCCGCGCAGGCACACCTGACAGGTGCTCCCGCGGAAAATGGCTACGCTCCACGGCCGCGCGGGTGTAGGACGGCGATGTGTTATAAACGATCCGATACAAACGGGGTAAAAGCAAAAATAATTTTCCGTGCGCAATACGGGTCACCGTCAATACATTTATTACCTGTTATTTTTTTTTCATTCTGAAAATAATTCCACTGGAAATATCATCCCGTTTTTCATAAAATAATAGCAATAGTAATAATAATAATAATAGGCGTATTTTCGCGTCCGAAAAAGTTACACAATTTTATAAACAAGATGTATTTGCGATTATTTCGTTTACGAATATATGGTAATAACTGGTAAAAATAAAACTTTGGTTTTATAGGTAATTATTAAATATTATCATAACCATTGATTATATAATATAATATATACTCTATATAATCAATGTCATAAGCTCATAACTAAACAAAACGAACGATTGTATGTGACTTATGACGTTTGGTTATTGCCAATACATTAAATAGTATTTTTTTACTAGTGCAATATTATATTTTATCATTAAAAAATAACTAACAAGGAAAAAGCCTTATAATTAGAACATAATTTGAATTTAAAAAAAACTCAAAATATGTAATATATTTACATATTTACAGAGGCGAAGGAACTATTTTTCTTGTGGTTGGAGAGGGGGGGCAAAAATTTAAGGAAAATCACGATATATAGTATATTAAAATAAAATACAAATACTTATTGATTTTTGTAAAATAGGTTTAATTACTATTTTGTAGATTAAACTAATAATCGTATTTACATAATTTAATTTTGAATATAAAATTAAAAACAATTTTAATGTTTTATATTTTTAAATGTTTTTGTTATACAACTTTTCAAAATTCATTTTATTATATATTATATTATACAAATATTGAAAATAATAAAAATGTAATTTAAATTTAAACTATAACTCTAAAATGTTTAAGTATTAAGTGTATAATTATAGTGACAAATTTTCAGGGGGTGCAAAATTATAATTTGCTCCCTAACATATTTAACAAGGGGGTTGAATGCCCCCTCTGCCCCTCCCCCAGCTCCAGCACCACTACATATTTACAATGAGGTAAATTTATTAGTTTTATGTGGTCTTAAAAATTTAGTAACCGACAAGTAAATGATATTAGAGTTTGGATTTTGATGCTGAATTTTATTTATTTTATTTTTTATAAATATAAGTACCTACTTGAGTGAAAAACTGAGTTTTATACGAATAATAATAATTTTTTGGACTTAGTTTTTTTTTATTTCTATACTTAAAATATTATCCATAATAATACAAAAAAGTACATTATTTAAAAATAATAACTATATTATATGATATAAATATATAATATTATGTAGGAAATTCATACATTTATATAAACACAGTAAAAAACCACTACATTTCATTATTTATTTTAGGTACATATTTATTATAAATAAATATTAATATATATGCAGTACTATACAAGTGTTGTTTTTTCAAAAATTATTTTTATTATTTTATAATATAAAATGATATTGAACTTTTATAAAAACTTAAAAGAAAACTTAGTAAGAAAACGCAATACATTTTTATCATTTTGAATTTTGATACTAAGATTTTTAATTAGAAAAAATTGCTCCGGAAAAATGTATGAGTTTTATCTTTTTAAATTGTTAAGTCATTCAAAAAAAAAAACTCTCATACCTATTAGTTATATTATACTAATTAAAGTTTTATTACTAATATAATTAATATTATATTTAGTGCTGATGGAAGTTTTAGCGAGACATTATAGACCTACTAATTATTGTGAAATTATGACTTGAAAAAAATACAAATTATATTGTATTTGAATAGGAGGTCGGGGCCCTTCTCGTCATCTTATTCCGCTAGCACTGATTATATTATAAAAGTAAACACGATATCTTATTATGATAATTTTTTATCGCAATATTATCTATACGATTATATTTAATCATATCTAAGTATCTAACACAAATTATTTGGTCAATTGGTGATCTCAATTTTCGTAAAAATGTTTTCACTGTACCTATAAACTATTATAAATATAAATCAGTGATTTTATACGAGTAGGTACAACACTACGCAGTTTTTGCTCTTGACACGATATCTTTCTCCCAATATTATTATTATTATATTCATAATCGTCGTCATTGATAACGCATCGATCCGCCAAACTTGTCTGAATAACTCTATATGAATATAATATATATATAAATATTTATAATTATATTGTGTAAATACAATTTTATGTTACATCATTTTTTTAGTTTCAATATGCGAAATATAAAAAAAAAAGTAATCACCAAGTACTTATATATTAATACATAATTTTCTTTTGTAAAAAGTCAGTTTACACGAAACGTAAGTTTATTATAAATTTATAATTACACCGAAGTAGTTGTCATATTTTTGAACGATTATTATATTGTAAATGGCTGTCGTAGGATTTTTAATGGACAAAAATATATAGTGGGTCAACAACGATGTAATTTGCCTAAGTATGACGGTGACCAGAATAAACGTCCTTAAAAGGCCCAGGGCAACTGAATTTAAAAGTAAAATAAAACTTTACTAGGTATCCTTTATAGAAATCAATACAGGGTTTATATTATAAAGTAGGTACACCAGATACTCGGCTCGCCACCACCCTAAAAATGGATGGATGGAGTGGGGGAGCTTCATGAGCTCTGCATTGTTTCAAGTACAACGAGTATAAGTAGGTATATAAAATAAAATACAATAGTAGATTACTGCAACAATCATCATCATAATCTAAATTGAAATTGTATTATTTGAAATCATTTTCCTAACAGAATACAAATAATAATAACAATATTTCGATCAAATGAGATTATTTTCCATAATTCAAATTTAATTATTACTCGACCAAAACGTTAAAAATAATCGATAACATTATATAATACGACAAAATTACAAAATACATAACCAATTCGAGTTTTAAACACCTGAAACTTTTCAAATTTGCAAGTCTATTGTTCGTTTTGGTATGTTACCGTAAATTATATAAATATTCTGAAGTACAATTAAATAAAAATCAATAATGATTAATCCTAATTTATAAAAAAAAGAGATTTAGTTTCAATATTATTAAAAGTAGAAATATCAGGAGATTTTTATGTGTTAAAAATTATTAGTTTTATTATTATTACTTTCTTTTTTTTTTACAAATCAAAGTGTAAATTCTAACAAAAAAATAAGTAGTTGATACCTTTATGTATATAGGTACTAGGTATATGATATTAAATTACCTAATTGTTTAGTAGTAATTATCAATTATCGATATACTAAAAGTACACTTGACACGCCCTACCGTATTTCTTGAGTGCTTTGAATTGCGTAACTACAACAGTAGTACACGGTACTTAAAATCCAATTTAGTCATTTCATCGTTGGAAATACTCGTAAAGTGCTAATGATGAATTCTACTCAATTTCGAATCGCAAAATAATACAAACAATAGGTACTGTTGCATATTGCACCTATTTACAACGAGTATAAAAATCAATTAGTTATCAATTTAAACTGTATAATACCGAAATAATTTATTAATAATTATCAATCGACATTATGTACATATCCAAAATTACCGATGTATGCATAATTTGTAACCATAAATAGTAATATTACATTTTCAATTTATAACACGCTGAAACAATTGATTTTAAATTTGGTTTTTGGTTTAATCTATTATGATAACATATTATATTGTACTTGGTGTTAAAATTTTATATCGGCCAGCTGCGATGTAAAAATATAGAAAATAATTTAATTTCTACTAAGGTAAATGACCCAGCAATGGATTTCATTTTTGGCGACATCAAAATGCGTATGCGGAGTAACTTTTTAATTTATTAATTTATTATATAACTATCACGATATATATATATCCATTAACAACTACAGTAAAGTTTTAAATCGTGTGGGACCCAGACAAGATTCATTAAATAAGTTGTGTAATTATTTAAAACGTACGGCTATTAAACGCTGTCTCGGAAACAAGATTTAGACTTAAGTTCCTGTACTATTAAATTCTGCATATACTAGCATTTTTAGACTGTAAACACTTGTACATAAAACGAATAATTTGAATTTGAATACATATTACCTAACGCTAACATAATATATAACGATTCAATTTCTCTATCAAAAGGTTTTACGAGAAACATTCTAATTTTAAAAGGATTTAATAGTCTATTAATAAAATTGTTAATCTGTGCCTAATTCTTAAGGCTCTTAAACATAAAATCCAAAAAATATGCAAAAGTATATGATGCACATTCTGGCATTTAACTATCAGACTTAATTTACAAAATGAATATCGTGCACACTGGTACATATTAATATTGTTATTTATAGTGTAATAAGTTCCGAATTTTGAATATCTTATTATAAACATGTATACTTACTTATAATTATATTTTCTAAATATTTTAATAAGTTATTTTTACAAAGAACGATTATTACCTTTATGAAATTATTTTCTAATATATAAACAGAAAACAACTATATAAATTATAAATATATAAATATAATACTCCACGAGAGACGACGCTGGCGCGGAATGGATGAGATGATCTGTGAGAGCGACGTGCGCATGGATTCGGATATTTTTTCATCGTCAATTTGGCATGGTCTCTCGCGGAACAGAATTGTCAGAATGTATATCGAATATTTGACCAGCGCGTAATCAGAATAAATCGTACACGATATCGTGAACGATGGTAAATAAACAACAGCAACCGTATCAGTTGTTTATTATGACGTGATATTTTCGACATCGGCATTATAATATATAATCATAATTAAATTCTTTTTGTAAAAATATATAATGTGTCGATCTAGAATATCTCGTAAAACATGTCTATTTTTTTATGACACCTAGATATCGGAACGATTGATTTAAATTCAAAATAATATGGCGTTTCCCATATTTTTCGGAGCTCATTGGCACATTGGCGACGAAATTTTGCACGACCATTATGAGTTAGACAATAATAATAAAAATGGAAACATTACCCACACTATCGAGACCGACCGGATGAAATCGACGAAATGCGACGACCGATGTTCGTATTGGATTGGTGATCGGCAAGTGGAAAAAGTGGAAAAAGTGGAAAAAGTGGAAAAGGTGGAAAAAGTGGAAAAAGCGGAAAAAGCGGAAAAAGCGGAAGAGGCGAAAGAAGCGAAAGAGGTGAGAGAAACGCGTCGTGCGGATGACGACGGATCCAAAACGCTTGTGGAAATCGGCAGTGACCTAACCGGCGTCGATACGCGGCGAACGGAAGTGCCGGAAGATTCCGGTTGCACGGGTGCGGTCACGGTGGGCCCTCTGAACATAATAGCGGCCGCGATTCCGGCCGGCCAGTGGTCCTCTTTACGTTGTCCGCAAATGTCTGACGACGCGGCGTCTTACGGTGACGATTGGTCCGTCGAGGACGAGTTGTACAGTTCGTCGACCATGGAAATCGTGATGGACGAATCTCTGCACATAACGTTCTCGTCCGAATCGTTCATCAGCAACGACGAACAACAAAACGGTAAACGTCGTCGCAACGATAAGAACAGTTATGATTATTATTCCGACTCGTCCGAATCGGACAAGTCGACAAAGAGTCTTGCGGAGCGCATAACGCCCGCAGCGAACCGTCAGAACAACGGGTACAAACCCAAATCGAAAAACGTATCGAAGTACAAAAAGAGGAAAAAATAATCGACACACGATATTATATAACAGCTCTTAATTCGACTTACACTTTATCATAATATATATAATATATTATACATTGTTAACGATAGTAATCAATATGCCGATTGGTCTTTTGAAAAATCAATATAAACACTTTTTTTTTTTTTTAACCCAGTTAAATGTGGATAGTTATAATTGTAAATAATTTCAAAATGATTAATGATAACTTTAATCAAGTTAAGTACATAAAATTAAAAAATAATAATAATTAATGAGCACAGACTATATGCTTATTTTAAATATGATTCAAGAAGTTAAGATAATTGAACATTTACATTATACCTTAAACGTTTTTTACTCGTATTGTTTGTAATTATTAGTGTTATACGTGCTAAAAAACCGAGACTGTCACACTGGTTTTGGACTCGATATCCCGATATCGATATCTCGATGTCCCATAAAATTATGTTTGGATTGCCAAATGTCCCTGTTTCGAGAAAAATTGTAATACTATTTAATTTCAATGTATGTAAACGATGAATGACATTCATGGTTGGTTTAACTGTAAAATTATTAATGTATATTCGTATTTTGTGGATGCATAATAAATAATAAAAAAGCCGGAGAATCTATCCTGGGTGTTCCACCTTCATGCCTTCGGTCCTCGGAGAAATCAGTGGATTATTATAATCAAGATTTGAAAGCAACGATATTACATTCGAAAATACGATTCTGAAAGAAACTCATTCAGATATACAATATATTATACTGATAATCCGTTCCAAAATTTTACCACGTATTTAGACTACCTATGAGAAAACTCAAAACAGTATTCCAGTTTTACATTCAAAATTGCACAAGTTATAAAATATTTAAAATCAAATTCATCAAAATCACAATTTCCGTGAATTTATTTTTATTTTTTATATTTTTCTCCATTTTTTTGGTAATTTTTCTTATCTCAAGGAAATTTTGAGAAAATGAGCTTAAGGAAGTATCAAGTAGATACAATTTACAACCGATAAAATATCATATTTGTGGTACTCGTACATTTACTTTATATCTACCCAAAAGAATATATTCACACATAAAAAAAAAAATTGTTATAAAACTAATACATTCCTTTTTTCGCTAAGAATCTAAAACCTATAAAACAAATTAATAAACAATATCACTAATAAAAATAAAAATAAAAGATAAAACTTATAATAAGGTAATAATCAATATAATAATATTAATATTATTAATGTAACAATTTCAGTAATTTTTATTAAATGATTGGTATCATCAAAAATAAGAAACAGACGAATCTAGATTTAGACAAAAAACGAGTGTTTAAAAACATTGTACTTAATGCAAACATTAACTTTTTAACTAGTATATTATATATATAGTCTAAACCTAAGTACTATATACTATATAATAATAATTATTATTCATAAAAAAATATGTGTAAATATAGAAATTATTTTAATAAATGAGAAATTACTTTTCTTTTTATACTATTTTTTAAAAATTTTATTACATTGTATTGAAAATATTAATTATTTGCGTTTTTATAAATTAAATAAAAAATGGCTTGTTTTCTTAAATTCTAATTCTAAACCTAATTCTAGGTATTTCATTATTCATTATTTGGGTATCATTATAATCATATATATATATATATATATATATATATGTCGATTTTTATTTTAAACGAATTCACCTTCTCTTATATCGCATATTTTATGTCTTCAATGTCATTGTATTTTATAGTTTGACCTCCGTTTTACAAATTTATCGTTTATAAACTTTCGAGACAGTGGTGATACATATAATATAATATCCGGAACCAGATATATATAAATATTACACTCGCAAAACATTTCGAGACTAACGATTTATTGCACCGGAAATATATAGAATAATCAGTATTTTATGTTACAGTAATAATTAAAACTAAATTAAAAATTCCCATTTTCAAGTCTTGACCCCCAGAAAACCATCTAAAAAATTAAAATAAGAGTATTTGGAAATATTGAACATCGTAGGACTGATGTTTGAATATTAAACACCAAACACTTTGGTGAAAATCGTTTTAAAAATATATACAAAAAAATAATTTGAATAACAAATTACTTATGTGTATTCGAGTTAAGTGTTTTTATAGTATATTTAACTCTACGAAACTAATTATCACAGAGACAATTTTTTTTTAAAAAATATAGTAAATTATTATTTATTTATTTTTTAAAAGAACTATTTATTAAAGATATTTCCTATTTAAAATCTTGTATTCTACTCAGGAAACAAAATAGTTTTAATAATTACATAAAATATAAATTATAGTACAATACCTATAATACAATATTAGACACATTTGTAATAAAATAGATTAAAAAGATACAGAATATTTAAAAATAATTATAAAAAGTAACTCTAGGAACTTAACCTAAATAATAAATTAAATATTAAAATTTTTTTTAAAAATGCTTTCGAAAAACTGAATTCCCCATAGGCAGCAATTGTTGATAAATAACATATTCATTTGTTGTTTTTCATCAATCATCCATTCCGTAGAATTATTACCAAAGATTATTAAAATTTATAATTAAATTATTAAGACAAGTTTATCTATATGAACCTACATGTACATCCATAATAAATATTTAGAATAGAACTGGAATTATAAATTGCCCCATAAAAAATATATGCAAAAATGATTAAAAAATGTAAAAATGAAATAATATTTTTATTAACTAAGCGTTTCAGTTATTGTATTCTGAATTATTTTTATAAAATAATAGTTTTTAAAATACATTAATTCTACAATTGTTTAAACATGAAATTCTAATCATTCTGCATATTATAATGATTTTTATACGGATTTAAAAACTTATCTAAACATTTTAAAAATTAACGGGAAAAAAACTTACGAAAATATATGACTAGATGGATTAATTTTTAACAATAAAAGATGACTATTAGTATATTTTTTTAAGTTTAATTTTTTATTTTAATTTTACTAAAATAATAATAGCTTCATTGAATTAATTATAAAAAAAAAAAATACGTCGTATAAAACTATATATTTGTCTCGGTATATTTTTTGGTATACATAGTATATTCGTAATATTCGGCAGAACGATTGTATCCAGTGATGATGTTCGTTCGTCAGGCGGTGAATATATAATAATTATTATTATAATCTCTGCACGGTGAGCCGTATCCGTAAAGAGCCCCTCACACGCGACAGTGTTTGTAAAAAGGATTTAAATATCGTACACGAATAATATGTAAGTAGTTAACTAAGAGTATTATACATGTATAATATAATAAATGCACCGTTCACTGGTATTTAGATTAAGTGCTCTCATATTTTACCGGCGAGTCAGCGATTTTGGAGAAACGTTGAATCGTCTGGTGAGGACCGTACTCTTTTTTTCGGTACGAAATTGCATAATATATCGAAGAGATTTTGGTAACGATCAAAAGGGTAGAAAGGATTTTATTTATAAAAAAAAAACGCGTATATACAGAGTGATTCGCCCTGCTTTTAACCTTAACTGCACACAAATCCATTGATAATGTTTTATATGTCATTTACAGTATATAATATCCGGTGACAGTATATCAGCATTTTTTTTTTCTCATCACATATAATCGATATCTTTTTTTATTTAAATTATTGTTCGGATAATTTTTCCGAAATTTTTAACGTTTAAAAATTCCGATGATTTTAGTTCCTCACGTTGTTCCAATTTATATTGTAAGAATAAAATATAAAACGTGCAAATCGGTAATCATTTATAATAACTATCATTTCTAAAATAGACAAATAAATTTAAAAGTAAACATACTTTTAATGTTTTGTCTACTGCCTAACATAAATAAAATAAATATTATTATTCAACATTGATTGTCCTTTGATTTATATTAGCCTTTCCATTTATTTTACCCAGTAAAACTGTATTTTAACAATAAAGCGTAACTTAATTATCTAGTATTTATGTCAAAATCTACAATCAATAATTTCATATCTAATTAAAAATATATTAAAATTTAAAAAGTTATAAATTAAAAACCCAGTTAAATATTATAACGAAATATGATTTTTTTTTTATACATCACATTTCGTAGATTATTAATTTCATTAGATATTATCTAATGATTAGACTCTAATCAATAAAATTCATAATGTTAACATTATAAATCTATAATTTATTTTTCGCATCAATTTCACACCTAACTTCTAAACGTAATTGTATTATTAAATATAAGCAATCCAATTAAAATAAAAAAATATTTTGAATATTATTATCTTTTTAAATAATATATTTCCGTACAATTAAAGTCATACATTTTTAGCTACAAAAAATATTTATAAATCATATTATCATACTTATTGGTCTGTATAATTAATTATTATCTTATTTTATTATTTATAACGTAATTTATATTATGTTATCTAAAATTATTTTTATTTAACCACCACAGGATATTAAAAATAACACGTAACAATCAATTTATTCAACAAATTATCCAAATATAAAAATCAACTAAATTACATCATCGGTATATGGACTGAAAAATATTGCTATCACGATTGATGTAAAAACAATAGTTTAATAAAAATACATGTTGACTTTAAAACGAACAATTATTGTTTACTTTGAAACGGCGTGTTATGTAGGCAATATTGATACACTGCCGTATACGTGAACTCAGTTTTACATAATAGGAGATAGTATCTTAAAAATGTTTTTGTGTTTATGTAAATATAGATAAGATTTAGATTAGTGTAAAGTTTAGTGTCAGTAAAAATTATTTTCCTAATGAAACAAAAAATAATACTTTAGTAATTTGTTTTTGTATTTGACTAAATTGTGTTTTTTGGCGATACATGAATAATTAATAAAAGTAGTTTCTATTTAGTCCTAAGTACCATTGATGCTTTCGATTAAATTTTGCATTATTCTGTCATAGAACTGTCCTTGTTCCAATCAATCTTCCATGAACATAATTTTAACTTTGTAAATTATAAACTTATAAATTTATGCATAACTTAAACGCCCTATTTTCTTAATGAAATCTTGCCAAATTGCATTACATCGCTTGTATAAATGAAAAATTGTACAAAAATAGAATAACTTTGGAAGGATAATATTCACAAAAAACAACAAAACACAACTCAAATTACCATATTATATTGATTGTAATTTACAGGACATTATTTTAATAAAGTAACAAATACAATAGTATTATTATTAATAATTTTCACTTCCTAACATAAATGTTAAGTATTACAAAAAATTCAATTATATAATTGCATATTGTTGGCTTAAAAATGTGTGCAAACATTATTTATACAATATAAATGTTATTAAAACACAAACATTACAGTAAATTATATTACATTACATAAATTATGTAAATGTACATTAAAACCTGAGTGTATAATAGACAAGGAATGTGTATATTATGTTTGGTTCTTTAACCGCACTTACTTCATTTATTAATATTTCAAATCATCAAAAAATAAATTACATCGTCTCTTAGACATAATTTAATATAGTCAGATACCCAAAGTTATAATAAAAATTTGAAACATTATTTAACTAATGAAAACATAGGATGCTACTTTGGGACAAAGATAATTTGTTTACACATCAATCCAAGTTTAAAAAACAAAACAAAAAGAGTGAAAACAACTCTGTGGTTTATAATAATAATATGGTTCATTGATTAGTATAGACAAGACAGTATTCCTCTGTAAACATGTACATTAAAATCACAAACGACAATGTTAACGTCATGTTCTAGATTTGTATACTAGGCGTCTGTCAGTCTTTATGAGAAATCATATGGAATCTAATTCTATCTGACTAGATGTATAAAATTAAAAATGACTTAACCTAATGTGTGTTTTGTAAAAGTCACATTAAAATATAACATAAAGAACATTAAAACTGAAGCGACCTTTTGGGTTTTTTTTTCTACCCGGATAGTTTGGACGACATTTTGAAGTTTGAACAAATTATATATCAATTATCTACCTAATATCTAAGTTTAAGAGAAAAAAATACAATAGAATACAATTTTTACTATATAGAAAAAGGTACACTACTATAAACTTATACAATTATTAGTGATAATAAAGAAAAGTATTACATTGATATGTCTAACCGTTAAAAAAAAAATATATATATTATAAATTATACTAGATTACGGTCTTATGTAATAAAAAATAAAATAAAATAATAAAAAAAATAATAATGACGGAATCGTACTAATCTTGATAATCACCTTCCTACTGTAATATCTACATTACACCCGAAACACGTCATAAATATTTCATTAGCCAAATAGCATATAATAACATAATATTATGATCACATCTTTTAAGTAACTAAAAAAATACAATATTTATTTTTTAAATAATAATTATTGGAAAGGGAAAATACTCTGATCTACATAATAACTTTCCCACCCTGTAAAAATTGAATTTACTTTTTTGACAATGAAGATATAAAAAAAAAATTCATAATTATTATTACATATATTTATATACGTACAAATACAACCACATTAAACTCGTATAACTTTTAATAGAAACTTTAAATAAAAAATACTCTTACGACTATAGAAAAAAAAAAACCCAATTTATTGACATAGTGCATAATACATCAATAATATTATATAGAAATATGTATTTTTAACTCATACAAAAAATAATAATAAACATGTTGACAGAAGTTAGCAATCTTCAACGTCACTGGGAGCATCAAGAGCTGTATGTAATGTAACGGCAACTCCTCTGTTTACGCTGACCGCTGGATAGAAGACCCCGTATAAACCATGGAAAGCCACTGGACCCTTAAATAAGAACAAAAAACATACAATTAAAAATACCATATAATATTTGTTTAGAAATTTCATGGACACAAAAAACAATAATAATACTCATCGTACTTGAGGTTCGTCATTTACAAAAAATGACAATTGATGTTTGTTCAGATCGAGAAGCACACCGATAGTGGATCCTACCTGGATTCCCCCATCGCATCGCTGTTCGTGATTGCGACAGTGCATGAACCAGGATCTTTGTTTATCAATGTACATGCTCCAACCAGATTCATCTTTACCTTAAATTTTTTTAAAAAAAAAATTATAATAATGCAATGTTTATACAAATTACATTAAAATAATGATTACAATAGATATAGTATAATATGAGAAAACAAATATTTCACAAAATTATAAAAAATTTACAACTTTATATTTCACATACTAATAAAGATAAAACTTGTAGGTTAAAATTGGACTTACTAGACTAACTTGATCCAAATGAAATTATATGAATGAGGTTGTTAAATACAAAATTAACTTCATAGATATAAATATATGATATGCCAGTATTACACTGATTCAACATTAGTATCTATGGTCTATCGACATTTCTTCAACTTTGCTGAATTTGAATTTTTATCAAATCACAAAAGAAATAAAATTTAAATTGGAAAAGTTTTGAGCTATAAGGGGAAAGACATAATGTCCTAAGCTAATGTATGACTATATTTCTAAATATACTTTTTAAGGAAGTTGGTTACTGAGTAAAATTTACTCCTCAATTTTTCAAACGAATTATTGGATAAAATGATACTACTGTGCCATATAATTTTTTACACAAATAATTAATTTTTTGGTCAATATGCCAAAGTAACAATTGATTGAGTAATAAACAAAAAATAAATCAAACTTATTAAATGTACCTAAACCACTTTTGTTAATATATTATAATCTACTAATGATGATTTATATCAATAATGAAAGTGGTTTAGTATTATTTAACCGTTTACATAGTTTATTGAAAATTCAGATTTTGACTCGTGTATAAACTTTTTTTATTATATTCAATCATTTTTATTTCAAACTCTTATAGACTCTCGTGTAGTGTACACTATGTGCGTGTAAATATACCTAGCATTTCCTCTTTGGACACGTCCAATCTGGCAACTCCAAAACTAGGATCAGTGTCAGCATCAAATCGGTCTACAGTGAACTCCCAGTAATGAACGCCTCTGGAAAACCCAACGCTTCCTAGAGCCACACGGTGCTCAAATCCCTCGCAGGTCACAGTCATGTTGTCAGGGGTGAAACACAGCTCAGGAGAACTTAGACATGGGTCAAACGTGAACCATGCCACTGAAACACATCGTCAAATTAGGATATTATAATAGTATCAAACATACATAATAATATAACATTCATATACCTAATTATTATATAATTATTTTTACAATATATTGTACAAATTAAATCATTGAAATAATTATTATTTATACCATATTATAATAATGATATTAATAATATTAATTCTATTTTTTATTATATTTAATTATAAACTGATAAGTATAGAATTATTATAATAAATATATAAAATTCAGAGATATAAAAAAAGCATCATTTTTTTTTTTCATTTTTTCCCCTTCACTTAATAATAATAAATTACAATAATTATAACTTTAGGACAAGGAGAAGAGTAAAGTCGTAGCTGTGGAAAGAGGCCTTTCATTAAAGGTACTTTGACGCAGTATGTTAATTTAATTAACAAACAAGTCACAACCACATTTGCATTTTAAACGTCTTAAAAGGATTACTAGAAATGTTGGGGATTGATAGTTCATTACGTTTATTGCGATAGATTTTCAGGTGGGAATGAAAACTTTTATAAAAATGTTTGGCTATGATTTGGATTAGAGATATAGAGAGATTATTATAAAATGTGTGATTAGTGACATAGAATGGAATTTTAATGATTTGAAAAAGTAACATTCGAAAAATATAATATTATCGTTCCATTGATTTCTTTGAGCCAAAGAAACGTTTTGGTTTCGACAATTTTTTGATGGGGACAGGAAATAGGAAAGCTATATAATATTTTAACAGGTAACCAGAATTTGTATTTTTTTTCTGTATAATTTTAAAAAATATATTTGGAAATAAATGAATAAAATATATTAATAATACCTTCAGAAGTTTGTAATCCGATCACTTCGCTGTATTCGCCTTCACCAGCGCTGTTGAATGCTTTTACACGGGCATTGTACGTACAATTAAAATGCAATCCGTCCACGGTGCAAATTGTCTCTGTGCCGCAATACACCTCCTAAAAAAACAAAAAACTAGTAAGGTTTCAAACTAATATTATAATAGTGACAAGTATTCAATACAACACACTGCAATGTACAACAAAGTGATGTCACCAATATTCGGATTCCCTTGCTATTCGAATAATCTGAATTGTATGACAGATAAAATCGAAATTATGCAGATAATATGAATAATCCTGATTTTTAAAATTAATTGTTTAATTGTTTGAAATTTTTACTTTTGTTATTTTATTTATAATTTTTAGATATATCTGTGCATGATTTATATTTAAAAAATACTTGAAATTTAAAAAATTGAATTTATAGTAAAAATATTTGGATTTTTTAATTTTTATTCAGATATAAAGATTATCATTCCACTACAACATACCCAATAGGGTAGTTAAGATTCAGTTAAGATGTGAAAATTAATTCTAATTTATCTTTTGACATTTAAATAATTGATATCGACTATAGACTTATTTTGTATAATAAATGTACATAATAACTTGGTAATAACAAGGAGTTGTTTTTTTAAAAGTTTCAGATAAGTTAATTTACATAAATTTCAATGTTCTTTTCAATAATAAGGCAAAAATAACATTTAAAACTAAAAATAATTTTTATATTTTAATACCCCCACCACCATCAAACAATATTATTACCAGACAATGTTAATTTTTAATGAACTAACTTAAAATAAACTTTACATAAGTTAGAAAGTTTTTATTTTATTATTTAACTTTAATTTCGACCAAGACAATAACAAATTTAATTTAATTTAAACTTATTCCAATTATTTGTTTTCAATATTTTATTGAGTTTAAAAAAATTGCATTGACTTAACAAGTAATGTCTAAATATATATTTTTTTTAAATCATAATTAAAAGCATATTGATATGGTTAAATTACAATATAATTAAAAACGAACGATAAAAAAATAGGTAGGTAGATGGTAATTAGGTAGGTATTATTATACCTAATAATATATAATATTATAATTAATAATTATTTATTAGAATCATATAGGTCGAAAGATAAACATCTTTTTTCAAAAACATATGTCTAGTCATAAATAAAATGATAAGTGTAATATTATAATTGATATTAATATTAATTAATACAATTAATTGAAATAATCCGTTTAATTTAACAATAAAAAAAATAATGATTTTTATTATGAGTAGTATAATTAGAAAAAATTTAAAATATACAAATATAAGTATATATAAATATAAAATTTGGAGATCACATTAAAATAGTCATAGAGATGCTATAAATAATATGTCATGAAAATAAACTAGCGAAAAACTAAAGTTATGATATTTCAAAAAACATAATATTGTTATAAACTCCAAATTCAAGTTAGAAAAAACCTATTAAAACTAGTAAACAGCTACAAATACCTCAATAATGACTCATGATGGCAAGAGTATAAAGAAAGTAAAAATCAGTATGTAGCACAGTCAAAAACAGCAAAAAATGACTATGTTCCTATAATGTATCCAGGTGATAAAATAATTAATAAAAGTATCCATAAAGAGCAAGTCTATCTACGGATTCAAAACATGGATAATAAACAAAAGCAGAAAGAAGATATCTAGAAAGCTTCAAATTATGGTATTGATGGAGAATACTGAGAGTTAGCTGAACGAAATTCAGGACTAACGACAGCATACTTAAAAAATAGATGAATCTAGAGGATTATTAATAGCAATCAAAAAAAGGAGATTGAAGCTAATTGTAGATACAATGAAACACGACGAGAAGCTACACTATAAAATAATTGAAGGACAAATTTAAGGCAAAAGAGGTTATACACCCTCGTATAACGCAAATCAAAAAAAGTCATTAAAAATGCTGAACTGAGAAGCTACAATGTACTTAAAAAAACCAAACAATAACATGGAAGAATGGAAACAATATGAAAGAAAATTGTAATATCGACCTCAAGATTTATTACCTAAGAAGAATATAATATACACAATATACATATGGGTATATAGGTAATAATCCTTCCTGGTTCTGATTGTATAAATTATAAAAACAATGCAATTTTAAAAATATATATAATATAATATTATATAGGTTGTAACGTAAAAGATAATATACACCTCTCTGCGGAGGTTATAATTATGTTTTGTATATATATATATATCCATTGGGTTTTTTATATATTACTTTTATTTTCATGTGTAGTTTTGAATGCCTATTGGCTTTAAAATATATCTAAGTATTTAGTTTTCTTAAATTGATTATGCGTTATTTTTTTCCTATAAATATGATATAGGTTGTGTTAAAAAATTCATGATGTACTGACTTATCCCCAATCTCGGCCCATAGTGACAAAACTTCTCAAAAATGGAAGTTCATTTATGAGGTTTCGATTAATATTTAGTTTCACATGAACATACTATATAAAAGTATAAAACATTATATCAAAAATCATCGATCATGTATAATTAACAATAGACAATACGTTTATATACAGAGTTTCTGATAAAAAATTGATTATTAAACTAATTAATTTAAAATCTCAATGTTAAACTAACAATAACATTAATTATTATTGTTAAAATAATATTATATCTATATGAGAGAATAAATATTTTTATACTGAGAATTGCCCATAATACAACACGGTATTATCTAATATACATAGACGTGTATAGTTTACATTTAAAAACAACAGAAACAAATTTAACTTTGATTGTATTTTCTGAAAAAATAATATTGCATTCATAAATATGTAAAACCTATCCGTCAGTTGTTTTTAGTAACTTAGTCCTCTTTCGCAAAGAAGTATTTAAATATATATTTTTCACAAATATAATAACATAATTTATAACGATCAATTATTTAGGCCCAACAATAATATTGGGAAGAAAAATACCCCGGATAATCAAAGATGTTATTTCCACGGAAATTTAAAATATTAATTTGCTTTTGCTTATTATAGAATAATATTTAATGATCAATCCATAATAAAATCTATTATTTAAATTGTATATTTATTATAGGATTAAATAATATACGTATTTTATTATATTTATAAGATAAGTGATAACTATTTTTTATCATCAAGGTTATACATATTATGTGTAGGTAATAAGTATTCTTTTAAATATGAGTATTCTTTTATTTTATATATAGCTATAATTAAAGTATTAGACATTTAAATATTTATAATTATTTACTTCAATAATTTTCTATTAAATTAATTTTGTAAATATTATGTAAATATTAGAATATTTTTTATGGATATTAGCATAGATTGCTGTCTAGAACGTTTGATCTAAATGGAAAAGTTACATGGTATTTATAATAAAAATACATTCATAAGTAATAATATATTTAATAAATTAATTAAAAAACATACACGAACTATTGAACATATAATTTATTATTTGGATATGAAATATTAGTTATTAATTTATTATAATAATTATGATTACAAATATTTAGATAGTGATTTTATTGTTTGTTTCTGTTATTATATTTACTATAATTCATTTAGTATCTACTATTATGTTTTTCATAAATTCTTGGTCCCGACCAATACGCGTAGTTTTAACCCGTCCAAAATATATGTATTATTTTCTTTCTTGTATGCAGATTATATTTTATAGAATATAATTTTATTTGACTTTTAAAAACATTTTACCGCCGTCGTTGACAATACAGAGGACGCGAGTTTTATTCTCAGAAATATGCCAAATTTGCGTGTATAAATAACTTTAATTATTCAATAGATGTTCTCTTAGAATTAACAATTTACATGGCGTATCTCTGAAGGATCTAATGAATTCTATAAACTTAGTATTTACACAATCATAACACAAAGATAGTAATAATTGTACACGTTATGTCAAAATCTAACTTAACCTAAGTTAAGGCATTTGTCAGAACTTTCAGAAACACTGTATATGTTAATTATTACGCTTAATTAATGTTCATAAATGTGTCGTAAATCAAAGTTACCAACTACATTCTCATTTATATAATAACTAATAAGCTTGAAATTACTTCACACTAGTTTTAAATTGTAATAATATGTAATTAATATTTGTTTGACTCACAAAACATTATTTATAATTAGCATTCAAATTCGATAATAGTTATATATTTTACAATTTTTTCGCCAATAATGACTTAAACCGAAAATTAGTATAACTCTAAACCACGTACGAGAAACGTTTATAATATTATTCCGATTTGATGACGAATTTTTTTACATTAAATGGATAAATAGACAAAAAGTTTATCTATTACAACTCAAGATATTTTTTTAAGGAAGTAAGAAAAAAGGTTATCTCGCAAAATAGAAATTGATTAAAAGGTTTATATTCTCTATTAAATTAAACAATAAAAAAAACGCAATATTTTAACAGTAATGGAACCGTTATTTAATTTATTATCTATGGAAAACTAAATAAAATACGCCGTTTGGCTTAGATTTAAATTATGGAACATTTGATAATTGATAAATTTATAAACGAGAAAAGGGACAAGCCCAATAAATTTATGAAGTATTATTCGTATTAGTCAAACAAGAATAATCTAATGACTCGATTATTTTTTATTTGAAATAATGTTTTCACCAAATGTCATCTATTCCTAAAAAAAAATTGGTCCCTGTTAGTAAAATAATATATTATAATTATGCGATTTGGTTCTCGTGCACATTTATTATATGGAGTGATAAATTGTATCCGCAATGCATATTTTACGGACATATAAAATCGATTTATAGTTTGATAACGAGAAAAAATATATTATATTATATTGCAGTTCGCCCGGAACTATATTTTATTCACAACGATAAAAAAGTAAAAAAGGTATTGACATAATATATATATTATACTTCTTTAGTAGATTATTTTTATTTTTATTCAAAACTCTTTGTTAATACAAAATGTATATTATATTACGTATGCCACTATAAAAAACATTTTAAAAAAAATTTTAATAGTAGACTTTTCGTTATTAAGGATGTGTATAATATAATAAAAAAAATGTTTTTTACAAAGTATCAAACTTAAGAAATCAAAGACATAAAAAACAATATTATCTCTTAAATGAAATACAAATAATATAAATATTAATATCATAAACAAAATAGTATGTACAATATTATTGTTGAGGTACCTATTATTATTATTAAAGTTACTATTGTTTTGTTTTTTCATACAAAGTAATGATTTATCATTACTATTTTTTATGTCCTACTGTTTATTTATTTTTATTTATACAATCAAATTCGATCGAATCGGAATGTTATTTTTAGTAAACAAATTGTACAAAATGAAGTACCATAATATAAAGTACCTAAGTAAAGTCAATTACTTATTATTAATATTATGATTTCATTCAAAATATGATATGATATATAATGTCATAACTGGTTTCGGTCAGGATATTCTAAAAAACATTTTTAACAAAATTCTGTATGGATAAAATAATTTATATTTTATATTTGAATACAATGATAAAAATGATATTATATTTATATTATTTAGGTACAAATTATTATTGTATCGTTTATTAAAAGATATCTTATTATTACCCATAATAATAACAGAGTTTAAACTTAACAAATTATACCTAAACTAAATTTGATTGGAAATCATTGATTTTTGGAACGTATATTAATTTGGAATTAAATCTTAATAGGATGATAAAAATTAAATTTGGAAAACAGTCACACAATCATATATTATATTTTTTGTAATAATGAATTTTGTATAGTTAAAATCGAATTCTGCAGATTTTACAGCGTGTTTCCAAACATTATGAAAAATGTTTTAAAAAACAGTTGAGTGTCATAAATAACATGTACAGCCAAGATTATAAACATGAAACACGCCAAACATGTCCTTTTTAAAGTTTTAAGTTAACACGTCGTCTCGATGCGATGCCAAGAAAATAAAAATCTATTCGATATACCTCATAATAAATCGCATTATACTCTAATCTACTACTGTAATTCATTTCGTACAATGAAATTATAAAGTAAATAAATTTTTCTAAACCTTAATTTCCATATTACAAATATAATTTTTTAAGTATATTCTAAAAAAAGAGTGAGGAATGGCAATTTTTATAATCTCGTCAACAAAAAAGAACGACAATACAATAATTAAACGCATTTCATTTAACACATAATATATATTCTTATAAGGCAATTTTTATATTTATTGAATCTAACATATAACATATTGTAAAAAAATATCTATTCGGTATATCATCGATATATTTATTTAGAATCTGAAAAATTTTAATTAAATGTAATATATTTATTTTTATTTTTTTATATTGCTATTGATTTATAATGTTTTAAGGATTTAAAAATTTGAAATTCCATATTTATCTAATGATAATTAGTATTAATAAATATACAAATTTCTGCTAAACACAATTTGACACCATGAAAACTCATCTTTTGCATTTAAAAATTTAATACAGTATGTCCATAAACATTTTTTTTTTAACAAATTGTCAATGAATAACTATCTTAAATTAATTTATTTCTAATCATGTGTCAATATATTATAACCACAACATATTTATAAGCAAACACAATTTTACAGGAAAAACATTTTGTAGAACAGTCGAATTCGATTTTTTTTTCTCTTTTTGTTGGTACTAAAAACACGTCAACCAAACCTAACCTAATATTTTTTTCCCCCATTTAACTGAGAATTACATTAAATTCTCCAGCTTTTTAGTTTACTAGTTTAGCCTTAACTACAGAAAGCGTAAAATAACTTTTATATTGTAAAATCAAAATAATGTTTCGTTATGTATTTTGTGAAATTGTTTAAATAATATATTTCATGACATTTTTAAGCCTATATTATATATATTACGTACAGAAGTTGGCAGTATTTTAATTACATTTAATTTAAATATGTATTCAAATTATATTTTGTAGTTTTTAATTTCTTTAATCTATTAATATGTATTTTGTTATATGTAGGTATTTAAAATATATTATTGTAAAATTTAATGTATTTTTAAATTAAGTACATAAAATACAAAATACTAAGTTACACTGCGTTAATATATTTATGATAATATTATTATACAATTAAGTTAGGTTAAGTTATAATCTCATGATAAAATAAAATAAATATACTATCATAGCCTAACAAAAGAGCTTCTATATTTTTTTTTTTCTTTAAATATTCTGTAAAAAGTAAAAATATTGTTAAGAGGACGTTGCACCCACATTTGTTATATCTGTTTTACATACACTTAACAGCAAATCTATGAACCATAATCTTACTACAGTTTATTTATAACTAACTTTAAAGTAAATTTACTTATTATGATATTTTTTGAGGAGAATATAAACTGTGATTTTGTATTTTGCTATATTTTCAAAAATATTTTATTATAAGTATTTTACATTTTGTATTTCAAATACGCAAGATGATGTATTATGCCCATCCCTAATTTAGTATACAAAGAGAACACCAACCCTGAAATCTCCGCCATTGCCGTCGTCCAATTCTAGTACATAACCTTCCACGTAAGACGAAGCCGGCGGTTGCCACGCGATCGTAACGCTATTGTTTTCAGCGCTACACTCTTCGGTGATGATCAGCGCTGCGCTCGGAGCTGGGGAAGAAATAAAAAAACAATGAAATAAAACATTAAAGAAACGTATAATATAATTATAATTTATAACATATAATTAAACCGAAAACAACAATACACTAACACAAATAATATTATATACGGAATAAAATATGATAACAATCGTACTGGGCATAAACAATTTAAAAACGAGTCAGCTTAGAGTAAAAAATTATAATTTGTTTAATTAAAATTAATACTAATTTGGTGAACAAAGCGAATAATTTTTAATAAATTAAATTTAATATTTAAAACAACAATTATAAATATTATATTATATTCATACAGAATAAGTTAGTAGTCACTTTATGACTTTTTTTTTCAAATTAATGATGACAATAGAAATTTAAAATTAAACTTCATTCGAAAATGAATATGAGAATATATATATATATATATATATATATGTATAAGTTTTAAATTTTACTTTAACTTAACTAAGTTTATACAAAGCTTAATTTAATATTAATTTATTCATTTTTATTGATCATTAGTTTTTATCATTTTATTTTATATTTTGAATCAAATTATATTCACATACTCGTATTATCATCTAATATTTACTATAATATAATATAACTTTCTGTAGAAACGAATCAAGTAATATAATTATTCAAGTTTTCAGAAAAGACAGAGAAAATATATTAACCACACATAAAATATTAATAATACAATATTTTTAAAATTATTAGTTTTTTTAATATTTTTATAACGTATGTTAAACCGTCTTTAAACAAAATATAATAACAATTGAACATGTCCTGTTTTCTTCTACAGTTCGCAATTCAATACATCATAATTACGCATTATAATGCGTAAATATTTAAAAGTCTTAATTTTAAATTTATTAGGTACTTAATTTTTGAAATAAATAATTAGTATTTTTTTTTTTTTTTTTTTTATATTAAAAAAAATTTAATTTTAATTAAATTTAAATTAATTTATTTTAATTTATATTTGTTTAAATAAACAGTGATAAGAAATTTATGTTACAAAAATCACGAAGGTAATTCTGTTTACTCTGTATAAAATTAATATTGTTTACGATATTAATATTTAACTATTTTAAACTCATTGTAATTAACTTAATTTGGCTGACTCCGAAAAAATCATTTACTTGCCCAACATTGGACTGGTAAGTAATATATAGTTGTTTTCACAGTTCTCTAATTACGTAATAATGTAAAATACCTGTTGATTTTATGTCTTCTCCGTTCCCAGTTGCTTTATTATAATATTAGCGTAAGCAGTAGAAAAAAAAAAATACAATAATCATAAAAAAAAAATGTTTAGTATAGCGTTTTGTTTTTTATTATTAAAATAAAAGCAGTAAAGTAAAATTTAATATAACACAAAATAATTATTATTAATAAAATTAGCCAGTTTCCACGTTATTATACAGGATGGTCAGAATTTTACGTTACAGGAAAAAAAAATAGATGGAGTCTCACTACCATAACTAAACTTAACCTTCTCTCAGTAATTCATTGAACCGATAAGAGAGGCGCAACTAAATTTCTACAATGTTATATCCCAACCAACCTAATCTAAACTAACTTAACCACTAAAAATATTGTTCAAATAATTACAACAAACTGAATTGTATATAGTCTATAGCTCAACAGTTTAGTTAGATTTTTGTTCACGTGGATAATTCGTATAGGCGCTATTAGATCCAAAATGTTGAAAGTAGCTCAAATCCCCAACATTTTTATTTTAAAACTATTCAAAAACATAATATTTATATTAACATAATAAACAAAATATTTTTGTGGTATTGATAGTTTTTTGGGGCTTAACACTAATAAAATTATAAAAATAAACATAATGTTCAACGAGATCGATGAAAATGTCATCATAATTCCGTTATTTAGGTTTGTAAAAGTTAGAAAAAGTTCGGTATACAGGTAAATTCGATCGATATACGGTCAGATATAATATTATTATTTAAAATCGACATTCCTAAATTTAAACCTCTAAACAATTGTCACAAGTCAGTAACTACATTTCCATATACCATAACTTAACTCATTACATAATTGTATAACTATTTAAATTTATTTAACTATTAAATTATTAATATCCTAAGTCTCAGAATTCGTTTTAATGATAATATTTGTGTATTTGATAAAGCAATTAAAAATAACAGACAAAATTATAACCAACGCGTGTATTACATCTATAATCACTCCCTAGGGACTATATATAGGTACATTTGTATACGTAGATATACCACCGTGACTAATTATTTACCTAACCATGAAATTAATAATTTACAATATTTAAACAATTTATTAACAAAGAATAAAATATATTTGTATAAGTAGTTAAGTCGTACTTTTTTATTAAAGTAACTATAATTATAAATTAACTCGGTTATTATAATTTATATAGTACCTTGCGACTTTATCCCAACTTTGAGTACCTATAGCATTTTTAATTTGTTCATAAAATTCATAAAATTTTCTTTATTTGGTACATTAAAACGAGAAAATCGCTGTAACGTGAAATTGCAATCACCCTGTATAGTATAATTATTATATTGTATAATGTGCAGCGTGCATAATATTGTTTGTACGTACTTTTCATTTGTATAAAATTCATGTGTTCAATTGCTTTCAACACGGTGTTATCGTCCAGGGTCAAATCCAGTTGGTGATACGACCGAGGGGACGGTAACACGTCCTTGTGCCAGGTCATGTCCGTGTTCGAAACTCTAGCTATCAGCATGGAACCGACCTAAAATTGACAGAAGGGAGAAAGAAATAGAGATAAAATAAAAACGTTAAATTAACACGTCGAAAAGTAATAATACGATAATATACGGGCGGGTTGTTGTCGGAAATAAAACAATTCTAGATAATAATATGCGCTTAGTACATTACCCGCGTGATTGAGTACTGCATATTGGTATCAGTTACGTAATTATACATAGTGTTTAGTATTACAAAAATGGTGGAAATTCAATACGTTTTCAATGTATTCTCCATAACTTTTGAGACGCAAAATATTGATCCCACTGTATATTATTAACTTTTAAACTGATGGCGCCTATAATATAACATTATATTATATTTTTCGATTATTTTAACACACAATGCCCGCACTTTATTGGATATATTATTTACTAGGTACCCTTATCCCCGCAAGCACGTAGGTACTTGTAAAATAGAGTCCGGGAAGAGCACCGATAATGTTTTCATCGTTTTTATTCGCAGCCCTAACTAATTCGTAACTTTTTATAATTTTAAAATATTCAGTTAAATATAACATATTATGTAATAGCAGTTAATTTAAATTCGAGTGAGTACAATTGTATACACGTATGTCGTTATATTGGTTTCTAAATCATGTATTTTCCACACTATATTTTCCATGATGTAATAATATCACTTAAAACTTCTTCTCATAAAGTTATAGATATTTTAATATGCGTATTCTAAAGATTGTCTGACGATGTTATCAAAAGGGAAAAAAATTAAGACCAATTATCTAACCTAACCGCGCGTGAAATATAATAATCTACTATAATATCTGTCATGATGATATAGGAAAACAAATATCCAATTCATTCCAATGTCCTATCCATTTATGTTTACGTATAAATAGCATACGCAAAAAGCCAATACCGGTCATGACCTTTAATAAGCAAAAATATAATATTGTATATAATCATACATATCGATATATCACGAAATTAAAGCAGTTTAAGTTGGAAAAATAGAAATATAGGCGCAAAAAGAAATTTAAATTATGTGTCTCTTACAAACCAAAATGTATTGATTTTATTTAAATTTAAAAATATGTGTACTTCTTAACCTTATGTATATATTCCACAAAATAAAACACTGAATTTATGTTTCTATGTGTATCTTTTTATGTAATCTATGAGTGAAGTTATAGTTATGAAAGTGGAAAGGTACCATACCTTTTTTTCGTAATCATTACGAAACTAAATTAAACACAATATTTTATGTGTACGTGCAACTCACTTGTAAAAACGAAACGGGATCGTTTTCCTTGAGGGCTTCAATACAAAACTGCAACAGGGACGTGGTATGCTGCAACTTGCACGTACAGCTGGTCACGTGCTCCTTGAGTGACCGCTGTTTGGTTTCCTTGTCTTGTCGTACCGCGTCGATCAGCCACTGTCTCCGCCGCTCTATAGACCGTATCAGAGCGTTACACCTGGCATCCACTTGTCTTTCCAATTCTTCGCATTCACCCTGCAAGCAAATCCCAAAAATAAATTTATAATATTATATACTTCTATAACACAAAACAATAAATAACAATAACATTCGCCCTATCTTGTTTCCATACCTCTATCCATATACTCTAACAAAAAATCACCCTCACCAAATATATAATACTCTGCAGCACGCAGACCTTTCCACGATAAATTACACACATTCATCAATATCTCTTTTTCTAACTATATATATATTTACTTACGCTTTATAGTAAGTTACGTGAGCAGAAATACAAAGTCATCTCCAATATAATATGGTGTACTAACGTTATATTTTGGCTTTTCGTACGTATTATATTATATATTAATACAGATTAAATTAAATCAGAAAGCACACTCCGCGTACCTAATTATAAAACGTAAACAAACTTTATCGCAACTTTGGTGATAAGATCTTTTTTATTATTTTTTTCTTAATATATAATATACATATTATATAGTTAAAGTTTGAAATTGTATTAAATAATTTTATTAGCATAAAATTGCATATTTTATTTTACTTTTAGGACATTTTTCTAATTTTTCTCATTTTTAAACTTTTTGTTTTATAAATCATGAGTTTAAAAAAATTATAATATTTTATTTAAATTGTTTTAATTATTATTAACACTATGATTGTTTATATGTAATGAGAATCTGTTTGAACATTATTAAGTATTACTTCATACATTTTGGGTTATTAGAATTTATTGAAATTCTTAAGAAAATCTCGTGATAAATTACCAAATCTCAATAATAATAAATTTTAAATGCATGTTTTTAAATTTTTAGTGCTTTTTGATTGCAATTTTTGTAAGTTTTTTAAAACTACAAGTCCTTATTTTAATAATAATTTTATAATTTGTTCAAACATCGGTCGACTTACGTTAAGTTTTTCAGACATTTGCTTTAGCCTCTGAATGAATTCCGTGGTCGTGCGAGCCTTTTCCGATAATTGTTGGAGGTTTTGTGATAGTTCCGTCTGAAACACAATAAATAAATAAATAATTTATTTATATCCTTTCTGAATAGATCCAATTATAAACACGCCACACTAAATAAATGCCATGATTTTTATCTACAACCTATTTCCATTGTTAAAACCTTTGTTAATTTTATTGTAAATATATTTTACGACATAATATGTATGTTACCATGAAAATATACAGGTAATTGAAGTTATGCCTACCCCTATTCATTAACATTTTCATTGATATA
The DNA here is from genome assembly GCA_013282895.1 of Eriosoma lanigerum. Classification (NCBI taxonomy): domain Eukaryota; kingdom Metazoa; phylum Arthropoda; class Insecta; order Hemiptera; family Aphididae; genus Eriosoma; species Eriosoma lanigerum. Next base: position 25,826,404 of record CM023358.1, on the reverse strand, counting down.
ATCAAAATTATCAGTATAAAGAAAGCCAATAAAAATTATATATACCTATAACCAAAACTAAATAAGTGATATTAAGAGTATATTAAGAAAAATTGATAGGGGATATCAATTTATATAATACTTAATCACTTATGTATTCATGATTTTTATTGGCTTCCTTTATATTTACATTTTGTTTTCTAGTAACAACAACGACGATGCAATAATCGTTAATCTGTATATTTCAACTATGGGTGTACGTTAAATAATATGTAGAAACTACAACGTCAAATGCAGTCCAAGTGCGGGTAAACTATAATATATTATACGCCCAGAATAGTTATATTACACTACAGCTATATATACACCAACACCCTGAGGGAAAGACCTCACATTGAGCGATTGTATAAATCCAAACTCTTAGAACGACTTATATGGATTTGTATAACCACCATCCATACTTACTCCGGAAGTTTCACATCTAAATTTAAAATAATAATTATTACTTTGTATATTCACAAACGAAATTTACCGAACATTTTAGATACACACCATTGTATAAATCGAAAACAATAATTACCGAGATACCACTTTTATTACGTTATTTGGATTGAATTAGATTAGATTAAATTATTATTATCATTACATAATCAGATTTTTATGTTTTTAAACGTTTAAACGCTTAAAATATACCTGATAATATAATGATAATTTATATAATATTACTCTATGTATTTTCAATTCATATTTATTATATTCAGTAACAAAAAAAAAAAAATCAGAATTACACACCGTTTCGTGGGAATCGATTAAAAATAGAAGTGCTTAAAAACAAAATATATAAATATTATCATGCGGTGTGATAAACATATAAAATATGCTCCAACGACAATTAAAAAATTGTTCACGTTTTTTTTTACCCTCGTCGAAATGCACAGTAAAAATATGAAAACCCCTAATAAAGCTTTCTCTAATTATTGTAATCCATCCAGAAAAAAAAAAAAATTCTAATAAAACCATTGAAATTATTTCTGTGTGTTTTTTTATGATATCTATAAAAACATATTTCTCTTTAAAAATGTGATCTAAACAAGTAGGTATAACATCAAAATATTCTATTACTTCGTTATTAATTCAAAATCATCGAATTCGTCTCGATTACGACACAACAACCGCAGACATGTTATATACGACTATTATATGAATTGAAATTTTAACCTTAGACAAGATATACAACGACATTCTTTAATCTATTTTTGAGACGCATTCATTACCATATTTTATACGGTTTTTATTTTAAAAAAATTAATTCTCGATTTGTTTTTAGTTTTTATTAGTTTTAAACATAAAAAGCGCGTGTTTGAAGGAAAAGAATAATATCGACATTTTAATTTTTAATTTTTTTTTTTTTTTTTGAAAAATGGATTGGACGCATTGAACTCGTATATTTATGCACGCGATTTGTATAATTTAGAACGCAAAGCATCAGTATTTATAAATATTTAATTCCAACGTTTGATTATTTAAAACACATACAACGCACGGATTGACATAAAAAATATTGATTTAATAAAGACCATAATATTTTACAAAGCTAATACAATTTGTTTGCGTTTGAGATTTGAATGCGTATTCTTCAATTATCAGCAAATATTTTAAACAAAATAATATATCGATCGAATGACAATTTTGTGTAAATTCGATAAACGAGTTGATACAATTTTACACGAATATACTAATACGAAGTAAATCAAATTGCATTTGATCCCTATAAAAAAATAGGATTCCACAAGTCTAGAACTAAAATATAGTGATAGTTAATGAAATGTTTACTTTAATATGCCATTAAATTCTATAAAATATATTATATAATATGATATCAAAAAATGTATAAAAGATAATTAACAATTGTTTTAATTACATTTTTTTAAAAAATAATACATGTATGAAATATAATACTATAATACTGAATAGCATTTAAAATTTGTTGAAAAAATAATTTTATTTATATTTTATCTACAATCATCTCTACCCGCTGACAAATAATTGTGTAATGTGTTAATGTTTTATTATGTTATACATTGAAAATTCAGTAAATATATGAAATTTATCGTAAATTATTATGATGAATTTTAAGGAATTAGCACTAAAGTAGCTGGTAAAATGACAAAACCCTGAAATATGTAAAAATAACACGCACTATAAACATTTGTTATCGAATTATACTTTCAGTATAAAAGATTTATAAATTTGTAGAAAAGTATAAAAGTTATTGTAAATTAAATATATTAATAACGTATTTTACATTGTAAGACATATCTTAAAATATTATTGTCATGGTGCTGCTAGCATTGGTACACAATTCATTTCGTGTTTATGACATATACGTAGCTAAAAAGAGATAACGTAATCAGGCAATTTGTTTTGGTGAAAGTAAGGTTGAGAGTACCTAATTAGTTCACAATTTTATCGTTTTCTCATATTATAGACAATTTAAATTAAAAATCAATAATGATAATAATAAATTATGTAGGCGGCTAATAATTATACTATTATATATATATATAGTGACCTTGTATACAAATTGTTTATGCCAAATAAAAATACGAATTCGTATAAGTATGTTATCCGATATAATATAATATATATACTATACAGGATAATATAAATTTCATGTTGCAAAAACGGTGGGAAGGTTAGGTTAGATTTTCGATGTTATTTCCATTAATTTTGAAAAAAATCACAATAATCTGTGATCAACCTGTATAGTTTAGGTGCATCGTGTAACAGCAAATATCGTGTCATCGCCATTTTATATGATAACAATAAATCATGGCCTGCAATGCTATAATATATTATGATTTATATAATGCAATATACATATTGTGCATGTGGGGATACGAAATTGTAAGCCGAAGGATTTGTAAAAAACGTGCGTACGTATACAGAGTGTTTAAAATTTCGTGTTACAATAATAATGGAGATGACATAAAAAATGTATGTAATTCCCACCATTTTTGTAGAATGAGATTTTGATCACTCTGTATCAGTATGCGTTCTTTTCTGCCCGCAAGCACCGTTTCGAATCCCCTATAAACCTGGTGGAATTATGTTGTTTCTTTCATTTTCATTCGTATTTCGCTCTCTGCACCCTATATTATATGTTTGGGGAAAATCGAAATTGCACCAAAACATCGTCGATATATATTATACCTAGATATATGTATTATACAAAAAAACATAAACAATACATGCGTGAGTACAATGTTATACCAATAGAGTGATCAGATTTTCATGTTACAAAAATGGTGAACAAACCAATCATTTCCAATGGTATATCTTCAATTGTTTTTGTAACTTAAAATTCTGATCATTCTGTATTATATGCATCTAACAGAAAAACTCCCCAAATATAAGATTTTAAAATCTAACAAAACGCTCGAACAGAAATATTTTGATTCAGTAATAAACATAAAAATTTATTTTTATGCAATACATTAAATAATAGTTAAATAGATAGATTTTGGGTTTACATTAAGAGTTATAATATAGTTTGATTTAACAATACCAATCATTCAGACCGGTACTACATATTCAATTTTGAGTTTGACTCTTAATATACATCTCAATAACTCATCAATGTGGTGATGAACATTCAAAAGAGCATTGGTAAATTCAATGAGTAAGAACATTATTATCATATTTTATTATTAGAGCATAATATAAAACATTGTACATTTTATAATATTTTTAATTAAGTGTCTTTTTTTAATATTATAACTAAAAACATGTGTATAAATAAATACAAGGAAATTTAAATGTTGGATATTTAGGATTCTGATGAATTTAAGTACCTACTAGAGAATAGTACCAATTATACATACTATACTCGTAAATACAATTTACAACAGAAAAATTGATAATCTATTTGCATGACAACATTGAAAAAATACACCATCACACTCCTAATATTTTAAAATGATAAAGATATGCTATATGGCTTAAATAAGTGTGTAATTGAACTCAAACTAATCTAAATACAGATTAATCATAAACCAAATTTAAACTAACCAAATCATCTGTTTTCCAAGTGACAATTCTACATATAGCTATGTTATTTTTTAAATAATTATCGAATTATACAATTGTATAATTAACAAAACACATTTTATTTAGCAACTCCGCCATCATTTTTAATTTATAGTAATTACAAAGTAATCGTTTCTTAAAGTATATTCTATATAGATACCTACTCATTGTATTTTATACTTAACCGGATAAAACGTTAGTATATATATTATATAATATTTGTTTTCCTTTCGCTCAACCACATATTATACAAAACACGAGCCGTTGACTTTACGAATCCTACGTGCCATGGACCACAGTTATATTATATATTATGGTTATATATTTTATGGTACATAATATGTATGCGTTTGTTATGCACGCCGAAAGGTCGACGACACGCGTTTTTCATACTGTACGACGGTACTTACTCCCCCAAACATATTTATACCAAAAAGATTTTTATAGTTTTTTCCCCAGTGGATTTCTATGTAAGCTTTCCCCGTGGAATCAACGTACAATTGTACAGATGTGATGTTTGCTAATTTTTTTCATCTTTCCCGCCAGGGGTCCAGCAATCCTCCTAACTACCCTTGGAATCTGTTTTTTTATTATGATTATCATCAATTAAAAATATTTTATTGTTTAACTATTATTTTAATATATAATATCTATATTTTTAAGTGTGATGATAATTTGATATAATTATTATTATATAAATTAATAATTATTTATTTGAAACAAGATAACGTTTCTATTTTAGTATCACCATCTTTTTTAGGAAGAATAAATAAACTATTGTTTCTTTAACATGGAGTGGTTTTTTGATGTTATATCCTTTAACACAGTTAAACTAATTATGCATGAAAAATACAAAATTTAAATAATGGAAGAAAATTAAGAAACTCAGTTAATTTATTATCTGAGGAAATAATAAACCTAAAAATATATCAACTACGCATTTATACAATAATGTAAATCATTGGATCAAACATAATATGCGCGAAGGAATAAACTAATTTGAGAAAACCTAAGACAGTCTATAATTATTTTTTTTATAATACCAATTACAAAAGCAGATAACTGAAAAAGTGATAGTTTTTGATGGTTTGTCATGATGTCGACTAGAAATCTATTTCGGTGTGACTGAGATGAGGAATATCTTATAAATGAATGTATACGTTAAATAAAGACTCGGTGATTTTTCTAATATCCGTTGATAAATGTGAAATCATTTTAACAGTAGTGACGTATTTAGGGGGTATAATCCCCCCGGGTGGCAAATTTTTTTGGAAATTAGGGGCGTCATCATTTTTTTGTAACCATAATAAGCATTTTTTGGGGGAGTAGGGGTATGAAGGGGCGGCAATAAAATTTTACTTGGGGCGTCAAAACTCTAAATACATCTCTGTTTAACAGTTACATTTATCTAAAACCATTGCAGAAATATTTGCAAAGTTTTCACCATTTTTAATATTTAGAACAAAAATTTGGAAATTCGTTATTAGTCGTTTTAAATATAAATAGTTATTTTATTAAAATAATAATTGATAGATTATTGTAGAAAATAAATGGAAGTTGTTTACGTAAAAAATATCATCTTGTAAATTCAACAAAATATATTATAATATTGTCATACACACGCTGAGGACGACGTCAAAAACCTTTAACGGTTTATGCAAATATAATATTATAGACGCTTTTTTACCTACGCACGCGGACGAACAATAGTCATCGGCGGCTACGTGTCGCTTTGAACTCAACGACAATGAAATATGGGAAATCACAAAAAACGCTCATCCGACGTGACGCGAATTCAAAACGAGAGAATAGTGTTTTATTCTTCATCAATCGTTCGTTCGGCGCTTACCAGAAAACAAAAATACATAAACATTACAACGCACCTATAGAGTACATAAATATAAAATTGAACATATTATATAATAATGTTATAAATGTACTATGTTTGGTTTATGTATGTCTAATTATATTTACAAACAAGTGATGTACTTGTTTTGGACGTTATATCAATAATAATAATAATATGATCGTGAATTATTTTTTAATCATTATCGTATAGCCAACAAGATGTAGTAGGTATGTACTTAACAACATAGTCATACATAAAATATTTATGTTCCATAGGTACATTTTTTTTAGTTTTATTTGACTTGGTTATCTTGTCATGTTTAAACTAGTGATGGGGCAAACTATTTGTTTTGTTTAACTCCCACACTCAAACAATCACTCAAATTAAAAACCCAAACGCGGGCGACCGGTCACACGCACACACCATAAAATCATTTGTAACCATTTTATTTTTCTCCATGTGTGCATACATATGAACTTTGGCGAGTTGTAAATAGATTTTTCTCATCGCGACCGAGATTTATAAAAATATTTAACGACATCAACCAGTGTAGTTCTAGGACGGTTTGACATTCGTCCAGATAGTCATTTAAGTATTATATTATAACCTAGATATTTTAGTATTAAAAATACTCGTAAAACCGTCCCCACCAGAATCCACAGTCTTCACCCCCGGACAATTTAATCGCAAATCCTATTTAAAATTTTCATGCAGTTTTGACTGCATTTTGCTCAATATAGATAATACTGTTCTACATTATTAGGAACATAAAACTTAGATATATCAATACTAGGAAATAACGATAGGTATAAAATTATTAGTTACTGAAAATGACTACCTAAATAACTAGTAATTTAACAAGATACATATCTAATGAATGCAAGATAACTTTAAAGTAACTTGTAACAAAACTGAGTTATTATAATTTAATAACTTGTCTGATTTTGTCACTTTAACTTACATTAAAATGATAAAATACACAGAATGTTTTAAATGATAAACAATAATGGATAAAATAAGTAATTCCCAATACTGAGAAATATGGACGGGGATGGATGTCTGGGAATACAAACACCATCACACTTTACTTTATTCAGTTTATTGGTGCCCGATAGACAATCATTATATAATTTAGATTAACAAGACATAAAGTAATGAAGATAACAACTTGGTTAAATACAAAAGAACGAATAACTTAAAATATATCATCAGAATAATTGAGAAAACGGGAAGTGATAGATAGAATGAGTATATGAATGATATATGATGGTATACTCTTATTATATAAAACATAATGTATGCGTTAAATAGTAAATTTTTATAACAGTTTTTAAAAACATTTCTGGTGTTTTTCTTATAGTGTTTAGAGTTATATTATCCGAACTCATTATAGGTAGGTAATATTAATTTATGATCAATTTTCGGAAACGATTATATAATAATATGCGTTATTCAAATATTAATTTAGAAAAGTATTTAAGTACGCAAACGTTTTGCAATATTATTATCATTGTAAATCTTTATATCAAAATTATTATTTGCACCTATAGGTATATATACTCGTATATAAAGTTTTAATCGTATCCGTTTTCAATGTTAGTGTCGCCGGCATATGAGACAATACGGACACAATACGATACAATCACTTAAATAATTTAATTAAAACCCATACGCGACTGAATAAATAATTTATTCCGCGTCCACAAAGGTTTCGTTTTTAATACATTAGTATCATTAATCGGACATATATTATAATATTATATAAAATTAATATGTGACCAATCGATAAATATGCGTAATTAAAGTTTTTAGCGTTTGAAAAACAATTTAATTTAATTCAATTTTTTAATTTATAAGAATATGTTTTTACAATGACATAATATATGAGTAAGAACAAAACATTACGTGCACGTTTTTTTAAAATAAAATAATAATAATAGTAAAAAATCCATATTTTATAATATATTATATACTTTTTAGACGTTTGGAACAGAACCAACGTTTAAAACGGGGTCATGTACGCCGACGTACGCATATCGTATACTTAAATTTGACGTTGTATTATCATTATATTATGTGAAACGGATCAATTCATTACACATAAATAAAAATAGATGTGAATGTTTGAAATAACCAAACGCGAATTGTGAGACAAAATTTCATCCAATTTGTGCAATAAAATAATAACCACAACTATTTTTTTTTATAATTCGTACAAAAAATATTATTTACAACCATGAACGCAAAAAATATCGATGTAATGAAACACAAATCGTATAGTTTAGATGTTCGTTAAGTTGGATTGTCCGATTAAGGTCCAAATTATATTAAATAATTTTCAAATATATTTTCTTTAATTGCAAATACAATCATTCCGATTACAATTAATTTTTCAAGTTGGTAGGGGGGGCAACTTCATGATATCCCCTTATTCTGACCATTCGGATTAAAAGTAAAAAATTGCAAATTAGTTGGAAATAATGGATCTTATATTTTTTTTTTCAAAAACTGAGTGTAAATATCTGGAAAATATAATTTTTCTAGATATTATTACTACACGGATAGTTCTCACGCGAATTATTTGGGAAGTTATCAAAAATATTGATTACATTAAATATTAATGTGACGTTTTTAACCAATTAGTTGATAACCCCCAGGTTGAGAATCACTGAATATAAAATTATTTTTATATTTTTCACTAACTTTTGTGTAACTGTGTATAGGTATTAATTTATAATTTAATATAAGAATAAAAATGATTATTCAATATGCATAATAAATATTATTCGACATTAATAGACTATACCAACAAAAAAGGGACAATAATAAAGTGCGTTGTAAATAAAAAATAATAATAATTAAAAAATAAATATCAAACAGACATTTTATGCGTAAGATAACAGTATAATATATTATACCGTATAAATGCGAAAAATTATTATACCAAATATTCCGATAATAACGATGATGGTGATAATAATAATAATAATAATAATACGATAAATAATAATAATTTACTAATGTCTTGACATCGCCTCCGTTGCGGTAAAAAAAAAAAATGTTTAATAGCTCTCAGACATTCTCCAGATGTCAAATGTTTAACTAAGGTCATTATGTCGATGCATAAAAATATTGACGAATGATTCTGAAGCTAAGTCGTTATTTTTTTTTTTTACGTTGGACCTCATATATATTATGGATAGTCTCTGAATTATCTCGTGATTTCCTATTATTGCAAACCCGAAAACGCGTCGTGTCGGTGAGACAGGTTCATATATACATAATAAACTGATGATTTTTATTATACGTTTTATCGCGCATTGCAATGCACCTCAGCACGACAATTTTGCGCGAGATAAGAAATCGTAAAGTTTTCCATTAGAAAACTCAATTGTAGATAATAAAATGATACGAGCATCAGACATTATATTGTAAATGATTAAATGATAAGAACTAAAAATATGTTTGTATACAGATATTTTATATTTTTTATTATACGGTATCACAGCTTTTCGATTTAATTCGCTTCAGTTCTCCGCCTTTCCGATCACAGAAGCTATAATAATATACATTTAGGGTAGGAATGTCATATCTGCTCCTTTATTATCTTTATCGTACTTAAACTAAGATAACATTATTATATATTTTTAGTTTATAGTACCTATTTAGTTAAATATTCTATATCCAACATATCATATTATATTATAATATAGGAACTATGAAAGATTAATTTTAAAATATATACTTACTATTACTATAAAGCGCGCGTAGGGATTTAACTTAACTACGATATACACATAAACACCAAAACCCAGGGGCGTGCTCTCGGGTCGGTATTCAGTATAATAGCAGATCGTTGAAGTAGGAAAATGTATATAAATTCATATACCAACAAAGGAGTAAAATCATGAAATTATTATAATTATCTATTACTAATCTATTCTAAATATAAATTCTTAAAAATCAGTGAATACTTCTATGTTTAATTTGAAAGAAAGTAAATAAATATTATTATGTCTCCCCAATGAGTTCCATATAACAGTGATTCTCAACCGGAATAACATGTCACATAAGGTTGGCATGAACCCATTTTAGTATGCGGAGGAATTTAAGTGAAAAAGGGGAATTTTATCGAACAAAATATTGCTTATTACTTTTCTTGGTATTGTAATTTTTTAATAAAATTGAAATTTTTCATCAAGGTTTCAAAACCTAAACGTTCAATGTGATGATTGCATATTTTTATAGTAGGATGACACAGTATTGGATTTTCGTACATAAAGGTGACTTAAATAAAAAAAGGTTGAGAACCATTTTTTTATAATGGTGTATTGTATTATGTTCTGAAATACCTATTGTATAATATAGAATAAATGGAAGATATTTAAAGTGATAATCCTTAGAGCATCGTTCCTGAAACGTCTATATTTGTGTTGATGTAATACTCGTTTCATCTTATCTATGTTTATAACACTAATTTTATTATTCCCCTATCTGTTTCTAAGTCTGATATACATACTATAATATATTTAATATTACTATAGGTACATGTATAACTATATGAATTTAAACACATAAACCCAAACACGATAGGTGCTATTGATGTAAATTGTTAAGTAATAGATTGCGTACCCTACACACCTTTGTACGGTTAAATTAGCTATATATAAGCTACCTCAGCCACAACCAATTTCAATTGATTACCTTCGCGAGCGAATTAAACAGGGTACAGGGTACTATACAAGGTGATCAAAATTAGAATTACAAAAACAGTGGAAAATTAAATTATTTATTGACTGTTATGCAATGCCCGTACCATTTTTTTATCACCCTGTATTGACCGGTGGACCGCTACACGTCTCGGATGATGATTACAATTATTATTATTAGTATTATTAATTTGTATACACTAACAACGATGATAATATACATACATGTATTCTGACACGCGTCATCATTAGTCTCGCTACGCAACAAACGGACAACGGAGACGCGTTGCCGATTGTTATTTTACAATAAAAATAATGAAGGATAAGATAAATTGAATCGCGGCTACAATATACGGTTTCTAAAGAGTGACGTCGACAACGAGCACACGGGACGATGAATATTAAAAAAGATTATAGTGCGAGAGGTAAAAAATATATTATATAACGAATACGAGTAAATGCAGATACTAAGATATTAATTGTAATGGAGATAATAACATCGTAATTTTTAATATTTTTGAAACATTAAATTCTGACCACTCTGTATATACAAAACATTCTCTTAAAATTCACCCTTTAGAGCCGACAACAATTACCATCGTATAATAATGATAAGAACAAACGAATAACGCACGCAAAGCAACATAATGATATATACGACATAATATATAAATGAGACTTTTAACCCATTTTACACACGCGTAAATTATTACACTTTTACAGGGTGACTCATTGGATCATTTCCACGTACGTGCTTTTAATTAATAATCATGTAGATGGCTACAGGTTTTTACCTTATTGCATATTATGTATTATATCGAAATATAAATACAAATTTCGTCCAATAAACCTATATTATATAAAACACTTATTTAGACCAAGATATCGCAACAACCGATTTCCAAAAACGTATCTCCGACTAAATGAAATCAGATAGCGCACTCCAGGCAGAACAATATCCGATACTTGCATGTAAGGTACGGCAGTGATTGGAGAACTCTAACTGAATTTTGAGTAGTTTTATTGCAAACAACCAAAATATTATAACCTAGTAAGAAACTACTAAATAAAAGTTTTTGTCTTGTAAAGCCAATTCTCTAGCTAACTGTATCCCATCTTCTAATTTGATCCACCTAAAGCTTCCATGTCCTTTTCAATTACGTCTTTCCACCTAATTTTTAGTCAATTGTAGGTATATTACTCTATTCCCTCTCAGATTCAGATCCATCACTATCCTATAATATAACGAGTTTTAATTTCTAATTGCATGTTCTATTTATCACAAGCTTCCTTTTTTGACACACAATATATAAAATATTTTCACTATTCATTATTTTTAGCCCTCTGTTTTACCCTCGTCACTACCACTGTCCTGTAATGTTATCTTTTATTGGTCCAAACATCTTCTTCAATAAGTATATTCCTTTTTATTATCACTAATTTATTTTCGTCTGTTTACCTCAGTAGGTAGCTAAGATTCAAATCCCTATAATAATTACTGGTAATATCAAATATCAATGTATAATTTATTATAATTGTTTTTTTTTCAAATTACAAAATTACTTAATGTATTAATTTATGAACGTATTTTACAATTAGATTAGGAAACTAACCTACTCATTCAAATAAATCACGTGAATGCCATTTTCAACATCAGTACGAGATCTCAAAATTTAAAAATAACACGTAGTGACGGAAGTAGGTTTAAATGAAATCGCATAAAACGGACGAATAAATTCACAGTGTATACTGTATATATTACCCAGTCTTGTAAAACGCGAATACAACTCGACTGTATTAAAATATGTACCGGGAACAACACTTCGGAAGATTATGCCAGGAAAATAAACCCTAATAATAACAACAAATTGACGAGTCCTTACTCGTAACAAAGAATTGTATTACACACGATAAAGGTAACCGTGTTTTGAGTTTTCCTTAAATAAACCTACGTTATAGTTGCTATACATATGGATACGTCGACACGTTAAAGACTAAACGAAAGTGCGTGTCCAATTACAAATTTTCTCAACTATCATCGTGTATGCTGCTTATTACTAGCTAACCTTATTACTATACGCTAAACAAAACATAATCGATAATTGCGATCCCTTAGTAAAATAAAGACAGCAGTGAAGGGTTTTATTAATAAATACACAAAATAATGAAATATCTTTGTCGTTCATCATAGTATAATTTTCATATAAACAAATAATATTTTAACCCTACATCTAATAGCACAATGAAAACGAATATTTCTAATATAATTAACACATTTGTTTTATCAGCTATATTCTTACCGCATCCGTTTCTTACCTCTTTAAAACATCCCCGATCAAAATAACCTATATCTATATCTACTCTACTGAATTTTGTCTACTATCGAAGCATACTTTTTATATAATATAGTTATGAAAAATTTTAATACGTATTTTGTCTTAACTAGAAACTCCACTCATATATATCTTAGTATTTCTATTGCTGCACTGTCTTTTTACCAACCTACTGCCCAACATTTTCATCCGTAACATATTGCAGCTGGACACTGAATCACCGCCTTACACAATAGTTTATCTTCTACCCTAATCAATGATCCCTTAATCAGACAAAATACTTTACCCCATCATGTTTAATCCATCTTTCTAAAGGCCACCTTCTTTCTGTAAATCATATCTTAAAAACTAGAACTTTTCGCACTCATCCCTAATTATAATTAGAACATTTTCAATATTCAACTTTAGGTTTAAACACCCAGTTTGTGTTTTTATAAATTAAGAAATGATGGAATTTTAACCACCAGAATTCACTGCTTTAGTAAACATTCGTGATTTACATATACTTATAAAATAAAAATAATAAGTACGCCGTTATAAAAAAATAATAATAATAATTACCGGTTAGGGGAGGAAATATTGCATAAAGCAAATATTTTATAAGCCTACAACGCGATATTTTAAAACTAAGTAAGAGATTGAAATGAAAACGTACACGAAAAAAATGTAATAAAATATTATGCCAGGGTTTTCATTCACCTATATAGGTATATTTCACCTGAAGTATACACACTTTACGTTTTTACGTATATATATTTTAATGATGCAAAAATGTTTTTCTACATTGTTTTTCTTTTAGAAACTCTGAGTCTACTTTTAACAAATACAATTCACATGTTAAATAAAGTACTAACTAAATGAAATTTGGTATGGAAAGAGTATTCTATTTGTGGTCATCAGACTATTATTTCTACCCGAAAAAATGTTTTCATAGATCAGAAAAAAAAATAATAAAAAGCCTATAAAAAAAACTGTCAATCACGATTTTAAAAATATTTTGTAAAAATATTAAGTAGTATATTATTAGGCTTCTATAAAATTTTCAAACTGATAAACCCAAAATTGTAAGTAATATTAATTTTCTTTGTAAAAAAGTTCATAGATCTATATTAAGCCAAGTAATCAACTAATAAGTTCCAAAATTTTACCACACTTGTATATTACCTATGTTAGTACTCAAAAAAATTTTCAAGTCCCTACGATCAAAACTTAATTAGTTATTACGAAATTTAAAATTTAAAAATACGAAAATCGTAATTTTGCTAATTTTTTGCAAGTTTTTGGTAGTTTTTCTTCTCCTAGGAAAAAAAATTTAAGAAATTCGAAAATAAGCTTTATAAAGTACTAAGAGGATACGATTTGCTACCGAAAGCATACCCCACTTGTGATAATCGGACAATTATTTTTATCCGAAAAAATATTTTCATACATAAAAAAAAAATCTTTGTAGAAACATTATATTCCTTGCTTTACTCAAAATCTAAAATGTATATTTTAATAAAAGAAAATTTTAAATTAACAATAATAACAAATATATTATTAAAAACGCATTGTGGATAAAATATAAAACACATTAGCAACGGAAATATAACACGTTTATTCAAGTAATATTATTATAAAATATTTATCAACAAATTAATTATTTTTTTACAATTATCGCTATTGGACCGCATATAATATATAGAATGTAAACTATATAATTAACACCTGCGTATATACAGTATAATCAAAATATTATGTTATAAAAAAATAATGGAATTAACAACGAAAACATTGTAACTATTTTTGTAACATAAAATACTGATCACTCTGTATGTACAAATAATATACGATAAAATTAAATTTATATTTGTATTGTCTACTCTTATTGCCATACAATGAATATTGGATGCCAATGCAATTGCAACTTTTTTTTACTATTCAAATCTGCTGATTTGAATGTCACTGAACCAATAAATAATAGCTCTAATTGTACATACAAATCCATAATATTCAAATGAAAATTTAGTGTATTTTACTATACTAAATAATATAATATTTACCTATGTTTCATCAAATGTTTTTTTTTTAATTTGTTAAAAATACAAAGTAGTTTTTGAAGTTTAATTAAATTTGTTTTAAACATAAATTCTCTAAATGACAATTATATTTTCGGGATTAAAGTTTAACAATAGTTTTGGATTATAATTTTCGGTCTATTTTAAAAAATGTAAATTTGATTAAAAGTAAAACTCTTAACGATATTAACCTTTTTACCTATCATTCATATATTAGAATATATGTATATACCCATTATAATTTGTATATAATATATGAGTGTTATTTTGTCTCTTAAACCGTAAAAATACCCTTTAACGCTCACCTATTGAATTCGTAATATGAACACATGGTGATATCGACACAAAAAACGTCAGCCTGGAAGAGAAAAGGACCGCAACGAGTTTATTTAATGTAATATAACGAAACGGTGTTGCGTACCTTACATTATAAAATAGGTAGTCGTACTATTAATGGAATTAAAGCGCATCATTTTCTACATCTGAAAGCTATATAACTATAGTGTAACGAAACGTTCTGCAATGGGACGTTAACCATAATCTTCGCTCGTCGTTGAAAAGTCTAAAAAAAAGACGATAAAACGTATAGGGGAGGAAATCATTGGAAACGACACCGCCATCGTGTATACTATTACTTGGCATATACCTATATAATGTAATACAAGTCAACTTTCAAAGCCCAAGAGAGTTATAAAAAGTGTAAGAAAAAATATATTTTTTAACTATAGAGAGGGGAAATAATATTCGATTTTCTTTAATCGAAATTTTCGAGAAGAAAAAATTGGAAATTACATTATTATTTGTATAATACATGACATGAAAATACTATTTTTTTTTTTAAATATATAAAGTACACATTAAAAGGATATGTTTTGCAGGTCCACCAGTCATTCTTTATTTTTTTTTCTTTACAAACTATTTTGATAGAAAATGGTTTTTCAATAATTGTCTGATGTTCCGCTCATCTCTACAGCTGTGTTCGACAACCCTTTCAAAGTTATCCCCAATTAACTTCAGGCGCTGCGAAGAACATAATACGATAGTGTTTATAATCAATATACGCATTCCATTTTAACACTTTCCTGTTACAGCACCGCCTTTAAAACCATGATAACTTTGAAAGGGATATAACACAAATATAAAGACAAATAATCCAGAATAATCCAGCACATACCTGGGGCAATCATAACTACTGCAGGGTTTGATAAAAACAAAAATAATAATAATAATAAGTTGTGATGGATCTAGACGAATCCAATTATAATAGCATATTATACGGAAAAACTTTCACGCGAGAACCGAAAATCAAAAAAAAAAATGACATGCGTTTTTCGATTTATGCGAATTTGCACACGATCACGACGCGTGGTGTAATAATATATTGGTGAAATCGCGTTCGTTTTTCACGCGTTTCCCCGCGGAGAAATAAATAATAAAATAGCGGAAATAAAAATAAAATGTGTAAAATAATAATAATGACGATAAAACACTGCAGTCCCGTTTATATATACATATTATAATCTTTGCGATAGCTGATGTGAGTAACTACACGTATATATAAAATAAAACTGAAAAAATTACTGTAGAGAAAGCTTCAGAATAAATGTAAAATGAAAAAAAAAAAACGTAGTCAAATTCGTCGCGCATTGAAGTATTTTTTCTTTAATAACAATAATTTGTGATATTATATTTTCATCGTTTAAAAAACGTAACAGACACCTGAATACCTGATGTTCAAAAATCGTCTGTTAGAACGTATACAATTAATTAATTTTCGTTGTTTTCCGCGTACTCCTTGACGGACGATGACAATATTACTATATTAGTATTATATTAAGTATATATACGCACTTGAAAAAAAAACAATCCAATTATGAATTAAAAAAACTTATTATTTCAACAGCGCTGTATATATATATATTTATATTATTCAAGTTTTATTTTTAAGTAAAGAATATAATATTGTTATATAGTGCGACTCCTCAGAGCCGTCGTCGTGAAGTCGTAGCCGATGGGACGACAGCGACAAGGTGAAACCGAAAATAGAAATCGTGTAACGGCTGCTGCAGCAATGGATACAGTCGGATCGGAACGCGTCAACGATGTCGGAAAAAAACATAAATTTGTTTTTTAATATATCGGCTAAAACCGTTAAAGGTATACTAATATTACCATTAAGAATAGAAGGAGTTGTTGTTATTTTTATTATTATTAACTCAATTAAATTAAGTTATACTTAATTTTAATAGTTACATCAAAATTATTTGTATAAAACAGAAATATAAAGAATTATATTCATCAGCATTCAATTAAATAAAAGCTCTGGAGAATTACAAAACTACCATTCAGTATGAAATATAGATTTTATTTTAACATACAAAGCATATTATACATGGAAATAAAAATAACGTAGGCATAAATGTAATTAATAGTAACTCGTGTTGCGTAAGTAATATTTATAATAATATATATAAAAAACAAGTATTAGTAAGTAAATATAAATTTTAACGTCAAAAGTTTAGTTCAGTTATAATATAAACTCAACATTAACTTTTTAAGTTTTCTGTGAATATCCTGCATTGTTGTGGTTGAAGAATTTATTTTTGAGAACTTAAAGATCCAGAAATAAACAAACGAGTTTACCATATTATTATTTTATCCACTCAATTAACTCGTACACAGAGTGCTCAAAATCTTAGAAATAAATTGTGGGAACGTTGTCAATATGTTATCTCTATTAATTTTTGTATTACACAATCTTTCTGATTATCCTGTATATAATTTGCACACCCTAATGTAAATAACAGTATGTATGTGTCATAAAATTAAAAACATACCTATTATAAACGATCGTAAAAACAATATAATAATATATAATGCCTAACGGATACCTTTACTTTCTTAATAAACTATAAAATAGTTCAAAAATAAATAAGACGGGCAACAATCCGTTTCTTTGCATAATCGATCGGACTAGGTAATTTTGTGTATTATTTTTATCAGGTACCTATGAAACATAATGTTAATGATACAATGCCCATATTATCTTGTTTTCATCTTGTGGTTTTATCGAACACGATATATTTATTTCCATTTTCATATTATTATCAAAAGAGAATAATAATAATAGTAAAAAAAAATGTAAAAAAATATGTCATTTTCTATAACATTTATAATCATTGGAGAGAAATCGATTTTCAGGCCAACGTCAAATTGTTCCAACACTTTAGTTTTTAATAACCTCTTAATCAGCTGTTTAGAACTATAATTACATATTTCTTTGATTATCATATTATTACGTTTCACAAAATAAAATATAAAAAAATCTTATACTTTTTTCATGTATACTACATTGGATAAAATAGTAGGCACCTACTTTTCTGTTTTACCAATCTGTTTACAACTTGTAATTATTTTTAAGTGCTAATTCTATGATTAAATATGTATGTTTAAATTATTGAACACTATAGTAACTGAAATGCTCATTAAGCAAATTACCCGAGCTAACGTGTTAAAAAGATATAGCGAATATTTAAGTCTATCTATCTTTATTTGATATATGATACAATTGATATCGATAGAACAAATCTTTTTTAAGGGAAAAATTAGAATTTTTTTTTTTAACGTATAAAATATTTAATAATAATATTCCAAGAATTCACGGGTATTTGAAAATAATTTAATAACATGAATATAATATTCATTAATAATTAAGATACATTATAGGATATAAGAATTAATAATACATAATGAGTTAAAACCTAATCTTTATCTTAATCTTTAACCTATATCTTTAAATGTATTTTTTTAAAACAGTGTTGATAGCTAATATTAATTATAATTACCTTAATTCATTTGTTAGTATAATTTCTATAGTATAGTTAGTATAATTTTATATAAGAATGCGATTTTTTATACATTATTACTTTGACACAATATAAGTACATTATATTATAATATTTATTATCGATGAAGACTGGAGCAAAAAGAAAAACTTGATAGTTTGAAGCTTAGATTAAGTTGAAATCAAAATGTCTTCAGACGAGGCAATAAGTAAATATGATACAATTGTATTATTGTTTTGTATTCTGTTTAATGATTTTATAGATCAAATTGATTGATTGGTTTAAAATTTATCTTCGACGAAAAATTCATCGATATTTGTGACTATTGTTTGTTAGATTAGTATTGATATTGAATTTTCATTTAACTTTTCTGTATTTTATTTTTTTTATTTTTATTTTCTTTGTTTAGTTTCTACCTTTCCGAATAATATTATTAATTTCGTTCATATAATAACATGATAGATGTCACCTCGTTTGGTAAAATTAAACTATATTATAATTATTATGGTTTATTTTTAATTGTATCGATAAACATAACAAATGTTATACTCGTATAAAACATTTTCAGTTATCTGCATGACCTTGAACCGTTATTACTCACACGTTATAAGTCCCAGTACCTTATAGTATAATATATTATATTGATATGACGCGACTTGTTAAAATGAGCAATAACATCAAGACTAGGTTTTAGTTTTCATGTTGATAAAATCAACTTGTACAAAAGTTAATTAATACAAAAGGTTATTAATATAGGATATCGTCATACGCATTAACAATTACTAACCATAAATATTTTGTTAGTTAAAAATAATATGTTAATAAAATTTATATTTTTATTAATAATAATAAACAACATACTTAATTATAGTATGAAGAGTTATTAAAGTACAAATCAATTGTTTGATATTATCAAATTCATCCTCTTTTTAAATATAATTTTTAAATTTGTTATAATTTCAGATCATATTCGTAATTTTTTAGTTCATATAAATCCGAGCCAAGAATTTTAGAGATATACATAATATATTATAATTCCCGCAATTATTTTATAACATGAAATTTTAAATAGGTTGTCAAATATTATATAATACTAGAATGAACGCTGTGGACCTGTAAGCCTAAAGAAATCGGACCTCTATTTTCCCTTATTTTTTATTGTCGTGCCGTTTATATTTTTTTGCCCCCGCTCTCAAAACGCAAAAACAGCTGGTTATCGCGTTATACTATTGTGCGTTAACAGTTATGTAAATCGTATAATGTTTTAGGAATGGATTTTTAAAATTTAATGAGAATTGTAATTCTTAAGAATTGAATTATAAATAAAATGTATCATGGATATATGGATAATGTGTGATTAAAGCTTTGACATTTATTGTATTGGCTATACCATGTATGGCTAATTATATGTTCACCTAATTTGTTGATGCACATTTTAGAGGACTTGTTACGAAGACAAAAAATTTTCCTCGATCATATCTAATTAAATTCCGCCTTTCTGAGAGTCGGCAAATATAAATTTTTCTAACGAAAAATCTTTCGAATTTTGGCTTTTGAACCTACTTTAGTTATAATTTTAATTACACCGAATCCCGGACAATGACTGCGAGAAATACAATTTAAGTTAATATAATACACTTATAATTATACATATATAAAAAAAAATACAAGAATATTAAATACAAACTATTTAACCGTTTAAAAATCGATTAATCGCGATTCTAATGAATATATTATATGTATATTTTATAATGACTAACAACACAATTATGAAAAAATAGCTTTATTATTGTGAAATAAAATAAGACGTGGCGTCTAAATTTCAAAATATAAAAATATCCCGCTGGAAACATCTCGGAACGGTCATGCCGAAACATTTTTTTATTATGTAACTAGAGATCAGTAGCTGCAGTAGTACGTCAGATTTTCGAGGTTATTAATACGTTATTTCATTAAAAAAAACACGTCTCTCCGCCGTAACACTAAGATGAAGGATCGCTTTAAAATAAAGTTTTTAATAAGATTACTTTACATATCACATTTTATATAAATTTATGATCCTAACAAGTACTTAACCATACTTTATCGATAAATCGTATATAAAATTTTATTATTTTAATAGTCATCCGATTTATAGTAATATAAAAATATAATCTCAATAATATCAAAATATATTATATTTCGTTTTCAAAACGTGTTGTCATTTTTTTAATAACGACTTCCCATTATAGAAAACGACTGCGCGGTATATAATAATTTATCTTCTGACGTTTCACTAAATATTATTTACATCTATAATATATCTATTGACTCGTATTTCTCATTTTATTTTATCCTTATTCAAAATAAATAGATGATTATTTATTTATAACTGTCATGTCCTTGTAAAATTAACACACCTGGAATGCCAAAACATTATCATGATATTTTCTTTTCAATATTCAAAAATAAACATCAGAAATTAACAAATGGCAAAGTTAACAATATTTAAATTGAAAAAAAATTTAAATTACATGTTCGATGAGAAGGGTAGGTATAATATATCCAAATGTAACATTTAAAAAATTATTTTTAATGTTTGTAGAAATTAATTTTAGTTTTGATTCTTCAATAAATTCTAATATCAAGAGCGATATTATAATAGTATCAAATATATACAATGAATTAATATAAGAAATAAACATAACTATATTATAATAAATTTTAACTCGTTATATTTTATACCCACCAAGTAATATTATTTTAAATTTTAAACTTGTTTCAACGCATTGCAAATTAATAAAAGTGATTTTTATCATATTTTGATTTCAGAGAAAACGTTTCAAGATACAAAATGTTTTCTCGCCCGGAAAATTTTTAAACTAGATGTATTATTTAGGTATACAAATACATTATGTATACAATTAGATAAATACGTAACAACGTATAATACAAAAAATATAAAATTCACTTAAGAAAAAATTCTTAAAATCTTTTTTTTTAAATTCTTCTAAATTCACTATCTGTAAATGGTATTTTGCATCAATTTATATAGGTACATAATAAATAATAATATTTAGTTGTCATGTAGTTATTATAAATAAAGGAAAATAAATAGTTATTTTTCTTCTTTGTTTTGAGACTTTTATTGAATTTAATCAATTTCAATGCCAAAAGACGAATGATATATAAAAATAACAATATAAATTTTAAAACTTTAGCACATAGGTATAATATTATTGGATTATATGTTAAACATCATAAATAAATAATACTATTTGGCAATTTTACACATTGAGTACGTATACTGTTATAAATACTGTTAGATATTTGTGTACAATTTGCGTTAAGTATAAAATTAAATAAGTTACAATATAAATTATATAAATAATATAAAATTCACAATTATTGCCATGTAAATAGTCATATTTTGTATGGTAAAATAAACAACCGCTTCGTAAACTAGTTTTTTTTTAAATTATACAAATTCCATAAATGTTTATCGTGCACATAAATTATACATTATTAAAGGATTTTCAAATAAATATTATGCTTATTCATAAATATTTTATAAACAATTTTTTTTTTTAATTATACCTATATTTAATGTAATAAATTATAATTGATAATAATACGAATGATATAAAATTAATAAAACATAATGAATTTAAGACTTATATTTTTAAAACAGTGTTAATAGTTAATATTAATTATAACTACTTTAATTCGTTTGTTAGTATAATTTTTTTAGTAGTTTTATATAACAATACATTTTTTTATACATTATTACTTTGACACAATATAAGTACATTATATTATACTATTATCATCGATGAAGACTTGAGCAAAAAGAAAAACTTGCTTATTTGAAGTTTAGATTAAGTTAAAGTCAAAATGTCTTTACACGAGGCAATAAGTAAACGTGATAAAGTATTGTTTTATATTCTGTTTAATGATTTTGTAGATCATATTGATTGATTAGTTCAAGTAACCTCCGCCAATAAATTTATCGATATTTCTTATTGTTATTTGTTTGTTACTTGGCATTGATTGGCCTTGGATTTATATTAAAAAATAGTTAAAAGTAATATGAAATTTATAGTTTTATTGATAATAATAAACTGCATAGGTACTCAATTATAGTATAGAGTTATTATGATACAATTAAATCCTATGTGGGTATAGGTACCTAACCTATTTATGTTTTTCTTTTGGAAAATAAAATTATCAAAAACAAAAAAAAAAACTATTAATTAGTACCTATAATGATATACATGTTTATTATATTTTCAATATTTTAACTAATCTATGATTATGGCCCTGGTATCAGCAAAACAATACTTATATCTTCAAGGTCAAATAGTACCTGTTTCAATCGAATATTCTCAATTTGAAATTTACAATATGGTAATTTTTTCGTTGTGTTAATAATGGAAATTTCTTTATATTTCTTTTGTTTCTTTTAATAATTATTATACTTTCAAACAACGTTGTTGTATGTCTAGGTCTTTGCTTCGAGTAATTGGATGTATAAACAATTGTATGTACCTGCACATCAATTCATGTCGATTTCCCGCAACAAATTTTGTAACACAAGCAAATCCCGAAAATTTATGATGGTACCCAGAATATTGTGGTTTGCCCACGCAATCAGTAAGTGGTTTGCTCCATGATTTGTCCAATGAAAAATGTGACGAGGACACGTCGGGTACATAGACCAGTTTACCAGAGACTTTAAGATTATGGACTACACTCGAAATAAAACTTTCGTTCGTCAGATCGGGCAAAATAGATTTTATATCGGTATAATGGTTGCCGTAATAAAGTATATAATTCCTTGCACGATTATTGAATTCAAAAATCACGTCTTCGTCCGACCAGTCGTAGACGATTTTATTGTACTTGGTGAAAGTGAAGTCTATGAAATTGTTTTCCGTGACATTAATTAAATTTGGATTCTGGACGGTATCATACAAATATAGTTTGTTGAACGTGAACAAATCGTTTAACACCTGACATTGATCGTCCAGCAAAGCGTAAGAAGACTGAGGGACCAACTGCAGTACAAGAGCTGCAGATAAAACGAAACAAATATTGTTGTAACTCTTAGGCATCATAATGGGGAATGTGTTTGTTAAAATGTAGGTGTATCCTCTGTAAAACGTGAAGCAAGAACGCGTCAGAAAAATACTTACAACGTTGAAGTTGTCGTGTCGTCCTTAAAATTCTAATATGTTCAGCGAAGGTAGTTGAAAGTTGATAATTTAATGAAGACAATAATTATTGATATTGAATAGTTGACGACAACGTAGGTGTGTAACATAAAATTGACAAACCAATACTAAAGTCATCATTACATTCTCGACTCGTATTTATAGCGAGCAAATTTTAACGTGATTCTATATCATAATGTTTACACGAGAATTAAAAGAAATGGTTATAATACACGTAGGTATGGATATGGATATGGATATTATTGCCCCGGGTCGCGAATTCTGATTGGTTATCGCGAACCATATACATTTACATAAATTACAATTGTGGGGTTTTTACATTATAGTAAAATTTAATTGATGTTTAAAAATGGCCAATTACCATGTTATTTAGACTTTAAATAACGATTTAATGATCAAATACGAAAACTCGTTTTAATCACTGATATAACAACACGCAACGTAATGTCCTTATAAATTTTAAATTATAGTAATAGGTATAAACAATAAACTTGATTTTCTGCATTTAAAAAATTCAAAAATTTGCTGTGCCAATTGTGCAGTTACAAGTTATTATAGATAATTTATTATATACCTATAAATTAGTTAAATAACTTACAATAATTGGAAATTGATTTCATTATATTTTTTAAATTTGTTTCCGGAACAAAACTATTTTTCATAATTTATAAATCATAAGTCATCAAAATATCGTTATTAAATTTCAAGTTTATAACACAGAAGACTGCAGTAGACCGTAGTACAAACAATTGTTTATTAATTTCAAATAAATGAACAGTGATTTATATCGTGTTCAAGCCCTAAATTTCGTTACAATAACAAATATAAATATTATTATGCAATCTATATATTACAATATATACTATACTATAGTAACTATCAAAAAAAATTTTAAGACAAAAATATTAAATATGAAAATTATATTGTATTTATATCATAATCCATAAGAATTATTATTTATTAAACTTCAGCACAGATGGGTATCTTGTATACATATTGTATTTTCGATGTTTTTTTCATTATTTGAGTAAAATAATATTAAGATCTGTATCTGGGGTGATGTTGTACATTGTTACATATTTAGTCCATTTATATATACCTAATGCTCAACAACTAATGCAAAATAGATTTCGAAAAAAACCTTATGTTTTCATTTCTTTTCTCATATATATAAATATAATAAAATATACTTTGTAGTATAGAGTAGTCCGTAGTTGTCGCACTAATCACTCTACGTCATAATATTATTAGATATTATATATCTATATCATTATTCACGCGCACATGACATAATTATTATATTATTATGTTTATATTATATTGTTCATACTTCAAACAAGAACGTCGACAACGATGTATTGCGTCGCGCAGGACTGGTGCACACGACTAATTAACGAAACAAGCGCAATCTGGGCACAATAATTACATACAGAGTGATCAGAATGTTGTGTATATAGAAAAAAATTTAAAAAAGGAAATAAGTTGCTATAACACGAATTTGTAAATGTTTAATGTCGATAGTACTGTATTATACTGAGTAACCACAAGAAATAATCCATAAAGGTATAATTTCTAAAGTTTATTTTTGCTATATTTCAACATTTTAAAATTTTATAAAACATATACAATTTTAATGTATCTCGTATGTCATGCCTATTACGCTATATTGTAACTTGATGACTACTTGACATGTATTTTAGTACCTACTTAATACTTTTAAGTACAATTTAGAGAAAATAAAAATAAAAATAAAGATTACAATTCTCTTACCTAATTCAGAGATTATGTCAAAAAAGTAATGTAAAAATGAAAATTAAAAGTTTACCTACCTATATTATTTTTTTTATTTTAAACCTTACTTAAATTTCTACATCATTATTTTTTAAATTATAAGTTTACAATAATAAATAAATATTAACGTAAATTGTTTGATATTATCAAATTCATACTTTTTTAAAATATAATTTTTATGTTTTTTTATAATTTCAAAATATATTTGTATTTTTTAATTCATACAAATCCGTGTCTAGAATTAATATTATAGAGAAAAACATAAATATTATGTTATTCCTACAATTATTTTATAACACAAAATTCTGAATAGGTGGTAAAATATAATATAATACGAGAGTGAACGCCGGCTGATGTCTGTGTGGTGGTATATCATACGTGTATATATATATAAGCATGAAGAAATCGGACCCCTATTTTCCCTTATTATTATTATTGTGACGCTTATTTTTTTCTATCCCCGCTCTCAAAACGCTAAAACAGCTGGGTACCGCGTTATTCTATCGTACGTTAACAGTATTATGTATATTGTATATTATAATGTTTTAACGATAATAATATATAAATAACAAAAAAACACTGGACAATTAAATATAAGAGTAAAATAAAATACGTACATGGTTCACAGAACATTTTTTTAAGAATGGATTTTTTTTAAAAAAACTAGTATAATAAACAATTGTTCGTTTTAATTTAATAAAGTATATGGAGTTTTAGGTCTTTCGAGTACGCATGCAACTATAGTAAGGACATAATATAACTATGTTTATTAAATAATTTCAAAGAAATCTTTTAAAAGATATAATTTATAAGTACGATATAAGATTTCTTGTAAGTTACTTTAAACAAACTTTAAAATACAACAGTATTTTAACCTGTCTTAATTTGCAATCACTTTTTTTAATATTAGTATTTTTTTGTGAGTAGTTCATCTACATAATATAACGCCTACCACCGACTGAATTTTTTTTCTTTCAATACTTTTGATTATGTATATATTTAAACGGTACTTATAATATCATAATATTATAGTGAAATGAGCCTCTATGATGTAGCCTCGATACTAAGTCAGCATATGTTATTAATTTATTATACATAAGTAAACATCAGAGCAGTAGTTCACGTCGACTGACAACCCTCGCGACCCGCGCACGGTGATAAAAGGTTTTGTGACGTTCCCCTCGCGGAAATTCTACACACCCGCACGAGTGCCCAAACGGGCGCGTCCGCCAACAACCGACACGACAACAGAGACAGTGCATATTATAATATATTCTATTTGGTATTTTCGACAGGCAGAAAAAAGAATATATACATACAGAATAATCAGAATATTGGGTTACAAAAACGATGAAAATATCATTAATATGGATTTCATATCATCTCGATCATTCTTGTAACGCAATATTCTAATCGACCTGTATATAAAAACATATATAATAAACAATAATAATAGTAATAAACAAAGCTGGTGAGAGAGTGAGCGAGTAAGCGAAAGAGAGGAAAACAGCTGTCACGGAATAAACATTCTCTGGCACGTCGCACGATATTATATACGGTATAGGCCGAATAAATGGAAGGAAAAAACTGGCGTATGTACCTACATATAAACTGCAACGGCTTAAAAGTTAAAATGATAATAAAACGCGTATTCTAAAAATGTATATTTTAAAATATTCAAAATCTAAACTTATATATACATAAACGACGTTCTTACAAATATATTCAAGAAACGCTGTCGAAAACTCTACTATGACAAAACTTAATTCGATTTATAGCGAACATGACGTGTCAAAATGTCAGTATTTATTAAAATATAATATTATAATTTAACGAAATATATTTTATTCTCGAACACTAGCCTTGATATTTTGCCTAAACGATAATAATATAGTATATAAGTCCAACTACGTTATCAACCATAACCGCAGTATGTCATATAAAACAAGAAACATAATTTTTCATTTAGTTTTTAGTTTTTTACCACAGATTTGTATACGACCATGGTTTTTACCAAATATATGTATTTAACAAATATAAACGCGTGCGTATTTTTTGGAGCGCATTTGGAAGAAACCCAGATCTGCTTTCAAATAATAACCAAAAAATTGTATATAATATAAACAATAACAAATATAAAGAAAAATCCCATTTACCGAAAACTGAAAACGTTTATCATTTTATAGTCTCCCCAAAACTTTCTTAACGACTCGCCGCCATCCTGGTAAACAATTTGACAAAGTCTTGTAAATAAGTCGTGCAAAATATATGGTTAGGTTTGATATAATTTGTGAAAAACGTGAGATTATGCATTGGAGGGGACTCCCGTAATGTATACAAGATAAGTTTTAAAGCTGCCCATAAAACGCTATCGTACGAAAACACTATTCGAATCATAAAACGTATATACTTTTCGCCAAAGTGTAGTGCAAAAAAAAAGATGACTTTAATATGATATTAAAACGTTTTAGTACCTATAGCAACAGCAAACGAGAACACAACCACTTTACGGTGACCAGCTGCAGTTCGTATTACAATAACAATAACGTAATTGATCCATTATTTATTTTTTACACTATATTTACAACCGTTACAGTAATTTTTTTTCTCGTAATCAAATATATTTATACATAAAACGAAAGCATAAAGAAATAATAATAATGATTCTATAAATTAAATGGAAAACACTGCAAATTATGACAAATATATTTAGAGAAAAAAAAGCGAAAACAATATACCTACTTATACACATAGTATATAATGTATATATTTATTTTTTATTATC
The DNA here is from genome assembly GCA_013282895.1 of Eriosoma lanigerum. Classification (NCBI taxonomy): domain Eukaryota; kingdom Metazoa; phylum Arthropoda; class Insecta; order Hemiptera; family Aphididae; genus Eriosoma; species Eriosoma lanigerum. The sequence continues at coordinate 25,797,754 of CM023358.1, read as the reverse complement.
AAACATATAAATAAAATACACTTCTACAAATTTATACATATTTTTAGCTTGCGGAGTTATAATATAATATATTATATTATTTAATATAATATAGCCATTAGTCCATTATCCGAAAGGAAACACTTATCGAAAATCTATGTTAAAAAGAGCGTACTTTAGTAGTATCAAAAAAAATCATAAAAATACAAATAAAAAAAAACAATTTTTTGATAATGTCAAAAGAAGAAAAAAATTATTCTAAATAGTTTAACTTATTTAGTAACTTAACAGTTTAAAAGAAGAAGCACCTAAAGTTATACTAACTCCAAATATTATTTTTATTAGATCACTAGCGATATCTAATCTCGATTCTCATGATATTTATATTATGTAATAAATATATTTTAAAATTTAGTAAAATTATGCTCTTTTAAGTAACAACTAGTGTTTGGATTGGAGAGATCATGGGTGACAGAGTACCTCTATTTTTTTTTAAAAAATTTTAGCGTATCCCATCTACTTTTTCAAAGCGCTCATGGGTTTGAATTAAATCGTTGCAAGGAATGCTACTTTTTTAGGCCTCTTAATCCCTTTCTATTATTTTTCCAATTCAAGCACTGGTAAAATCAAGTAGCTAGTGTTAATTTATAGCCGCATTTAGTAAATGTGTACTTTTTTAACATGACGTTATTCATTGTCTCATGTATTTATACAAACATGGAATAGAATTAGGTATGAATGGTTATAATTCAGCTATTTAAAAAAAGGTGAATTAAATTATACCAAGGTAAAATATATTTTGGACATAGTTCAGTCTTCAGTCATTAAGAAAATAGAGTGTATAGGGAAATCAGAATTTTGTGTTACAAAAATTCAGGCGGGATATATATTTTTTTAATACGATAATCCAATGACTGTATATGCATTATATATACAGTATATATATAATAAAAGTACAGATTATTTTCGACAGGAAGAACATTGCCGAGACGTTGTTCATATTAAAGCGATAATACGTTGAAAATACTTGCAGACACAGAATGTGTACTTAAAAGTTAAAAATCGAAAAACGCACCATTAGAGAACTCTTAAACTTGGCACATTTTGCAACTTTGTATAGTTATATAGGAATGACGTTTCGCGGAATTCATAAAACATAAATTGGCAAACTACGATGACAACACTCTGGCACCTTATTTGCCCTCATCCTTTGACTGCGTTGTCGTTATTACATTCAAATGGTAATGTAATTTTATTACGACGTTGTTACAAAAACAGACGAACATATCCCCCATCCTTATAAATTGTAAATAAATTATATTATATTGATTATATACTACAGTAATCGTATTTAGCTAACGATTATTTAATGTAACCTAAACCTAAAACACAATATTAAGATTATTAATATATAATGGGGAACAGATTTTGTTGTACTCGTAATAAAAAAAAAACCAAAATATGTACATAATTTCCAACGTAAACTTAAGTTTATTCCAAATAATCTTTTACTCAAATATATATCAACTTTCTATCAATATTATAAAAAAAAAGATTTAAGAGTACTCAAAATATGAAAAATTACTAGAAATTCATCATTAATTATAATAGAATATCTAGTATTTTTTTTAGCAAATTTTTAACAAAATGTTGTAAACTTAGTTTCAATAAAATCCGTTTTCTATATATTATGTATTATACTCGTATGTCAATACAAAAATAGTAGTTGTACTTAGTCTCGAAATTGTATTATGTATGTTATTTTTATTTACAAATTGCGATAAACGCCAAGTTAGAATAATATAATAATATATGTTATAATTTAGGATACATCATTATTTATACAACATAAAATAATAAATATATATATATATATATATATATATATATATGTTTTTATATATATATTATATTAAATTCAATATATTTTAAAATTATTTTTCCATATGCAATTCACGAAGACTCACAAGTAATTTCTTATTTTTATTTTATTCAAATACAAATACATTAATAGTGTAAAACCTATAATATATAGTATATGTGTATTACAGTTGCTGATAATTTAATATCTACAAAATGAAATGATGAGAATTCCATAGGTACGTTTTTAATATTATTTCCAGTAATTTAATAACTTTGTAACAAAATATTATGATCACCCTGTTTATAGTATGGCCTGATGTATATTATAATAATCTCAACATATTATTTTGCAAAAAAACAAAAAAACAATTAAAACTAAGAAAATATTATCCTTCACGGCAGCGATATCGTATAGTACGTGCTTGTAAGTATATAAAATCGTTAAAAAAACAAAGCTGTCAGTGAACTCGCGTAGACATAAGACCAGAAAACCGGTTAAATCTTCTCACATTATAATAAGCGTACACATTGTTAATAAAATATTATAACACGCAATGCAATAGACGGCCTATGCTATGGTCCGGTTCGGTTAGGTCACCAGTACCACGGTAATGTTTACTCTTTTGATAATGATGTCGGACGCAATCGTTGCAGGCGTCTGTAAAATAATTATTCGTCCGCATAAGTTATATGGACAATGGACATAAGATAAATAATTTATATTTATATAAGAATAAAACACGAGCGCACAACCTATCCATCGACGCCGCAGGACAAAACTTAATAATAATAATAATAACAATAATAATAATACGACGCCTTTTTTATCTTTTTTATTTCAAATCATTTTACAAACCACAGTTTTTATTATCTACAATACTCAACCGCAATGACCAACGAATCATCCTTCTCACACCCCCGCAACCAAGTTGTTCTCAACACCGTATTGTAATATACAAAAGTTATGTTAATCACTCGTCTGTCACCGCCCATCGGGGTAAAATATATTTTCCTTGTTTTTACGCATTGTTTTACGTATGCCCATAACGTGAGAGATATCGAATCCGTTATGATTCGTTTGATAATCGAACAAGCACGAAAATCTGACCCTAAATGGTTGTTAAGTCGCCTTATAGAGCTATAAAATCGCATAACTCGCCTTACATACTAATTTCAGACATGGAATAAATTTCAAAAGTAATTAGTAGGACTAGGAACTTCTAAGAGTATGCATGTTTTTCAATAATCATTCAAAATATTTAAAAATTGCTAAGTATTATAGAAATTTTTTCATAGCAATATACGAGTCTACATTTATAAAAATGTGATGCATATTTTGCATATTTACCACTTTTCCATTTATAAGTAAATTTACCATTTTATATATAAAAGTGACTGTTTTATGAATAATTTATATATATAAAAAAAAAAAACATAATTATAAATACATTTTCTGGGCCTGAGATATTAATTTAATGATTTTTATTTATATGAAATTAATTTATAAAATTAGTGTGTTTTCCTCATCGATCACTCGCATTGTTTGAAAAAATAAGAAATCAAGATGGAGGTATACAACTATTAATTACTAAAAGTATTTTTTATAAGTAAGAAATAATATTATCTAGTGATTAAAATAAAATTATATTATAAAATATTAGTTTATAAGTTATTATAAGTTTATTTTAAGTTAATATAAGTTTTTTATAAGTAATAAAATAACTATAGGTAGTAGGCACCTATATTATATTATATTATTATGAATGAAATGATGAAGTGGGAAACATAATATAATATAAATTATAGCATTTTAGGTATATAAATCATCACCGTAGTTTTTAAATAGCTTTTAATCATTTATATAATTATTATGTCGATGTTATGATTAATTTCACCTACGATCACAGTAATATATTACCTTCATAATATCATATCGGGAATTCTGTTTAATAACTCTTTTTACACCATTGGTTTTAGACGACAGTTAAAATAATATAACATTATGCTCGTCGTGATGAGTAATGCACTAATGACAAATAAGTTATTAACCGACTCCCATCATCCTAAAAACAACATGATCATTTTTAACGACCTAAATGGAAATAAAATAAATGTTAAACGGTTTCCTAAAATCGAATTTTTAACAGAGAAACAAATAACAATACAATTACACAATTATTGAAAATCAATAATACTAGGTAATTATAGTTTCATCGTCGATAACGGTAAAATTAATATGTATATTAATACCTATTACGAATCAAATAATTTTTATTCTTTTGTAATATGCGACATAAAATTATACAATAAACTAATGCATTCATTAGTAAAGTGATTATCAATCAGGCACGTAAACGTAACACGAGTACTTAACACTTACATATTATATTATACCGAGTCAAGAACTTTTTACAAATTTTTTAAACATCATTGTTTACTATTATCATTCATAGGAACCAAATTTAGAACGTTATAAAAGTAATGGAGATAACATATTTGAAAACGTATATTATAATGAAATTCCCGTCATTTTTGTAACACGAAATTTATCGCCGAATGATATGCATCATAATTCATAAAATTTGACTAGCATATGCCTACATATAATGCGATGAGCAGTGCAGCTGCAAATCGATTCTGACAATATATATATATATATATACAAGTATACGTTATTTTATTTCGTATAATAGAAGAGGCGCGTCGGATAAATGTGATTAAATCGAATTGCACGATTTTCATTTTCAGCAATATATACAATATATATATATATATAAATATTCTTCGCTCCTCAATGTATACTATAATATATATAGTTATAATCTTAGTTATTATCTCCAACGCATAATATACCTGAGGATAGTAATATTCACTTTATCATACCTTTTATAACATAACATAAAAAAAAAAATTAAAAAACCTTAAACTGGCTATTTCCACGAGAGCCGTAAAAGTTATAATATAACTATTAACTATATCACATTATGATATCGACTCGGCGACGATCGATTTCGATCTTTCGCACAAAACTATTACATTATACTATTAAACTTTCCAAAAAACGAAAACAAAACCCAAAATATATAATAATATCGAAAAATAATATATATATTTATGATTGTGCATTCATCCGTGTATTTGAAAAGCCGCCGTCGCATCATAATATGGTTGAATACACAATAGCAATCCGTTTTCTCGTTTCACAAACGATCGCCGATACACGTTTTTGGCCGATCGACCACACGGCTGCAGTATATTCGCATATTATATATACATATACTATATATATATACAGGGAGTATCGTAAGGATTTGATATTTTTTAGTATAATGTCAAAGTAAATAAATATCAATACCTTATGATACACCCTGTATATAAGTGGTATACCACGATTGACTGTTGTATATATATATAATATATAAATATGTATACCAAAACTATGGTTCAATCCGCCATAGATTAGCACTTTAATGCGATGAAAATCAAGCGGAAATTGCTCAAAAGCAATCTGAAAGCTGCCACTGCAGTATCCTATACCAGGTCGTGTGTTACCCGAATAGATCATTTTTTCTTCTTATTATTAGATATATTAATAATTTTTCTCTTTAAAAAAAAAAAAAAAGATAGAATTACATAAACTCGTACACATAAAAGTACACATTAACGACTACAGCGGTATAATATCTTTACATATACATATTATACCAAAAATCTCTCTCTCTACGAGTATTTTTCATGATTTAATATTAGCCTCACATACGACCATTCCTATATTCTTTAATACATATATTATAAAATAATTACTCCCAGAAATCTTGAATTATGAATATGAGTGTTTGTTAGGGTAAATATCACAGATATACTTAAAGAAGTATGTGGTGGCATTATTGGGCCAATTTGTTAAGATAACAATACCTTGTGGTGAAGGTGATTCAGGTGAAACATATTTTTTAATGGATTTAAAATAAAGGTTTTTATGATCTCAAGTTACTTAAACATTTAAATTTCCGTCAAAAAAGTCCATTATCCTTTAATGCTAGAAAAATAATTTAAAACGAGATAAGACGCCTCGAAAAGACCCCCTTTTCCTATATATATATTGTATATATAATATTATAATACTGCACCGATCGACGAAAAATTGACAAATTGCAGGAATTGTTTTGGATTTGCTTCTAATATTCCGATTCTGCACTTCGATATCATAACTCCGATATCAAAACAGCAATTAATTTCCAAAATGACAAAATTGTAACATCTAGGTACATAATATAACTTCTGCCTAGGTTATAATGATGTTACATAGTGTAAAATCTATAATAGACAACTTTATTATTATTATTTATTAATAATATAAAATGAAATAAGAAATCATTACGACTTTATACCAGACTTATTAAAATTTAGAAGCATTTTCCATAGGAATAAAAACACACTACGCGTTGATCACAAAATCTAATTCATAAAATATAAGAAAGCATAAAACTCAAACTAAATGCATCAAATTCATGTTTATCATAAACGACTGCCGAACAACAGTACATAATACAAACAATTATAAAGAATAGTAAAATGAGACCAGACTGCTGTGCATGATTGATACCTATCATACAACGTTCTTAAATGTCATTTTTGAACACATTTATTGTTGAGCATGTTATTGCAAAACGTGGTGTTTTAAGTCATTTGAAAAACATAAACGTAATATAACTTTGAAACATATTGATAAACAATGATATACAAAATAATCATAATATAATTTTATATTTTGATCGTCAAAAACTATTAGAATAGGTAATGAATTATGTTATTACAAGGTCATTTAAAACATACTTTTCCACATAATTTAAAGTTTCATTATCTTTCATTTATCATTTTATATTTTTCATACCTACTGTTTGACGATTACATTTTGGCCTTCCGCCATATCAATGTTATAAAAAATATACGTGAAATATACAATGTTTAAAAAAATATTTTATCTGACATTAATCATTATATACATATATCATAAAATACCGTACTGTTAGAGAAAATAAACTTCATGCTCCAAAAATAAAATAATACACAAAATTAATAAAAATGGAATTCGTTAGTTTCAATTTTTAATAAATAAAATGGTAGAATAATACTCGTAATATTTTTAATAAAATATCATCATAAGCCATCGAACTAAACGAAAATATAATTAACCAATTAAAAATTATAATGTACCATTGCTTGAATAAATTGTATATTTAGATCCAGAAAACATTACAAGATGACATTGTAATCTACAGGAGGATTATTGATTTCAATTCTAACTTACTAATTATATTATATTTGTTTAGTTAGATAACTATAATATTAATTTAAATCATAGTTCTATATTAGGTACCTACTGGTTGTCTAACTGAAAATCATCCAATAGTAAAATACCAATAGAAGGTTGTTTTTCGTCAACCTAACCTAACCGCACTCTTCCATCAATATATACTTATATAGTCTTAAGAATAAAAGAGATGATTTTGTCTTAAATTTCTTTTGTGATTTTATTTGTCTTTTAAGTTTTAATAGTTTGCGTATTGGGTTCACAATATTTTAAATGTGGTTTACAGTATTTATATATATATATATGCAAATGATACATATAATGTATCTTTTAATATATAGAAAGAAGATTTTTATTATAATATATAGAGTATCTACTATTGATTATACAATGACCTATCTACACCTTATATAATCAATTATTGTACGTATCTACCTTGTTTAGATAACTTGATACATACATCAAATTTTAAATTATTTTTATATTATAGATAATAATAATGTATCTTTATTTTGTTACTCTACATTAGAAACAACGTTTAAACACTAAATCATTTCTCTTTGAACATACGTATTTCAAACTCATGTATCTTCTTATTAAAGTCTAACTATAATTTCTTCTCTTCATTGCCATTTCCTTCATCTAAATTTTAATTGATTGTTATGTTACAATGTTCGTAAAACTATTATATATTATAATATTATATTACACTAAATACGCTAGTGTAAATTACTAAATATATAATACAAATTAAATAATAATTGTATTATTATTGTACGTGCAATATAATATTATACACATAAATATCATATACATTAAGAACAATAGTACCTAATATTAATATTATTATTATGTACGTAGAATTTCTGTACAAAAAAACTTTTCGACGTACAATCTAAGCATTTTGGTGTAGTCATTCAGCCACTGCATTGTGTAGTATTGTTCAGTGACCTATTTCCAAAATCTGAGAAGAAAACTTTCTCGTCCATAAAGCCTTATTAATTATTCGTCAATATTAACTTATTCGGTGTACACGCCAACGGTCCATGAATTTGTGCTTTGGCTTAACAAGCCCTTTTTTTGAACTAATGCAATTTAATTTTTTTCCAGGGATCCATCGTATTCTTTTACTACGTGATATTGCTTCCAAACTTTATCAATCACATAAATATTTAACGATATGTAATGCTTAGGAAATCATAAATATATAACGAAAACCGTTGGTAGAAATTCTAAGATATATATTATATATATACTAGTTATATAGAATCGCATAGGTTAGGAAATTTAAATATACTACTATACTATATAGAAATACATTTTACAGTCATTCGTAATTATTACAAAAAATATACACAACGTTAATGCTTCACCATAGGCGGAAATCGGAAACCTAACCTTAACCCCCTCAAATTCCAGATTAGCCCCCTCAAATATATGTCGTATTATAATTAATTATATTATAATTTATTAATTTTAGATTTTGAGCGGAACGAAGAATGTATTGTTTCTACAAAGATGTTTTTTTTTATGTATGAAAACATTTTTTTCGGATTGAAATAATTGTCCGATTATTAAGTGGGGTGTGCTTTCGGTAGCAAATCGTATCCTCTTAGTACTTTATAAAGCTTATTTTTGAATTTCTTAAAAGTTTTTTCCTAGGAGAAGAAAAACTACCAAAAAATTGCAAAAAATCGGCAAAATTACGATTTTCGTATTTTTAAATTTTAAATTTCGTAATAACTAATTAAGTTTTGATCGTAGGGACTTGAAAATTTTTTTGAGTACTAACATAGGTAATATACAAGTGTGGTAAAATTTTGGAACTGATTAATTGATTACTTGGCCTAATATAAATCTTTGAACTTTTTTACAAAAAAAATTAATATTACTTACAATTTTGAGTTTATCAGTTTGAAAATTGTATAGAAGCCTAATAATATACTACTTAATATTTTTACAAAATATTTCTAAAATCGTGATTGACAATTTTTTTTATAGGCTTTTTATTATTTTTTTTTCTGATCTATGAAAACATTTTTTCGGGTAGAAATAATAGTCTGATGACCACAAATAGAATACCCTTTCCATACCAAATTTCATTTAGTTGGTACTTTATTTAGCTCATTTTTGAATTTCCCAAATGTTTTTCCTTGAGAAGCGGAATATCGGTAGAATTACGGTTTCTGTTATTAAATTTTTTTATTTTTTTTATTTCTAATTGAGTTTTGATCGTAGGGACTTGAAATTTGTTTGAGTACTAACATATGTAATATTTACGATTAGTAAAATTTTGGAACGTATTGGTTGATTTTTTAGCTAAATATAAAACTTTGAACTTTTTTCCAAAAATGTTTAATATTTCCTGCAAATTTTGGTTTATCGGTTTCAATATTTTATCAAAGTTTAATCATATACTACTTAATCTTTTTACAAAATATTTTGAGAATTGTAACTGACAACATGAAATGATAACTCATTGAATATTGATCAGAAGGGATTTGAAATTTACTTTATATATTTACATATGTAATTTACATTCGTGGTAAATTTTAGAATGGATTATCAGTATAATATAATGTAACATATTGAGATTCGTCCATAACTTTTTTTTCTAATGCAATATCATTGCATTTAAATCTTAATAATTGTAATAAACCACTAATTTAGTTAAAAGTTCAATATTAACAACATTTCAATTATGAATTTGTTAAATTAACATTATGAAGATAATCTAGGAGAAAAATATCGAAAAGTGGGAAAGTCAATCTAAAGTAGACCTTATAACGAATTCAAATCAGTTTTTAGATTCCTTTTCGCATCACTAGATCGATCGTAACGTTGGAAATAGAAATTGTCTAAATCACTATGCTTTGTGTGTGTTAGACAGAGAATGAATATGTGGGTATCCAACGCCCTTAATTTGATATTTTAATAAAAATTATATAAGTATTTAAATATATAAATGTTTTAAATTATTTATATTATAAATTGTGTATCTATTTATAACACATTATTTGTACCTTTGTATTACATTGGATATCTTACGTACATTAAAGGACTCACTTAGCTATTGTTATGTTACTTTTTTGTTGTTTATTAGCCCCCCAAAAAATTTCAGTGAATTTTCTTCCTATGTGCTTCACCCTAGGCGATACCTAATGTCTTCGATGACTAGATACCAAGAATAGACTTGATGTTGTCACAATCACACTCTCAATTAAAACAACTTAAAAATGATATAAATTATAAAATTTAGTATTGAGCGGTATCACTTTTCTAATTGTTGCTACAATTATAAGCTTTTATATAAAATGTAAAGATATTTATGGAGTTTGATATACAATTATATTAATATAAATGTACATTTATATAAAATAAAGTTGTATGATTATTTAATTAAATTATAATGAAAACAAAGATTTTAATTAAATACCAGTTAAATTATGTTCAACTACGAATATATATTATAACTGGATGGCACAACAAAAAATAGTAAATATAGGTACTTGTATATCTAGTATGAAAGTTATTTAAAAATTCTATAGTTTATTATCTTTTATATGCAGTTATGTTGTAGGATGTTTCAATATTAGTCTGCTTGCTAGACAATACTTAAATGTTAAAATAAACGTTAGAGAAATAATTTCCTACTAATAACATGAGTTCATTCGTCTTTACAGTGTTTAACTTTTGTCGGGAGATAATATTGAAAATCAAATCAAATATCCCCTTAGGGACTTGAGTTTTACTCGAATATTGCTGCTTTTCCGACAATATTCAATTTCCCCTTGCTTCCGGATGACTGTAGTATATTTCTATATTTCTACTCATAAAATATACTTATCAAAATCCATTAAGTTTGACGAAGTAATTTTTTCGTTATTTACTTAAATAATTGAAATCACTATACGAACCGAAAAACTTGTAAATAATGATGAATACATTAAAAAAACACTCGGAAAAAAACAGTTTATTTTTATAATCTTCACGAATATAAAATGTAATACCCAGTTATTTAATACAATTATTATTATTACTGTTTTCGTATTTTGAAAAATAAAACCGTATTATACAATTTAGAAACAAATCTGTTCATATTATAAAATATAACACATGTAAAAAATGCATTAAGTAATAGTATTTTTTCATGTTGATATCAACTTAACTAATTTGATTAAAAATTATTATTTAGAAACTTTGAATTATATAATGGTTTGTATGTGCCAATTATGAAGTAATTATAATGATAACATAATTCATCTCCATTAGCTTGTCAGAAATATTCAAGGAAAAATTAAAACTCAAAACTTTAATTAACTTTAACGAACTTTATAGATCAAATTTAAATCAGAAATTCGTAAAATATAAATTGAATAAGCTAAAAAAATTAATATACTTGACAGATTTAACATTTTCAAATTTAAAAGTACTATGCGTAATTTAATTGATATAAAAAAACAAAAAACAAAATGCTAACTAAAATTATTGTCAATTATATTAAAACAATTTTAAGTAATGTTTATTAATTTTGAACTTATCGCTAAATATAAATACGAATCAGCAATAAGTACTTTTTCTTGTTATTTATTATTTATATACGAGTGTATACATAATTAAATACATACAAAATTAAATTTAAAAACTAAACGAATTGTAATTAATATTGTATTTTTTGCGATGGCGATATTATTGGTAGGTGCCAATATAGAAACTAAAATAAAATACTTAGTACACCATGTTTACCTATTTCAAATACTTAATCATCATAATATGATTATGAATTAATATTATTTGTGCTTATGTTTTATAATCATATCATTATTGTCAACTACAAAATTCAAATACATATATTATTATCCTAACCCGTAAAAATACCCACCGAAAATAAAATCTAAAAATTATTTTATGCAACGAGACAGATGATAACGTTATGTAATTAATAAATTCATAATATGATTAATACAATGTAATATATAATATTTATAATATACATTATGCAATAGTCAAAATGGATAAAAATAAATAGAAAGATGACCAAAATGGAACTAAATATTTTTATACATTGCAAATCCATTAGAAGCTCACCTTTTCCAGTCATAATTGCTTACCTAAGTCTAATAGGTATCTATAGTATATTGTAAAATTTTAATTATACAAAGATTTCAATCATTGTTTCGTAGTTTCTATAAAAAAAAAACTACAACTTTCAATAAAATACTGATTTTAATATAAAGTTAATAAGAATATTTTCCGCGATTCTACGTACTGTACTTACTTATATATTATAAAATAGTCATCAGTCAAATCATGACTGACTACTTTTAAATCAGACATTAAAATATGAGATTTCTAAATTATTACTCTGTAAACTTCTATGATGTTATCGAGGATGATATATTAAAAATTAAAATAAGAAAATAATATCATATATCTGATTTAGATATTTCTCTTTTTTCGTTTTAATTTACTTAGTCATTGTATAAATTGTCCATGTTATGGTTTAATCGTGACATAACAGACCCGATTATCCTTTAAAGAACAAGACAGTAGCGCACGTATGTATTCATGTAAACTCTAATAACGATGTTCGTTCATCCAACACGTACAATCGTACGTAGATATTAAATTATGTATAGACGTATGATCGATTTACGATCTACTTCCAATATAGATATTAAAATATAGTATGTACTTACATTATTCATACAATTATGTGTAAATATACGCTTTTCGAATTGAATTATTCAAATAAAAGTTTTTTCTCATTAATAAATATTCCAAAAAGAACCCTAGTTATATAAATATAACTTCACGCTGAACTAAACATTTATACTTTAAACCTGTTATTATTTATTTGAATCTAAGAAAAAAAAACTGTAGAATTATATCAAGAAAATGTACTTATAAATTTTAATTTATCTATAATAATTAATAATATTATATAATATGTTGAATTTATAATAATTATCATTGTTTTTTATTATAACTGTTGTGTACTTGTCATTAGGTAAATTTGATGTTAGACGAGTTCTTTATTATAATAAACTATAAATTCGGTTAATTTTCCATTTTTATATTAAACAAATGGCTAAAGAATAATTTTCATTTTTCTATAATTAGACGATTTTTTTTTACCCAATTTTACAGGATTTTATTCGTATTTTTATTCTATATAGAATCCAAATTAAATGTATACACAAATTAAAAGATTTCATTTTCGTTTGTTATTAAAATGAATAATATGATTTATGAATATCATACTTATTAGTTTATTGTTCTTTTTATTGTTTATTAGTAATAAACTTATGATAAATAAAAGTGATAGTATAATATGAGATTAATTCCATTATATGTGTAATTCAAGTAACACATTAAGTAACACACCTAACTTATAAGCCTGTAATTTAATGTATAGATACCAACAAATACTGAAATACAGTTATAATTTATAAACATATTCAGTCACATTGACTGCCCTGAGGCTTTGATATAAGCCCTTATTTTCTCTTATTCTCAATTCAATAACACTTACCTTATTATTTATAATAATATATAAACCTTATAAATTAAGTATTCTTTGTATGTGAACATAAAGACCAAAATTCGTACATTAAAGGTCTATTAAATAATCTGTAATCATATTATATAGTACTCTTACTACCTACCTAATTAAAATATTTTACAAATGATATTATATAGATACCTAGTTGAACAAAACCTGTATTAAGTTTCCGTAATGCTAATGCAATGTCACATATTGAATAACAGAAGACTAATTAGTCATTATTTATAATAATCAAAGAACATGTTTTTACATTATGTGTGTTAATTTAAATACATTAACTTTATAAAATACATGCATAATACTATGATAGTATAATTATTATTAAATACTTAAATAGCATAGGTACTAAATATACTTAATTCTAAGAGATATGCTTTAATATTAACTATCATATTATAATATAATAGGTACTCATTTTTTACTTCTACTTTTACATTAAAATAAATTATTAACTAAGTAAATACAAGTTTATACACTCCTATAATATTGGTAAAATTGTGGTTTTCTTATTTATATTGACTAAAAATAAAACTAAATTTATCCAACTTTTATTTTAATGCATTTTACTATAACTATCTAAATACATTTGTCTTTTGGAACCAAAAAATTAGTATATGGTTACCTATATAATAGATAATATAGTAGTTATAAACAGCTTTAATTATTTTATCATAACAATAGATTTATTTTAAAAATTATAAACTTAAATTAATTATAAATTGCAGAAGGAAAAGTAAAATCAAAAACAAAACTAATTTACCATAAATTATGAATTTCAGTAGTTTAATGTTAGTTATATATTTTTAATCAAATAAATTGTATGTAATATTTTTTAAACTGCTTAGACTTGAAATCATAAAATTAAAATGGTAAAATCTATATGAAATTCAAATATTTCATAACACAATTATGCATAGTACTTGAGGTAATTTTAAATAAATACCTACTTATACTTAACAATTACATTCTAAAAATGCTTACTTTTTGAGCTTTGCACATGGTGTTGATAGCTTGGACATCATGGCTTGAATGTCTTGATTCATGCATGCATACAGCACAAACTGGTGTTTTACAAACCATACAATACATTGACAAACATTCTTCTTCGTGTTCACTACAGATGACATCTCTGTTTCTGATTTTATTTCTTAATGCAATTTTACCAACTGATGGCTCCAACAGGTTATGTTTGGCTAATGGCCCTCTGGACGGATGGCAGTTCTCACGACAAGAGTCACAGTATAGAACCTCACACTGTTCACACAAAACTGTGGCATCTGCGGCAGGGTCACATTCACACAACTGACACTTGGGGACGATATGCCTGAGTTCACCGTAGCGGTCGACAATGTTTCTCATAGTCCTATATTTTGGCAGGTTGTGTGCACCATTATCGTCGAAGTAAACTGTTTTTTTTGCAGGCCGGACACGAAAGGGAATAAGAACCAGCTGTGACCGGTGGGAACACAATACCACCAATGTTTGGCGTGCCCACATAGCTGTTCGGCCTGCTGTTGCACACCACACCGCTGTCGGTCTCGCTGAGTATGGACAACTTGTCCGACTCTGGATGATAGTCGGACAGGTGCGATTCGGTGGTGGTGCTGTTGCTGCTGGTCGTAGAGTTGCCACTGTTCTCTTGCGGTGCAGACGGTTCCAGCGGCCTTTGCGTGTGCACGGCACAATTCAAGCACAAGGCATGATAGCACGGCAACAGCACCGGATTGTTGAATAACTGCTTGCAGGCTATACAGTGTAATTCGTCTTCCATTTCGAATGTTATTAAATGCCAGTTCCGACGTTGAAATATCTCCGAGGAAAATGCTATTGTTTTTTACCAGGCTGAAAGGTCGCGTATGAAATCAGCACTCATCGTTAATAATAGCACAGCACAACATGAAAAAAAAAAAAGGAAAACAACTCTCCACACTGTACCAGTTTCAGAATAATTAAGGAACATCACATGAAGAAAACACCGGAAAATAATTAAAAGTGTGATACGGTACAAAATCACAACACAACGACACACACGCTCCACAAAAACTAAGTGGTCAGATACTCATATTGTCCGAACAACAAAATTTGCTAAGGAAAACAATATTTGTTTACACGACGCAACGAACTCTGGTGGCGTACTCGTGAGCGAACCACCGGCCGTACAGTGTCACCATGGGATTTGGGAACGGAATTTTTCAATATTCTAATATCGCGAAATAATACCCAGTAATCTTTTTTCTATGCACTATGCAGTGATTTTTAACTATCGTCTTCGACAATTCGATTGAATAATAATGATAATACGATTTATAGCGACTAATATTAACTATCATAACGATAGACGCATTATTTCGTAAGACAAAATTGTGCGTTCGTAAATAGTTAATAAAACAATTAAAATATTATATATTATTATTGTTTATAACTACGTTCGTTTGCAGTGTTGTCACACTGACTAACACAGTATTTGGTCATGAATATCTTCTACTGATAACATAAAGATAATCATAGGAATCATAGGAAATTTGGTGAAACAAACATAAATATAGAAATAAAGTATAAACCTCAGTGAGCTGATAAACGCTTTGAGGTATGATATGACAGCTGACAGGTTATTGTCAACCGGTAGTTTTAAAAATTTAGTAGGCTCAGATCTCCGAGACTATTGACAATATTTAATTATTTATTATTTAATTGCATTCGTTTTCGTACTTCAGTTGTCAAGTACTCGTTGTTACCTCGCAGTAAAGGACACAATATAAACTCAATGATAACGTTCAAGTATGCAAATTTAATATATTGCTGTAAAAAAAAAATAATTATAATTTTGTTAAAAGTACAAAAGTATCACTTTGACCTTCACTTAAAATATAAAAAAAAAACAGTACATATAATAAATAATTTTCATTACATTTTGAAAAATAGATGGTTAGTTTTATTTTTCATTGAAATATTACAATTTTAACAAATACAATATATTCATTTTAGAATGTCTCAACTTATTTATTAATTGACTTAATTATATCATTATATAAGTAATGAAATTAGATTGTTTTTCATACATTTTCTAAACTTTGTTTTTAAATAATTGACAATTGTTAGTTAAAAATAATTTGTTTAGTTTTTATATTATATGTAACATTGATTACACAAACTTATTGAACCTTGCCTTAATAAATATTACATTTTAATGGAGATTGTGAAGTGACTAGAGAAGAAATAAGAGGTAGTTAAGGAATAGCTACCGATATAAGATGAATTACAAGAAAAAAATTGAAATAGCACAGATGTATTCTAAGGAAAAAGAGAGTAATATTGGTAAAGAAAATGCATGTAGAAAGAAAAAGGAAACCCAAAAAAAATGTGGTTAAAATTGATGTATAGTAAGGACTAGGTTTCTATCAATGAAATAACTAATTTTTAAAATAAAATATTCTTTTCTCTTAGGAAACCAATAGTACATACCACAATGAGAAATATAAAAATTTTTACCAGTCCATACACTCGATCTTATAGTCAATGTCTGAAAAATAGTTATGATGTAGTAGTAGTAGGCGGAGGTATTGTTGGTTTTGCTACTGCCCGAGCACTATTAGAACGTAATAAAAAGCTAAAAGTTGCACTCGTAGAAAAAGAATATGGTCCTTCAGTTCATCAAAGTGGACACAACAGTGGTGTAATTCATGCAGGTATATATTATAAACCGGGTACCATGAGAGCAAAAATGTGCATTGAAGGATTATATAAAACATATGAATATTGTAACAAAAATAATATACCACATAAAAAATGTGGAAAACTTATTGTTGCTACTAAAGAGTCACAAATAAAAGGATTAAACGATTTGTATGAACGAGGATTAGAAAATGGTACTCCTGATATAAAAATGATAGATGGACATGATATCAAGACCATTGAGCCCTATTGTAAAGTAAGTTAATCTGAGACATAATATAATATTTATTATTTAAACTTTTTTATATTGTATACTTAAAGGGCTTGCGAGCAATACATTCACCACACACTGGTATTGTGGATTGGGCCATAGTTACAAAATATTATGCAATAGATTTTGAAAAATTTGGAGGTAAAATAATTTACAATTTTAAAGTAGATTCATTTAAAGAAAACAAAAATAACAGAGCACTCAAGATAACTTCTGAAAACAATGTACATTTATTGATTACAATAATATGATACTAAAAATACATATAATTATGTTTCTACATATCAATATACATTTTAACAGAAAGAAATACTAACAGACTATGTCATTACTTGTGGTGGATTACAATCGGATCAATTATCATTAATGACTGGATGTAAAGCTGACCCATACATTTTACCGATACGTGGCGAATATCTTTTACTTGACAAAGAAAAGGAATACCTTGTTAAAGGCAATATATATCCAGTAATGGCAAATCATTAAAATATATTGTATCATTAAAGAAAATATGTACATATTATATATATATATATTATTAAATTTACTATTTGTTATTTTGAGGTTCCTGATCCCAGTTTACCATTTCTTGGTGTTCATTTTACTCCAAGAATGGATGGCTCAGTTTACTTAGGTCCAAATGCAGTTCTGGCTCTAAAACAAGAAGGATATAGGTATTATTACCAATGTTTGATAATTAATAAATTTAATACTATAAAATTAAATATTATTAATTTAGCTGGAATGATATAAGTATTTCAAATACATTAAGGCTATTAAAACTAGATGGAGTGCAAAAGCTAATGGCAAAACATATGATATTTGGAATAAATGAAACTATCAAATCTTTATTTCCTGCTAAACAACTTAAAGAAATACAAAATTATATACCAAACATCAAACGAAATGATATAAAAAAGTAAAATATTTAAAAATAAAAACAAAATAAACAATGTTTAATGGGTATTATTAGAGGTCCAACAGGTGTTCGAGCTCAACCACTGTGGGCAGATGGAACAATGGTAGAAGATTTAGTACTTGACATTGCATCAGATGATTCTACAGATTTAGTGAAACATAGAATTATGCATTGCCGTAGTGCACCATCCCCTTCGGCTACATCATCATTACCAATTGGTGATGTTATTGTAGATAAAATGTTAGTAAAATATCCAAATTTAAAACATTTACCTAATTAAGTTATAACAATAATGTATTTATAATTTTAAATATTATAGTATCCAAAATTAGAAGTACACTACTTTTGAATTTAATTTTCTATAATTGGACTTATAAATAATTAGTGAAAATACAAATATTTTATTTTTTTATTTATTGTGCCGTTTATATAATTTTCAAAAAATATAATATACAATATAGGTTAATTAATTCAATCTTGGATGCAAATGATTGAAAGTCTACAAGTATCTATACTGTCTATTCAATATAAGTTAGCCAACTCGACCGACAAAAACACGTTGAAGTTTGTGTATGCCAAGTCATTTTAGTTAGTGAACTGTAATAGATTAATAATAATAATAGCAATAAGCATGTATGTGTAGTAATAATGACGGCATATTTAATTTATAGCTAACCTTACCGTGAATACCACCTGTGAACATAATAATTATTATTATGATAATCTGTATAATTGGCTGCGGCCGCCTACCTGTGATGAATAACGACATACGCTGCAACTTATCATAGAGCAACCAGCTCAATATACATGTGCGAGCTTGGGCAAACTTATATTGAATAGAGTATAGTATCTGATCTTTGGGATATTTTAAAATAATGACTATAGCTTAACTGTAGAAACCTTTAAGAAAACAGCTAAAAAAAAACACATGATAACTACTTCTGTTTATAATTATTATTAAGCGGACAACTATTTTTAAATTTTAGTAAACTATTTCTATTCAAATTTGTATTTTATTTATTAATTTAAAAAAAAAATTTCACCTCCATTTGTAAATTATTCAAGTATAATCTCAACATAATCATAATAATGTATTTTATATTTCTAAATATCTGACATAAAGTAAAATTATATTAAATATATTAAAATTTTAATTATAATATACTTACTAATATTTAAAAATTTAAGTGGTATGAGTAAATTTACAAAATTAAAGTATAAATTATTGAAAAATATTCAATGCAAAAACACATTATTTACAATTGAAGCCTTAGATCGAATCATGGGACAATCGTCACCTTGTGAACTTTACAGGAGATGTGCTTAAAATACTACGTACCATTTTTAGTATGTTTTGGTTTAACTTTCACGTAGCCCATTATTCCACTTAACACAATGTGTAGTGTAATTATTTATATATAAATTGTAAGCATTGTAAATGCTAATTAACACATGTCACATTGTTCTATGAGAAAATTTGGAATTTAATTTACCTAATTCATTCCTAATCTATTATCAAATGACATTTCCTATGCAATAATCATCAAATACATTAAATTGTATCTATATCTCAATGTTCCCATGATAAACGCAATATCGCCAAGTTGGGCTTATCCTGTTATTCGGCCAAAGGCATCAATTACAAACCTTACATGATTATACAAAATATATACTATAAACTTTCCTATCAATTTATATAAACAATTTCAAAATTACCTGGTACACTAAAGTTGAATGCTATACCAGGCCATAATACTGGTTTTTTCATGGTACAAAATGTATCAAAGTTTGATTGGAGTTTGTTTTCAAGATATATAATCTCATCAACTTTTGAACCATATAATTTTTTTGGATCAATTTCTTCCACATTATTACTATTGACCGATTCTATAAACAATAGATTGTAATAAATTGAATCTAAATATAATGATAGTACATTTTAAATGACTAGTCTATAAATTATCTATAATTTGCATAATATAATGTACTAACTAAAACTTGCATAGGTAAATATAATTTAAAACATATTGTTATATATAAACAAAAATTAATAACATCTCAAATTTAAAATTTGATTATATTTATTAACTTTCATCTGATTCAATTAATACTAATGTACCAGTACTATTTACCTAGGTTCATATACCTAACTATAACAAGTTGTATGCGTAATAAAATAACTCCATACAAAACATTACCATTTTCTGAACTGGGTGAATTACAAAATCCATACGCTTTATCAACTTTTCTTTTTTCTTTTTCTAAAAAAAAGATGCAATCTTTACTAAAAACATCAACATATTTTAAAAGACTAATTTAACACAAATTTTAATTACATAAGTTATTAATTAATAACTAAATATGTAATTTAAACCAAAACTCACCAACCATCTCTTGGTGATCCAATGTTTTTTTAGAAAAATTTAAATATTCCAAATCTATATCAACACTACTATCTGATGAATATACATCTTCATTATACTCATCTATTTCATCCACACAATTTGTATTCACTATCTGGAAATTAAATATAATAAAATTAATAATATAAATATTCAAGAGTAAATATAAATTATAATATACTAATATATTATACTTTATTTTGTAATAAAAATGTATGATGTTTTTATTATAAATATTATAAAGCTAAATAACAGATACAATACAGGTCATTAGTAAACGAAAATAGATAAATCGCTATTATTATGTTAGTTTTTCTTTATTACGTCTACAATAAAAAAAAATTCTTAGATTAACAAATAATTTTAAAGTTATAAATATTATATGAAAAACTGGTACACAATCCTAGACTAAGTCATATTAGTATTGAAATGAATATTATGCTATAAATTATAATATCCCAGTAATACAATAGTTCAGAGTTGTTCTGAGTCGCATACCCTTAGATTAAGCCATAAGGGGTCCCATCGATTAGAAATAATTAAAAAATAAATGTTATTCGCTTCATTAATGGTTAATGATATGTAAATTGATTTACTGGTTAAATAGATAATTAGGCTCAAATTAGTATTAATTATAAGCAGTAGTGTTCCCATAGGGTATATTCTGTTTACGGTGAATACTCTCAAGATTTAAAAAAAAAAAAATCATGGGTATACTACGATTATTATGTATACTCTCAAAGTCTCAAGCAAATCTCATAATGAAAATAAATATTTATATATCTGTAAAATTTCTTTATTAATTACACATGGAATTTTACACTATTATATTTTTATATAGTAATTTATGGTGTTTGGTGACTTGTACCTATATATTACGATTGTCATTCACAAAAATCTGATGTAGGTGAGTAATAGGAGATATGAAATATACTAAAAAAATATAAATTAAATATTTATAATTTAACTTGATATTATTAAATAACACCCCGTCCACAATTGTATTGGTATATTATAGCATTTATATCACTTGTTGACTTAGTATACTTTCATAAAAATTAATGAGGAATTGGGAACATCTCTGATTAAAATGGACCATGAGCACTGGCTTTATTTTTTACCTATTTTGAGTACTACAACACTTAAAAAGTTGGGAAACAATGCAATAGTTACTAATATCAAACTAAATTTTGGATTATATTAATAATCTAAAATCTAAATAGACATCAGAGGTATGCCAAAACACACTTAGAAATGTATTACGAATTAATATGTACCATATTTAAAAAATAATGGACATTTGTTACCTATATACAATAAACCCGGGAAATCAGCACAGGACAATTCGATTGACTGATAACTATGATCAAATAAACTAAATTGTTTATAGTATTTGCTATAAGATTATTGTATTATGATGAAAATTACACTACATCTAACGAAAAAAATTAAAGAAATATACCTTCGCTTGAGTATCGATTGGTGCATTCGATCTACTGCTAACAGCTCCCTGGGCTCCCGTAATTCTATAACCCCAGTTAATTACATCTTCATAATTCTTCCAAAAATTCAATAGATTCTGGTCCATTTTTCGATGTAAAGTTCATTATTTACAGCATAACATCGAAGCAAATAGCTGCCTGCCGGTATTTAAAAGTTTAAAATGGACGTATCACGTATGTGAAGTTAGCTCCTGCTAAACAAGAATAAGTAATAAATAAAACTGTGATAAGAATCTATGTATGTTTAGATGCATTAAGTTAATTTCGGGCGGTATATGCGTTGTACCATTAATATTCAATAATTATATTTATATTATTTATAATAAAAAGTGGTTGTAAATTATTAATTGGTCTAAAATTACTACTACTACTACTAACCGGCACTACTATCGATCACTTATACTTCTACCACAGAAATCATTCTATTATTCTAAAATTTACTATATCGCAACATTTTATTACTTTTTTTTTTCTAATCTTTTCTTCTAGTCTTTACCCAAACCAAAAAAAATGTTATTTCATCCTGAATACCGACCGTGAGTCCGTGAATCAATAATTATTTCGTACATTATATTCGTATTTCCGTACACAATACTTGGTATTTATAAGTTATACTTATACCTAAAAATAGTTACACAAAAAGTGAATATGTGAATAAATAAATAAATGTAATAAATGTCAAGGCCAATTAGACATCTAATAAATAAATACCAATATCGGTATAAGAATACATTATATAAATTTTGATTATTTACCCGTAATAAATTATTTATATATATATTATATAAATTATAAATGGAGTACAGCATTGTATGGCAGTGAAACATGGACGTAGAACAAAAAAGATGAAACCACTCGTGAAACTTTAGAAATGGGAAGGGTAAAATGGAGAAAATAAAATGGACGGAAATGAAGACAAACGAAGAAGTATTAGATTAAGTCAAAGAGAAAAGAACATTGCTAAATAATTTAAGATAAATGCTATGGCACAAGTCATACGCTAAGACACAACGAAGAACTCCATAGCATCATACTGGAAGGTATGATAAAAGGGAAACACGGAAGAGGTAGGCCAAGAACGTGTTATAAAAGTCAAGTAATCAAAGATGCAAGAATCGATTCTTACAAACAACTCAAAGATAAAGCACAAGACAGAAAATAATGGAGAGAACATTTATGGTAGAAATGTAGACCAATTACAGATTGAATACTACAAAAAATTAATTACATGCAACCCATCGAAATTGATTCTTAAACTAACATAGTTTCAACACAGACTATAAATATACATATATAAATATGAACATATAGTTTCATAAAGTCTGTAGACGAACCGACGATTCCAAACAACAGTAACTTGTAGCACGAATAGGTTCTATCTACGACCGCGCTTGTAAGTAACTGCTGCTCTCTTATCAAACTGATAAGAAGATGTATTTAACCACGGGTATACGGTATTCCGAGTTTCTGGCTTTCGGAGTCATGGGAATGGGCATGATATAATAAAATAAACTGTTATTTTAATTAGACAGTTAACATTAAAAATATAAATTATTATGCAGGTGCCTACTTTTCATTAGTTCTTATTAATTACACTAGAGTGCAACTTTGTTTCTTGGAATAGGTTATATCATAACCCGGTAACAAATATAGTTGGTCGTTTATTTATGTTTTATATAACTTCACTGACACAATTTGCTGTTATCAGTATGGATATCAAGTGATACATTTGGTATTTGTTGTTCTCGTGAAACGCCGTTCTCTCCTTCGTTCGTCGCGTTAGTCCATTAGTTTACTACATAGTTTTGCTAACGATTTGGAAACATGGTAAGTAATTTTTTATCCAGTTTAATCTTAATATGCGGCAAACAAATCGGCAAATTGTTGTATTTAATTTATTCTATAACTTGTATAGTTTTAATAATTTCTAAACTTTGGTTTGATCTTGTGTAATTTAAAATTTATTTCTTATGCCAATGCTGGCTTTTAAATCAAATATACACTTGATACCTATATCAAAATTTAAATTATAACAACATACATTTTCCATTTGAATTATCATTATATATTATGTGATTGCACTATAAATTTATTTATTTAATGTAAAATTTTATAATGATTCAAACTGTCATTTATATTTGGTGTCTTGAATCTTTAAAGTTTTTACGCCTAATCATTTTTCATTTTTTATTCGCTTATGTTAAAATCCTTTTAATTGGTATTATCTTTATAAAATATTCTGAAATATTGCTTTTGCATTATGTTGAGAAAATGAAAAGTAGTTCCCATAGTATAATATGCAATTTATTTTATTTATCAGGTGAATGTACCTAAACAGAGACGTACGTACTGCAAGAAATGTAAGGTACATAAGGTACACAAAGTAACTCAATACAAAAAATCTAAGGAACGTCAAGCATCCCAGGGTCGGCGTCGTTACGACCGAAAACAAAGTGGTTTTGGTGGTCAGACTAAGCCTATTTTCAGAAAGAAGGTATATAACAGAAATATAAATTAATCCATTTAAAATTTAATTTAATTATTAATTATTATTGGCCAGGCTAAAACTACCAAGAAAATTGTATTAAGGATGGAATGTTCTGAATGCAAATACCGGAAACAAATCCCATTGAAACGTTGCAAACATTTCGAATTGGGAGGTGACAAGAAACGAAAGGTAATTTATAAACTGCTGATATATTTTATTCAAAATTAAAATAAATCACACTGATTATATGTTTAAATTATAATAATTAATTGTTATTGTTTAATTTTTCAGGGACAAATGATCCAGTTTTAAGTTCTAAAAATTTGTTTGTTACTTTTAAGACCAATAAATAAGTGCATACTGCAAATTGATAATATTTTTAATTAATTTTTTTTATCATCATTCATACTGTTTTATTTTCCTTAACATTCCCATACTTTTTCAGAAGACTTCAATTTGTATGTTTTTAAAGGCAAATTCAAAATGTAATAAATTTTGATTAAATTTCAAATGTACTATACTCATTCACGAAGCGACACAAATAGCTATACTAGAACAATGTTTGGCGCCTATGCGCATGTTGCATAAGATTAGGTGTATATACTTGAACGTACTTTTATCCTTTATAAAGATATTTAAAAGATTCAATCATTAAATGTACAATTTGATTGTGCATAATTTTAATAAATTTAAATAATGATTAATAAAATAAAATTGGACAGTTAGCGTAATAAATCTAACAAATCTAAAGTTTGAAAGATTTCCAAATTAATATTATACACAACTAGATTTTTGTGAAAAATGATTTAATATGCTACTTCTAATATTGTGTTTTTATGTTCACAATCACAGAATTGGAGTTGTCATTTATCAATTATGTTTATAAAAAAAGATATTTTAATTTTTTTTTTTTTTAAATATATTAAATTTATAATTGGGATACACAAATAGTTAACTTATTTTGCCCGTTTGATTTTTGTCATTCTTGGATAGGTGTAAAATATGTATATGCTATTATCACTAATAGAAAATAAAAATCACATTTCTTATCACAATGACAAAACTAAACCTAAACTCATTTACATCTACATGGTACAAGTGCATGACTGTTGGCAAATTATTTTTGTAAAAAACTAAATTATTGAGTATTATACAATCAGATATAATATATTATGTAGTTATCATTTAATTTTCAAACATTGCAGATTTTCTTTATATATGTTTAACATATAGCATGGAAGAATTAAATCATGTAAGTTAGTTTTATTAAACATTTTAAATTTCTTTATTTCCATACAATAATATAATAATTTTCTTAGGTTCCTCCTATGGAACAACGTCGACTTGTTACATATATCAATAATTTTATTACGACCACTGTAACATTTTTAAACAACTTTATGACACACTGCGAAGCAAAATTGATGAACTCCGAACAACGGTTACAAAAAATATCTGCATCTCTATGTATATTGGAGACAAAAGTACTACAGTAACATTAATAATTACTTATTAATCGTGGAAAAACTTTATTATTATTATTATTTTAGTTAAATTCTGTGCCTGAACTCCAAGAACTAGAATCGCAACAAATTACAACAGCTGAAAACCTATCAGTTATACCTGAGAATAATTTTCATAATACTGATTTGACTCTTGAACCTAATAAAGTTGAAGACAATATTGTATCACAACCAGTAGAGCCTGTTGTTGATGAAAGTTCTAAAGAAACCACTGCCGATGTAGATCCAACTATTTTAAAATATCGTAAAATGCTTCAATTTGGTGTCCCTAGAGGTGCTGTTGAATTAAAAATGGTACATGAAGGATTAGATCCAAAATTATTGTGATATTATATATATTTTTATTTAGTTATTTAATCATGTATATCTTTATTTTATATGTATGTTAATTAAATATTATAATAATAAATAATTTGATCTATATAAAAAAAGTCAAATATTTGATTGATAAAAATGTAAATAATATACCTATTACAAAATGTAATAATCTAAATATAAATTTGTTATTCATTAGCAAACTTCGTGTATCACTGTGATAATTGTTATAATATATTTAAATATAATATTTTTAATAAATAATACTTATATAATAATAATAATTATTGTATTTATACATAAATCAGTAATTTTCAAATACATTGTACATGAAAGGGGCGAATGGGGACATTGGACAAATGCCTACTGACCCGCTTCCCATATTGAGATCTTGGAAATGTGTCATCAACAAAAATATTTTTTTTAATCAGGTGAACATTGGACCACAACTATAATTTTGCCAACTGAGCCATAGGCAATCGAGTCTGGAACATAACCATAGATGGAAATCCACCGAAGTTTTGAAAGCACTAATACATATAATAGCAAAAATGAGTACTTCAATATTTTTAAGATATCCAATGTAATAATAATAGGTATATTATAATATAGCAAATATTTAAGAGGGTTAATCCCCTCCACCCATGCGAAGATGTACAAAATTCTACAGATCCCATTAAATATTTGTTAAAACATGAACTATATAATATCACGATCTACCTATTACAACAATCATCATCATTTTTTTAGTATCTCTTTATATTCATGGCATATGTGGTAATTTTAATAGTTCAAAGAATAATAATTAATCCTTTTTCTCATTTGGTATTGGATTAGGTAGGTACTTATATCATACAAAAATACCTATACTACCTAGGTTAGGTAATACATTAAGTATGCAGTAATATGGTAAAAAGTTAAATAGTATATATTTTCACACTGTAAATTTTATACTTTGTTGCATGAACAAAGATTGGATTTTGAATTAAAATTAAATGAAAGAAAATATTTCAAGGGTTGTGACCCCTTAACCCTCCTAGTGTGCACCACTGTACCTAATAATTTATTTAGCTCTTTTTTTTGTGGAAGAAAAAAAACTACCAAAAGAATATTATATTCATGGAAACTAATTTTAAGAAACTCTATTTTAAATATTTCATGATGACTAATGTAGTTTTGTGTACTACGAGTAAAAAAAAATTTGAAACTGACATTAATTTTATAGCTAAATATGAAACTTTAAAAATTTCCAAAAATTAAATTTTTTTCTTAATAATGTTCAATATAATTTGCAATGTTGGATTTTAATTTTTGAAAATTTAATAGAAGCATAACCATATATTACTTAACCCAATTTAAAAAAAAAAAAATCGTAAATTTACAATCAATTTTTTTGTAATATGTATTTAAAATCGGAATTTTGGGTGAATTAGATGAAATATGATATTTTTATGTCTGAAAGCAATTTTTTCAATTTTGTGTCGTAGATATGCTCCGATTACCACAATTGGGGTACTTATGCTTTCGGTTGAGAATTTTGTTTATATAATTTACTTCATTTAGGTAGATCATTTGTTTAAATTCTCAATATTTTTCTAATTAAAAAAGAGAAAAACCACAAATAACATCAAAATTTCGCAGAATCTACATTTTTGATGAACTTAAATTTCATTATTTTATAAAAAATAATTTTTGTATTACACATTATTTAATAAATAAATAAAACTTGATAGGTATATATTGTATATCTGGCAAAATTGCGATCAAAATCGTTTCTTCGAATGCAATATTGCATTAAAATCTTAATTATAATATAATATAGTATCATTACTAATTTGTTCAAAGACCAGAGGGGCGAAGGAGGAACACCCAGAATCAACTTCCAAGCTTTTTTATTTTTCGATCACTCATAATATCCATTTAAAGGGTAAAACGCGAAAAAAATATTTGTCATTTTATGATTGTGTATAAAGAAGCCTTTAACAGTTTAACTGAAAGTTATTGTAATTTCTTAAACGTTTTCATACGGCTTGGATTTAACGGAGTTAAAAAATAGCGGTTTTTTTTTACAGCGGAACCTTGTTTTTTAAGTAACTTATAACATTTTACGTCTACTTTTTCTCCATGCAAATCGTTATCACGTATTTCGGTTTATCACTTTTCGTTTTTATAAACATCAAACAAATGTTACAAATTATATTTTCTATCATTAACTAATTTTTTGTCTTTTATGTACAGAAAATCATATTTTTATTAGTTTTTTTTTATTATGTTTTTAAATATAAACTATTAGATTCTATTTTAATTCTCAGATATGGAAGACTCGCCTTCGATAGAAACTGTATATGAAGCCATTTACGCGCTGTACAACCAAAACACTAATCCTGCAGAGAAACAGCGAGCATCAAATTGGTTAAACGAAATGCAAAAATCGGTATGTAGTGCCGTCGTGTCTACTGTATAAAAAAAAAAAAAGGCAAATAAAACACATTGGTTTATGATAGGTATATGCATGGAAGATAGCTGATGAATTGCTAGCTCGGAAAGTAGACCTTAACTCATGCTATTTAGCTGCACAAACTATGCGCTCGAAATTACAAAATTCCTTTCACGAACTACCTCAAGACTCTCACGCGTCATTACGAGATGCTCTACTCAATCATTTGTCAAAATTAGATGATTCCACCGACGGTGTAATTGCCACACAGGTATTATTTATTTTACTTTTAAATACTTTCATTGTTATGATAATATGCATTTATATTCTACCTTATCTATATTTTTCATATTTAAGTTGTGTGTTGCGTTAGCACATTTGGCACTTCAAATGGGTTCCTGGAAGAACGCTGCTGTAGACATTGCTTCAAGATACAATTCGTTAAAAACATGTTTTATACTAGAACTATTAACTGTATTGCCCGAAGAAGTAAATTCTCGAACGCTGCGTTTGGGTGCTAATCGCCGAACAGAAATTTATACAGAATTTAGTGAAAACTTACCATCTGTTAATCAACTTCTAGAATTGTGCTTGACATCTGAACCAAATAATGAACGCATAAAAATCCGATCATATAAATGTTTTGCATCATGGTTAAACATAAGAAGTATATCATTATCACAAGTGTGGCATAGTAATGTGCTATCAAATGCTTTTAATGAATTGTGTAGTATTGATGTAATAATCTGTTAATAATTTATTCATGTCTAAAATCTGAGAAAAAAATTCAGCATGTGTATTGTTATTTTAGGGATCTAATATGGTTCAGGAAGCAGCAGCTGATGCAGTAATTGCATTCTTGCAGACTTTAGAAGATAATAATAATCAAGATGAAATACAGCTTGAAATATTAAATTCAGTTAGTAGATTAGAACAAGCTTACATGATGTCAGTTACCAATGAAGACTTAGACCGGTATTTTAATAAATCTAATAGATCTGGATGTAAACTAATTACAATTATATTTGTGATTTATTACAGAACCGTTAATTATTGTAGAATATTTACGGAATTAGCTGAATCTTTAGTTATGACTATGATAAACAAAAGCCTAAGTGCTAATAATGGTCTTCCACATTTTTCAATCAAAGCATTAGAATCAGTTATATTATGTGCAAATCATCATGATTATGAGGTAAATAGAGAAGTTTAATTAAAATTGTATATTCAATTATGTAATATTAACAATACATTTTCTTCTTGATGTTATTTTTAATAATTATAAGTTATTATTATAATTTTATTATTTCTTAAATATATTATAAATCGTAAATAAATAATTTAAATTAAAATATTTTCTTTCAATTTTAGAATTCAATATGTTGATATTTTTCTTTTTACTTTCAAAATGTTTTATTTATTTGAATATATTATTTTTTATTTACAGGTGTTATTAATAACATTTAATCTATGGTTTAGATTATCTGAAGAATTATATAAAATAAATAATCCTGTTTTAACTGACATTTTTAAACCTTATTTTGAACAATTAATTGGTGCTTTATATAAACACTGTATGATTGACACCGACCATGTAAGTATTATTAGACTTCAATTTCGACTTATCATAAGTTATTTCAATTTTAATTATTACATAATAGGAAGGCCTGTTAGATGAGGGTGTTGAAGACTTTGCTGATTTTAGAATGAAGTGTTCTGATTTAATTAAAGATGTAGTATTTATTGTTAGTTCATCTGCTGTTTTTCAACAAATGTATATGCTATTACAAACAGCTTCTGTTTCCAATGCCACGTGGGATCAAATGGAAGCTGCACTATTTATTATGCAGGCTATTGCTAGGAATATATTACCGTGAGTAAATAATTACCAATTTTAAAGAATTTAATTCTTATTAATTTATACTTATCTAATTTAATTAATGTTTAATTAGACATGAGAATGAAGTGGTTCCAAAAGTAGTTGAAGCTATACTTAACATGCCTGAAACTGTTCATATAAACATGAGATATACTTCAGTGATGTTGTTAGGAGAACTTTGCGAATGGATATCTCATGAACAACATTCAGACACATTAGGTAATATAAAATACCAAAAAAAAACGGTTTGCAAATTTTCACACTCGATAGTTATAACCATATTTGATGTCTCTGTATTTCCAACAAGAAATATAGTAAAATTACAATTGCATAAAATATGAATTGTGGCATTTGAGTTTTTTACTAGCATTAGTTATTACCAAATTTAAAGAATGGAACGAGGTTTTCATGGGCTTTTATAAAATGTTATCAAATAGTTACATACATTTACATTTTTTTCAAACTTTAAATAAATAGAAATTAATCATCAGATAACATTTTAAAACCCACGAGAGAATTTCAAAAATGTTCCATTCTTTAAATTTGGTAATAACTAATAAGTGTAATCCATAAAATTAACTCAAATTCCTCAATTTAAGTTCTATTTCGCTATAATCTTGCTATATTTTCTATTAGATAGACAGAAACTGCTATACAGCAAAATATGTGGATATTTTATCCCTTAGATTAAATTAATTTGTAATGTTTTGTAGAATAATATCATATTTATTCTTTATAAAATAAACATTTTAATAAATTTAGAATAATAATTAAATTATGCTTATATGTATAAACATATACTAGTATTTTTTTTATTAAGTTTTAATATATTTATATTTTCAGAACCTATATTAAATTATCTGCAATATTGTTTACGCCAACAAAATCTTTCTGCAATTACTGCAAAATCTTTACATAGTATTTGCACTACTTGCAGACATCACATGGTTAAACATCTTAGCGGACTTATTGAAATCCTAAAAGTTGTTGATTTATTAAACTTGCCCAATGATGTTGCAATTGGGTTGTTAAAAGGTTCGAGTAATTTCCTATTTATACTTATCATATCTTGATTTAATTTTACACTTTAATACAGTAATATAATTCATATTTTAAATTAAATTTATGCTACAACAATTATTATAAATGAAAAAAAAATATTTGTACTCATTAAAGGTGTTGCTGTAATTGTTGCTGAAGTACCTGAGGAACATGTATACAAAGCAATAAAAGAAATTTGTTGGAGACAATTAAATCCATTATTAGCACTAGTTGAAGTAAATTTATTATTACCTTTAATACAAATATATAAATGTTCACAATATTTTTTCTTTTTATTGTGTTTAGTCTTCATCAGAAAATACTGTTCCTGAAACTAATACGCCTTCAGATCCAATTTATTGGTTAGACCGGTTATCAGCAGTTTTAAGACATTTAGTAACCAAGACGCATTCTGAAAAAGATCCATGTGTTGTGGCTGTGGTTGAAGTATGTACTAGTTTAAAATGCTATTTTGTTTATGATTTAATAGTGAATTTGAATTAGATGTGGCCATCAATGTCAAAAATATGCACCAGATATAAAACAGATTCACGTATCACTGAACATTTTTGTCGATGTCTTCGATTTATGATTAGATTGGTTAGTCGGTCAACAACTGCACTTTTAGCACCAGTTGCACAACAAGTAAGTGATTTCATAAATTGTCATGATTTTATAACATACATGTTGAATTTTCAAAATGTCAATTATTTTTTTTGTAGATGGCATATTTATATAAAGAACATCATCATAGTTGTTACCTTTATATTGGTTCAATTATGGTGGATGAATATGGTTCTAAATTCGATGACCCACTCATTATGAGTCAGTGTCATTCAATTTTGTTAGAAATGATTGATGCATTTATAGAACCAGCATTCCGTTTGTTTAGTGAAAAAGATGGGCTTAGGAACTATCCAGATACAGTTGATGATTTCTTTCGATTAGCTTGCAGGTAAGGAATAAATTAATATCTAAATGTAAATATGATTGAAAATAAATATATATTAATATCTTAGATTTATTCAAAAACTTCCAATGCCTTTTCTTCAATCTCCAGTACTTGAAGTAATCATTAGATGTAGTATAACAGCTGTTTCCTTAGACCACAAAGAAGCTAATGCATCTGTTATGAAATTCCTATTAGACTTGTTAATATGTGGAAAATCAAAAAAAGTAATTGCACTTTTATTTATAGAATAGATAATTATTATGTACAAGTATAGTAAACGAAATATTGATTTATTCAGGATAACACAAACTATGAAGAACGTAAACAATATGTTACTTCAATTGTAAATTCAATTGGTGAACAATTAGTTGACAATTTAATTCAAGCCAGCGTATTTTCACTTCAAACTTACATGTTGCCTGATGTGATAGATGTCATTATTGAACTTATGGCATATAATAAAGATGTAAGGATTGACTTTTGTACAATGATATGATGTTAATAATGTTTTCTGATACATTCTATGATATTTATAGCAAACATTAAATTGGTTAAATGGAGCTGTAGAAAAATTACCCAAACAAAATTCAGCTGGTCTGGTCACAGCAACCAATGAACAGTGTTTGCAATTTTTAAATTCTTTTCATAGGTAAGTGAGAAACAAAATGTATCTAATTAAAAACTAAACTGATTAAAGTATGTTTGTTTTTTTAGTTATGAAAATGATGGTGAGCTATGTTGTTCATTACGAGAATTCTCACGGTATTTCCGGTAGTGTTGATTTATATGTCTCATAAATTTCATCCATTTGTATTTTTTAAAATGTTACAAAGTTTTTAAATTTACTGTTTGTAATTGTAATGTTTCATATGCTTATAGTTGTGAAAAACTAAAAAGGTAATGTTGACAAATAACAATAATGGTCAATTGTCATCAGTCTCCACATTTAATTGCAGTATAGTCATTATACTAACCATTGTGTATAAATAAACGATCACTTGTTGAACATTTTTCGCATGTGTATCGTGTGAAGTTTTTAATTTGTAATATTGAGTAATGTACAAGTGAATCTTAATATTCTTGTTTGTTTGTTTATTATTTATTAAATTATTAAACTACATAATTTTTAATCACATAACATTGAGCATTAGACCAAAAATATAATTCCAAATATCTAAAAAAAAAAATATTCAAATTTAATAAAAGTGTACTTCTGTCTTGTTCTTACCAAATTATGTACCTTATAATTGGGTAATCAACTTAGTTTAATAGTTTGAGAAGTGAACATTTTTTATTTTGTATTTTGCAATTGAATATTACTCACCAACAAGTAAACAGTCAATAATAATAATAAAATTATATTTTAATGGATAACATAATAGAAACATATATAAATTATGGAATTGTAAAGTATGTGTATTTTCAATTTAACTAACAAATAAATATTGGTAATATGCTATATATTACAACTCTGGGTCTATAAATCAATTTTGAAAAGCAAATTAAATTTATTATTTAATGTTATCTAAATAAAATGTATTATTGATTATTATATTTCTTATTTTAAGTATTAAGTTAATGTAATATTATTATATTAATGTATAACTTATAAAACATAAAAAAGTAATTCATTTTAAAACCAGTATTAAATTATTATTTTTATTAATTATGTTTAATATGAATAAAGATTATCGAGTGTAGTAATATATTAATTTTATAGTAAAGACATTTAATGTGGTTACTAAATACGAGTAAGAAATCATTTTAGACAACAAAACAAAAATGTATTTTGTTAAAAAAAGTGATGTATTATTTTTTTGTAGTTATATCATTATCATACTTGTACCTAGGTACATGGTAAAAAAAAAACATAAATCATTCAATAGGCATTGTCTAAAAAATTGTTATGTATTTATAAATATATATTATATAATATATTGACATATTATATACGTAATAGCATTAATTATAGATATATATTAGTTTGTATTATAGACTTGATATTATTATTAAAACAACACATTTTTAATTGTGTAAAACAGTTTAAGAAATTAGCCCTAAAATCATGGGGAAAGGGGCTGTAATCAGTGCTGGCACTAGGTTTTGCGGGGCCCAGGGAAACTCACATTAAAAGGGGCTCTATGCCCTAATCTCAATATGTAAAGTACTTATTCTTTGTATACTAATTTTTCAAGTTCCTACATATAACATTGCATTTCTAGTTTTAAAATTAGTTTCCGTAAATTTTGCTGTTTAAAAAGTTTAGGTTCTTATGCCAAAAAAAAAGTTTTAAGAAATTCTAAAAACGACTTATATACCAAATAAATACAATTTACTTCCAAAAGCATACTCATGGCAATCAGATCATTACTTTTTACCGACAAAATTTCTTCAGGTTTTTAAAAGTATAAAAATTAAATATCAATGTGTAATGTTAAAGTTTAAAGGCGTATAAAAAAAAGTTGAAATATGATTTTCGATATTTTTTACATGGTTATTCAAGAATATGTCATTTATTAAACACATAGTATAAAATTCTTAGCTAAAGAAAAAAAAAATCATTGTAAAACCAATACATTTTTCGATTAGCTCATAATTTAAAATATGATAATTTCATTTTTATTCAAATAAACATATAACGTATATTGAAGCAAAAATAAAAATAATTCATTTATTTTTGAACTTAAATATGTAATAAATAAAATGAATAGGATTATGTAATTTTCAATAATTTATCATATGTATTTTGCATTGTTTCTGAATCGTAGCCTTAAAATCATAAAGTACTAAAAAGTATGAATATAAATATATATTATACCTGGTATATAAATTATAATAATGAAATATAAAATAATAACCGGCAGTTGTTTCTTATCAAAAGTCACAAGACCGAATAAGTTGAACGTAGCTTTTTTATTATGAGAATCCCTGAACGTTATACTGATAATAATCGTTCTTAACTTTGTAATAATAAATGAATTTACAAAATTGTTATCGAATTTTGATTGGTACATTTTGGAGTATAGGACTAAAGACGTGTTGTGTTCTTTGACTTTTTAGCCGTTTGGTAAACTTTTTCAGTTTTTCAAAAAATTACTCGGTCGCCGGAAAACAACAAAAATCGTTTATTTGAACGTTTACGTTTTTAACTTTATGGCTTATAAACTGAGCTCCGTCCTTTACGGACACGTACTGGACGTCCGAAGCTTGGCTACTACCAGTGACGGTTACATTGTGTCCGCATCCAGAGACAAAACCGCTAAACTTTGGAAGCCTAACAGGTATTTCAATATTAATATACGTAGTCCATCATATTATATCCGATTTTATATAATACAATTCACACTATCAGTGATCACGAATAATTATATATTCCAAATCACCAAATTCGTGTCATTAATTGTTTAATTCTGAAATATGATGAATTAAACCGCCGGCCCTTTTCTTGCCAAAGTACCTACTTATTTCACTGATAGTTTTGTAAAACTTGTCAATTGTTTAAAACCCGTAATTATTTGTTCGTCTATAAGCAGTTATGATCCCATTCATTTTTATGCTACTAAGATGGAGAGTGCCTGTGGGTTTTTTATTTAATTTATTAAAATAATGGGAAGGATTCAATGATTTCAAATTAAAGTTAAATTAAACTACAAATTTATAACTAATAAATGTATTACAATTTATAATATTAAAAAAGTTATTTAATTATTTTTTTTTATCCACATCTTTATGTTGCTTAATAAGAGCAGCCAATTCACCTGATCTATGGTCTTATGACTAAACCTTCATGTATGGCCATGAGTCGAAGTTTTCTATTAGAGGTTCATTAATAGAAATGAACTTTAAATCGAACATATTTTAAATCGTTAAATGTGTCCTCAAATCAGTTATAGTTATGAATATAGTTTGCTAAGTCGCTGTGTGGGCTACAGATACAAATGTACCTGTTTCTTCATTCTATATAAATTCCTTGAAAATAGTGCCTTAGGTATATTTTAAATTCTATTTATATTACACTGTATTATGTAATTTTAGTGAGAATGCTGGATACACAGAAGCTCAAACTTTTAAAGGCCATACTAACTATGTAGTTTCTATCACAATATTAAACAAATCTGATATCTTACCAAATGGTCTTGTTGTTACTGGTGGAAATGACAAACTATTGTGTGGATTTGTTCCTGAATCCCCAGAGCCTGTTTTTGTTGAAACTAGACATACAAATACTGGTGAGAAAGTCATAGTATAAATATAATTAATACAATTTAATAATTATATTAATTATTTATTATACATTTTTTTTTATATTTTACATATAGGTACCTACATATTTACTTCTTATTTTTACTTTCAGTGTGTAAAATAAATCCTGGTATACTACCAAATACATTTATAAGTTCTTCGTGGGATGTAACAGCTCGATTATGGAAAATAACAGTAGATCCTGATCATACTTATCAGCCAGTGTTACTTACTATTTTTAAAGGACATACGGCAGCTGTTTGGTCTACAGTACAATTATCATCAAATAAAGTTGTAACTTGTTCGGCAGATAAAACAATACTTGTACATAATATCATACCTGGTGATCCTGAAAATTCATCTGTAATTATTAAAAAGTTAACAGGTAATTTAATTTGTTGTTTATTTTATATATTTCAATAGTATTATTATTAATTGTTAATCCCTTAAATTTTAGGTCACACTGATTGTGTGAGAGATTTAGCAGTATTACTAAACAATGAATTTTTATCATGTTCAAATGATGCTACGGTAAAACGTTGGAATGCAGAATCTGGGGAATGTTTAGAAACATTCTATGGCCATCCTAGTTATATTTATAGGTATGAAAAATATATGCTATTTGTTTATTCTAATATCATGATGATGAGATTACATTTATTAATTTATTTATAATTTATACTTTATAATGGCTTATATCATAATTCATTAATAATAAAAATAGATATATTAAGTAATTTTTCCTATAATTAACACATTTATATACATGCGTATATATATTTTTAGTCAATTTTAATATTGGTGTCATATTTTATGTAGTTTAAGTGTTTTCTGTGGTACCGATATGACAAACTCGTTGGTGGTAACAGGTGGAGAAGATAGATACCTTAATGTTTGGCAATGTTCAGAACAACAAGTTATATTACAACCAGCTCAGAGTATTTGGGCTGTTAGCATTCTTCCTAATACAGATATTGTTATTGGCTCAAGGTATATTTTTAATCAAATTTGTATTTATCCTTAATAAAATTGTATTTAATTAAATATTACCCAAGCACACGTGGAATAATAGTAAGAAGATGGTTAATATTTTAAGTTAATTTAAAAATACTATATAAACCAAGTATGTTAATAATTTTAAGGTTTTATTTTTCATTACTATAATTCCATATAAATTTAAAATATAAAATAATTAGTTTTTACTATTTTTAGATTACTTAATATTTTAAAATTATTTTATTATCATAATACTAAATACTAAACATGTTATTATTGTTTGTTAGTGATGGTTTAATAAGAATATTCAGCTCTGATTCAAATCGCCAAGCAACAAATGAAGTCCAAGCAGCGTTCCAGGAACAAGTTGATAATGTTAATCAATTAGCACAAAAAGAAATTGGTGGTATTAAAGTTGACAGGTAAATTTAAATTATTTAATAAATTGTTAATTAGTTTTATAAAACAAACGTGATAATTATATTATTCTGTAGTTTGCCAGGTCTAGAAGCTTTATATAAACCTGGCAAAAGTGATGGTCAAGTAATAATGATAAATGAAAATGGTAAACCTATTTGTTATAAATGGTTATTAAATGAAAGTAAATGGGATAAAATTGGAGATGTCTTAAGTGCATCTGAGCCAAATAAAAACATGCACGAAGGAAAGGTATATTATATTATAGTATTAATTATCATCATAATATTACATAATATAATGTTACATAATATTTATTATATAATTTATAATTTTATTTTTTTTCTAATTGTATTATCTTAGTATATTGTATTATCATTTATAGGAGTATGATTTTGTATGGAACGTTGACATAGAAGATGGTGCTCCTCCACTCAAATTGCCTTTCAATAGAGATAATGATCCATGGGTTGTGGCACAAGCATTTATACACAAACACAATTTACCACAGTCCTATTTAGAAACTATTACAAATTTTATAATTACAAATTCTAAAACTGCTCCTCCACCATTACCTGCTAATCAAGGTTTTGTAGATCCATATACAGGAGCTGCTAGGTATGTACCATCAAGCAATAGTACTTCATCATCTGGAACTAGTCAAAATCATGAACAGCCAGGCTTCAACAAATTTTTCCCTCAAACTAATTATCTAAAATTTGATCAAGCAAATACTACAACCATTTTAAGTATGTTTAAGCTATTGATAAAATATACAATAGATACATAATATCAAAGAACAAATTATAAATTAAATAGATGATACTAAATTCTATATGCGTAATTTTGAGGAAAAAAATCTAGGTGCTTAAAGTCTATCATTTTAAATACTCGGGTTAAAATTATGTTTTAAGAGGGAGACTATCGGTTCACTTAAGTAAGAAGGATATAGACATTTCATTTCCGATCTAAAGCCAAAAAATTACGTAAAATTAAATTGATAAATATCAATAATTTAACAAAGAACAAGATCCATTAATTTATATATTGTCAGCTTAGAGCAAGAACTCATTATCGGCAAATAGTAATTTTTTAGGAAATGGCACTTTAAATAATTGTAAATTGACTTTTCTAGTCGCCTTTTATTATTTGAACGCGTGCTAAAGAACCAATAATAAATTTTCGCTCTTGAAATATTTACTCTAGTTAAAACTACATAAAATCATTAAATATTTAATGAATGTTTACTATTATATAATGTTATACATTGAATTTTATTGTTATGGTTTAGGTAAGATTGAAGAGTTTAATAAAAGAGCTGGTGATTCTTTTAATCAACTAAAACAAAGTCAACTTGAGTCACTCATAAAACTTTGTGACTTAAATGCTAGTCCTGATGAACAAACAGTAAATATTCTAATAAATTTACTTGATTGGCCTAAAGGTAAATAATTATATACATATAAGTATAGTTTGATTGTTTTTAATTTGAAATTATGTTAATGAAATTATTTGTTTCATTGTAAGATATATTATTTCCTATATTGGATATTACAAGACTGGCAGTGCGCAATAAATACGTAAATGATATATTCTGCTCAAATGGCTTAATTATGAATAAACTATTACCACATGTTTATGATATTGAAAAGCCTACCAATCAAATGTTAGCATTTCGGTGTCTGTGCAATCTCATGCAACATGAAAAAGGAGAATTACTTGTAGTGAAACACTATGAAGAATTCTTAACATATATTCAGAATCTAACTAATGAAAATCTGTCTCAAAAAAACCTACAAGTTAGTAATTTAAATATTAATTATTTCTTTTTTATGTAACATATATTTAATTATACTTTTGATTTTATTTTCCAA
The DNA here is from genome assembly GCA_013282895.1 of Eriosoma lanigerum. Taxonomy (NCBI): domain Eukaryota; kingdom Metazoa; phylum Arthropoda; class Insecta; order Hemiptera; family Aphididae; genus Eriosoma; species Eriosoma lanigerum. The sequence goes on along the minus strand of CM023358.1, from coordinate 25,757,103 downwards.
GATTGCTGTAGCCACATTGCTATTGAACTTGAGTGTTATGATTAAACAATCAGAAGATGCATTAGCCATTCAAACTGTAAATAATACTATTAACATAGTATGCCCAAAATTGACTGAACCAGAAGCTATGCTCCGCTGTTTTGTTGCAATTGGAACACTATTAAGTTTAAAGTATCCTCCAACTTTGTCAGAACTAATTAGAGATTACATTGAATTGATGGCATCAAATTCAGAACCATCAAAGGTGTTATCGTGTTGTAAACATTTATTAACAATTATTAGAAAACAATGAATTAAAACTATTAATATATTTCTACTTCATTATGCATTTAGTAAAAGTGCAAATAAAGTGTTAACAATATATTGTAAATATGTTTTTTTTATTTTTAAAAGTAAAAATATAAATGTCATAAATAAGAAAAATTCATTTTATTTACCTTTATTTAAAAGTATATTAATAAAATAAAAACAATTTTTATTCTACTTGTTATTATTTGTTTCCTTAAAATTTAAATGGTATTCCAGTAAACGGTGCATCATGTTTATAGTTTTGTTTAAGTATAATATCTAATTTAATTTCTGGTGCTTCTACATGTGGAAAGAGTAAATTATCTTCATTTCGCGGAATAAACGGTTTGTCATGCCACCCGTACCTAAGATAAAATATTTGTTAATTATTAAAATGTATTTGTTTGAGATTGAAGTACTAGTCTCCTAGACTATTATTTACCTTTGACTTTCAGTTTTTGGAGAAGGGTATTTATTTTTTGGTCCTAGAGATTTAGCTTGTGCCAAAAGTTCTATATAATGTTTATTTGGATCACCTTGATTAACATTTGCTTCGTGACGAGCATAAAATTTCCCTGTTACTGGTGATACTGCAATTCATACATTAATCATTACAATAAAGACAACTGCTAAGTTATGTTACAGAATAACATGTAATATATATATATAAGTATAAGTAATTAAAAACTTACCTTTTAAATTAGGCCTAAAAGTTGTGTAAACTTTTTGAAATTGTTTTTCTTTTTTATATAGTTCTACCAAAAGATTATAGTTGTGCATTGTTAAATATAAGTGTTTATTGTAGTTAAAAATGAATGCATGTGTTTATAACAATATGAATATTGAATAATGTTTATCAATAATAACAAAATGGACATTCTTCACTACCATAGTTGCAAATTACATGGTAACATTCCTAAAAATAGAATATTAAAAAAAATACTATAGGTGCTTCATATATTATGTAATTATACTTAATTACATCGGAATTGAGTATAGGAATTATAATATATTTTCTAAATTTTATTAAAAACTATCAAATTCTGAGATATTTATATTTACTGTAAATGCTTAGGTATATTACATTTTTTTCATAAATTCGACATTTTTATATAAATAAAATTTAATTCTAAAACCAAAAAAAGTTTACGAGTATATACTTACATAACTTACCAGACCAATTGAAATAATGTGAAATTTGTGATTTTTAGAAAAAAAAAAATGGGTATGTTAAATGTTGGCAACTATTAGCTTTGTATTGTTTTTGTAGCTAACCTACGACACCTATATTTAAACATAATGTTCGCAATATATTTCTATGGCGTAAATGAAATAGAAATAAAAACATGTTTTTAAAATTAAGCGAATGATTGTTTTGGCAATTTGATTCACGAATTTTAGGTAGTTTCACATCGTAAAATGCGTAAATAACTATTGTACATTCGAATACATTTAGAAGAAAATCAATTTAAATTTTGATATATTTTGATATTATTAGGTATAATAGGTTTTATAGGCATTCGCTATATCGCTATGAATTCGATCGGCTGCGCACATGAGACAGACTGCGGTACGCGTGACAGACAATATATTATATTATTTATTACAATGTGTGTTTGTAAAGTAGTTGACTGTAGTGCAGATAATACTTTTTCCTAAATTCTAAATTCCTAATGCGTATTACACACGCGATATTTAAAAAAAAAAAAACTATTTTTTATCTATTTATACTCGTAGATAGATATATTTATAAATTATAATATGCACGTATAATTTTTTTATATTTTTTTTTTTATACAACTGTTTAGACTTTAAAATCAGATTTATTTTATTTAGGTACTGACATAAATCACATCAAACGTCAAACTATATTTTATTCGTGTAGTAGATACTATATACTTTTTTTTTTTCATAAGTAGGTACATGCAACTAACCTATACAGTGCTACAATTAGAGGGGTGGTTATAGCACCCCATGTGAGAATTAAAACAACTATACATGAGGCCCTCAAATAAATGGATAAAAATAATAAATATAAATATCAAAATAATAGTTCGCACTCCCGAGCCCCACATCATAACTCAGTTGTGGCACTGTGGGTAGGTTTCTTAAAATTTAGGTTACAAATTTACATTTTTGTGAATGCTTCTTATTATATAATTATATAATTAACATTACAATCCAATTTTTAGATATTTATAAATGTTTTTTTTGTTTAAGTACCTAATTAAAAATAATAATTTCCGAAGTAGTTTTAAATTTTGTATGCTATTGTTCAAATAATAGCGATGCAAAACATACAGATTACAGAACTCGGATATAATTTGTATGTTCAAATTGTTGCTGTCACTATTTTTCAGCGTTCCAAAATACGTATCTATTCATATTATAGACTATAGAGTAGGTTGAAATTTTGAAAATCACTATCATTCTAAAGAAAATTTTTAGGTGGACTACTGGACTAGTACTGGACTATTTTAGAGCAAATATCATAAATTCATACACGTTTTCATGACTTCATTTTTATACCTTCCTATATGGCTATATAATATATTATATTGATTTTTAAATAAATTCACATGATATGGATAATTTTCACATGGGGCTAAGATACATTTGAAAACAATCTAAAATAATTAGGTACAAAATAATCTATAATTTAATTCAATTAATAATTACTAATTATTATTATCATCTCATACTAAAACAATCTAAAACGTTCTATTGGACATTATTATTATAACGTTTTATTAGAGAAATGAAAAAATAAAGCTCGAAGAGACCTATAATAATGATTAGGTACTTATGGGTGGATTACATTTGGCGAATTTACTCGCTTCTTATCAGCGAACAAAGTCGCGCGCGACTAAGCGTATATGTCCGATTACACTACAGCTAGTATAGTCGCTAGTCGCGGTCGCACATGTTACAAGTTGTATACATACGATTTTAACTGATATATTAATATTAATTAGTTTAATAATTCGTTTACAAGTTATCTGTGGTTAATATTTTAAGTTCATTCAGGAACACGAAAAATATATTCTAGAGACTTAAATTAATCACCAGTTGCTAAATAACGCAATGTTAATTCTAGTTTGGTTTTTGGCGGAATAGCCATTCTCATTTAAGTGTCTTCTTTTTTAATCAATTCATAAACCATTTGTAACAAATTATCGAACTGGACCACGTCCATTCTTAGAAGATTTCGTTGGGCTGCAGCGTCTTCGTCTTTTGATTATTTTATTAATGTACTGGATGTGCCATATTTCTCTCGTCTAGCAATCCAATCTCTGGCCCAAATTCTTTTTTTCTTTTTGGTTTTCTTCTTTTCCAATTCCTGACGCAATAGCATAGACATAACAACAATACCTCAGCCTCTGACATCTTAAAAGTTGCAACCACTACTAGTTACTAGTCGCGAATACATTAGCGATTTTGCTAGCTATGTCGATTACACAAAGCGATTTTACTCGTCAGAGAGTAAAATAGCCAACGAGTAGTGGCAAAAGCCGTCAACTTTATACGCGGGCGAGCAGCGAGTACCCAACACGCGGCGAGTAAGCGACTAGACCGATTACATTGAGCGTCTTTAGTCGCAGCGAGTTAATTAGCCGGCGACTAGCGTGTAAAATCGCTCTGTGTAATCGAGGCTTTAGGTACTTAAATGTTTGTACCTTAGATTGAAAAGCGGGAAGATCGATTCCAGACGTTCCTCCTTGATGCCTTCGGTCCTCAGAGAAATTAGTGGTTCTTATTAGTGCAATGATATTGCATTAGAATATACGATTCTGAGCAAAACTCAATAATATACAATATATTATAATGATAAGCCGTTCAAAAAGTTTACCACGTGTGTAAACTATACATATGAGAATACTCAAAAATATTTCAAATAGGTACATTCAAAATTGCATTAGTTATCATGAAAAGTCTAGATATTTCGTCGAAATTACGATTTCCGTGAATTTTGACGTTTTTCTGTAAATTTTGGTTGTTTTTCTTTTCTCAAGGAAAAATTTTTGAGAAATTCAAAATATGAGCTAAATTAAGTACTAACTAAATGAAATTTTTTACCGAAAGTATACCCTATAGGTAGTTGAGTTGATCAAAACTCAATTAGTAATCACGAAATAAAAAAATTAAAAATTACGGAAATCGTAATTTTGCCGATTTTTTGGTAGGTTTTCTTCTCTTAAAGAAAAACTTTTGAGAAATTCATAAAATGAGCTAAATAAAGTATCAACTAGATGCAATTTTTTACCAAAAGCACACCCTATTTGTGGTAATCGGACCATTATTTCTACCCAAAAAATTGTCTTCAGACATAAAAAAACGTTATTGTAAAACCAATACGCTTCGCTCAGAATTTAAAATTAATTTAATTTCGATGTTCAATAATATTAATTTATAATTTAAAATTAATTAGGTACATTGTTATCACAAAGTAACGTTTTTCTCCCATTAATACCTATTATGAGTTTTAAAAAACCATTTGTATAATATATCAAAAATAAAAAAAAAGTTAATTTGTTTACTTTTATTACACCATTACTCTCTCTTCTCTTTCTTTTCTTCTGGTCACACTACTCTTCAAGAGTTTTAGCCGTCACTACTTTAGTCGTAGTCACCGTTGTAGTCCAGGCTTCGCATCCGTATGTCAACGTGGGTCTTATAATTGACACATATAGGGTGTCTCAAAAAGAACACCGGATTTGAAAAGGCCGCCATTTTTTATTTTTTTTATTGACTGCACTGGTTTTGATAGTTTTGTTATCTGTTATCATTGAGGTTTAATGTTGACAAAGGTTTTTGTGGTTCTTAGTCATTGTTTATGTTGTATCGCAATTGAAAGGTATAGTAAAGAACAGCGTGTTTTAATAGTGAAAACTCACTACCAGAATGGTGAACACTACGCAGTGACGGTACGAAAACTACGCACTATTCTTGGACATCATAATGCACCAAACGAATCAACTGTTCGTCGGTTGATTAAGAAATTTGAGGAAAGTGGTTCTACACAAGACATAAAAATCCCTGGACGCCCTCGAAGTGGCCGAAGTGAGGCGAATGTTATTGTTGTCCATGATTCTGTTACGGTGAGTCCAAGTGTCATCGTGTCGCCGTCGTGCACAAGAAATTCACATGTCGCCAGCAACTATGCAAAGAATTTTAACATTTAAGATTTGCACTTACACGCGTACAAAGTGCAATTAACACAGGACTTAAGCCGGCGGATCACGAAAAACGACGGCAATTTGTTGAATGGATCCTGACGAGAGAGCGAGAGAGTGAGGGTTTCGCAAAGCGCATTTTTTTCACAGATGAAGCTTATTTCCATTTAAACGGGTTCGTAAACAAGCAAAATTGCAGAATATGGGGATCTGAGAACCCAAGAACGATTCAAGAAAAAGAAATGCATCCTGTAAGAGTTACGGTTTGGTATGGAATTTGGAGTGGAGGTGTGATCGGTCCTTACTTTTTCGAAGACGAAGAAGGAAATGCTGTTACAGTGAATGGGGTTCGTTACCGTGCTATGCTCAGTAATTTTTTATAGCCTCGTTTGGACCAAATGAACATCGAAAATATATGGTTTCAGCAAGACGGCGCAACTTGTCACACTTTAAGAGAAACAATCGCTCTGCTGCGTGAGAAGTTCCCGGACACACTAATCTCGTTGCGTGGAGACCAAAACTACCCACCTCGATCTTGCGACTTGACGCCGTGTGATTTTTTCTTATGGGGATACACTAAGTCACACATTTACCAGAACAAAGTCCGAAACGTCTTGGAACTTAAGCAAGAAATTCGTCATGTCCTCAACGAACTTGATGGGGCCATGTGTTTGAGTGATGGTAAATTTTATGGAAAGAATAATCGCCTGTAAGGCTAGTAGGGGGGGGGTCATATGCCCGATGTTGTTTTTCACTGTTAAACCTCAATATACCTCAATATATCCTGAAGAGAATGATATATTTGTAATGTTTTTTTAAGAAAAATAAATTTAATGTATAGCAGATTTAAATCCGGCGTTCTTTTTGAAACACCCTTTATAATCTCGTTTTGGATCTTCTAGAGAGCGGTTTGAAGTTGAAAAATTTCTGTAATGCGTAAAGAGTTTTTTCCGCTTTGTTTATACGAATATTTATTTCTATAGACCAATCGTTTTTTATGCTCAAGGTAGCTCCTAGGTATTTGAATTTCTCCACTTTTTCAAAAGTTAGACCTTTCCTTTGCTGTAGGTCTACATAACTATCTATTAGTTCCATTAATTTTGTCTTGTTTGTGTTTATTATTAAACCAACTTTTTCCGCAGCTTTTTCCAATTCCCTTGATACATTTGCTATGTCTGAGAGTGAGTTCCCTATGATATCCAAGTCGTCTGCGAAACCGAGTATGCGCAGGCTATTGTCGCTGTTTGCCACTTGACTGTTTCTTCAGCACTGTAATTCTCTCACAAGTTTCTAGTGCTAGGTTAAATAAGATTGGAGACAATGCGTCCCCTTGCTTCAAACCTGTGTCCACCATAATTGGGGTAGACATTGTGTTGTCTAATTTCACTGTATACTGTGTGTTCTCCATATAGAGTTTAGTTAGTCTAATCAGTTTTTCAGGGAACAAAAACTCATGCAAAATTTTATATAAGCTTCCTTTGTGTAAACTGCGTAAGCCTTCTTGAAATCTATGAACAGCTGCCGCACGTTCTGTTTACACTCATAACTCTTTGATGATTTGTCCTATAATTGACAGTTAGTCTATTGTCGATTTTCCCTTTCTAAAACCACACTGGTAACTACCTATATTTTCGTCTACGTATAGTATGAGATGTTTCAGTAGGACTTTGGAGAATATTTTGTAAGCGGTGTTCAGGAGCGAGATTCCCCTACAGTTGTCACACTTCAACTTATCCCCTTTTTTATGTATTGGTATTATGATTGCTTCGTGCCAGCTTGCTGGCATCCGTTCTTCTGTCCAAATTTTATCACACAATCTAAATAACAAATTATGAAGTTTATTTCCTCCATATTTTAAAAACTCCACCCATATGTTGGCACTTTCCAGTTTTCTAAACCCATGACCGTTACATTTACTTCCTCCTGGTTTATGTTCTCAATAAATGGCTCTTTGTAACTTCGCATATAGGGTTAAACTGTTTATACTGTTTTATTGCACGAAAAAAATTTCTTATTCTGTTATGACTTTGGTTTTCTTCTGCTGTTTGGAGTAAATTGTTGAAGAATTTTCTTTTTTTTTGTTGTATTACTTTTTTGCATGCTTTACGTTCGGACATGAACAGCTTCTTATTATCGTTTTTTCCCCATCTTAGATGGTTCTCTCTTGCTTTTCGGCGTAGTTCAATAGCTTTTTGGCATTGACAGTTATACGAAACATTTTTTGACCTCTTTAACACACCTATATTCTGTTCTATAAACAGAAAGTGATCTGTGTTGCAGTCGGCATCCCTATAACTTCTGACATCTACTTCTATATCTGCGTTCTATTAACACATGGTCAATATGGTTTTTCGTTCTGTTATCTGGTGATTTCCATGTTGCTTTGTGTTTGTCCTTGTGGGGGAATGTAGTACTGCTTATCGTCATGCCACCGGATGGTGCAAACGATACTAGTTTCAACCCATTATCGTTTCAGTGCTCGTGTAGACTTTCTCTCCCAATTGTGGGAGTAAATTGTGATTCTCTACCACATTTTACATTCATATCAACCATCACTACTTTTATTAAATACCAGTGCTAATACCTATTAATAATATGTCTGTAGAAACGAATAAGTAAGGTTTATTATATCGTCCAATAAAATGACAGTGTAAATTATTATAAGCGACATATTTTTCTCATACTATTTAACCATAATAGTATGCGTATTTTAGTATATTTTCTTTTTTTATATGAAAATGTATTCGCTTTCGTTCCTCTTAATATTATATTAATAACTATATAATAGTTGTTAAATTCGTTTCTTTGTTTTGGACAAATACACTCTGAAGAGTTTAAAACCACAGTTGGACTAAAGCAGGGTAATACACTTTATCCTATACTCTTTAACATCGCACTGGAGGTTGAAGCTCGAAGCATACATAATAAATATAAAGAAATTTATATCGTAGTACTCGGAGAAACTGAAGACGATATAAAACTAGCAACAGAAGAATTAATATGAAGTACCAAAATAATAATAGAATTTAAAATAAATGAAAACAAAACCAAATATATGTGTATAACAAGAGAACAACCACAAATACATCAGACAAGGAATATACAGATCGGAGGAAGGCATTAAAAGGGATTTAAATATCTTGGTACGTTGGTACAGAACTCAGCAGCCAAAACAATAATCACGAAGAGATTAACAAACGTGTGCCAGCAGGTAACAAATGTTTAAGTGCACTATTTAAGTGCCTGCATTCAAAGCTATTATCAAAGAAATCGAAAATAAGAATATACAACAGTAATAACGTACGCATGTGAGACATAGCCAACAACGTTGATGAGAGAAAAGAGGCTATAGTAGAAAGAAAGTTTCTAAGGAAGATATGTGGACCAAAAATAAATAATGTAACACAAAGGTATGAAATAAGGTCAAACGAAGAAGTATACAATTGCTTTGGAGAACCAAATATAATTGTGGTAGTTAGAGCCAAAAGCTGGCTAGGCCACATATTTAACATGATTGCAAAGGAGGTCCTAAATTGGAAAGCACGAGGAAAGAGGCACTTAGGCAGATCTAAACAACGATGGTTTGATAAAGTCTCAAAGGATCTAACAACGCTAAAAGTTGAAAACTACTGGGAAGTAGCAATGGATAGAGAGAGATAGAAGGAAGTGTATGTTTCAGCAATGGACCTTAACGGCCTTTAAAGTTAAAGAAAAAAAAAAATTCGTTTTTTGATTCATATTGAAAATGATCAATGATTACATTTTAACTTATATAGTTATATTACCAAGTTATAAATAGAACCGTTGTGCAATTGAGTCAAATAGCTAATAAGTTTATGTTAGTTTACACATATTTATTCCTATTTTTAAATTTTCAAGAATGTTGACTATATCACTAAAATGTTGATCGATGTGAAACAACGATTTATGGCGTTTAAGTTAAACGTAAAAATTATAAATAAATATCAAATGTATAAAGTACCTATTAAAGCCAGGGATATTTTCGAGGGATATCTGCTGTTTTGTATTTTATATAATATCCTTCTTAAATATTATATTAAGGTGTAAATTTACTACAATATTTGTTCTGCGTATAAATGGACATTACTTGATTGTGTTGGGTTACATCAATGTTTGAATTAGGGTAGAACGGAGAAATGGAGTACCTCTTCTTTTTTAAAAAAATTTTAGCGTATGTCTATCTTTTTAAATATTTCTAAGTCCCTACGGGTTAGGTAGAATTCGATCATTATTGTAAGGGATACTACTTTTTCTTAAGACTCGTAGTCACCTTTTTATAGTATGTAGGTATTAGGTTTTAGGTTATTGGTACATACACGCGGCGAGCGTTATACATAAACAGAAATAACGGTAAATCGTGCGATGTGATAACCTGGCATCATCATCTCTAAGAGTCTTACCTAATATATTTTATCAATAGTTAAATGTTGTGCATATATAATAATGAGTTATGGTTTTTAATCGCACTTATGTAATGTGTTTACTATAAATAATCGAATAAAATATTACGAATACGTATTTTATACGATTGTAATAATTTTATTGTGTCTTATATATTCTCAAAAGGCTATAAAGCGCGCGCGCTGTCGTCATTTCGTTCATATTATTATTATATCGTTGGGACTTTGTGCAATACGCGTTCTGCGCGTGCGGCGGCCGTCCGTCGGCTTATTTACGTACGACAAAACAAAATACGCACACGTCGTGCAGTTTGCGCGCGTCCGGCGCGACAGTTGGTTTTTTTCTTCGTCGCGGAGCTGGTGCTCGACGGTATTAAAAACTTTTGCTGCAAAAGTCCGCGTCGATTTCCGTCAGTCTTCTGGCGCGTATTTGTTTCGTTGTCAGGGCTCGATGCGAAATTCGTAAACGTTGTTCTTGCGTATAATTTACAACTCCGTTAAAGTCGAACAACACGGACGAATCATAATTGCGTATTAGGAGGTACCTAAACCATACCTACACTTTGTGCAGTGTTCGTTTTTATTTTATACGATTTATAATAAATTATTATAAATAGGTACAAATTAATAAAAATACGTATATATACGTAGTTCACGTCCGATTGTCTGCCGTCACTCACTCGGTACTGTTTACGCGAAGATACGTCGTTGTTCACTTCATTTCAGGTAACTTTTCGCAACAAATTGTGCTTTTCGACTACTTTGGAATTTTGAGTTATAATATTCGTGTAAACAACCAAAAGGCGTAATTTATATATAATGATACTCGGTTGCAATTAGGTATAGGTACATGAGAGTTCGCCGACTGATTCGCATTTTGTTATTTAATTTTTAAATTAAAATTTAATATTTATATGATTTGACATTTTTGACAGCAAGTCGCACGCAACTGCGCAAATAGGTAAGTAGGTATACAATTGTTATTCGGCTTTCAAAATTCCAACTATATATTATATATTAACCATTAGAGGAAACATAATAATAATATGTTTAAAAATCGCTACATTACCGAAACATCGAAATTTCATCAAGTCGTTTAAAGTCATATGAAATAATTTCACTTCATCGCGTAGACGAATTTATTATTTTATTTGTTGATAATTTTTCTATAAAATATAAAATTCGGTTTGTAGTTTATAATATTTATATTATATTTTACGAGTGTTGGCTGTTGGGACCCGTTTAAATTCTTGCAGCTTTCTTAAAACATAAATTGTATTTGTGGCACTTCTAATAATGGGTAGAGGTACCTATTGGCTATTAGTTATTGCCTATTTTTATACCTATTTAATGTATTTTAATAAATAATAATAATCAAAATATGTGATAATAATATTATTTAAAAATAATACTATAACATAGGTACCCATATTACGCAGCCACGCTGGTGAGTTGTGATTTTGTTTATAGAAACATATTATTTGATCACATTATGCGTGTGCCGAGTACATATATACATCAGTCCATCACACACGCGTAGGTATAATATAAGTCGTGCGATCGTTTGTCTATTTATAAACGCACTAGTACCTACATATTTAATGTATTCGCGTCGTTGGATAATGAGAATTTTGTTTAAAAAAATTAACTTAAAACATAATTTTAATGTACATAAGTACCAAGTAGCTTGAGTAGTTTATATATATATATATTACATTTATTCAATGTTTGAATTGGAAGAAAAATAGCCAGTAGATGGACACAAAAAATAAATTAAAAGTGTACCCCTTAAATTTTTGTCATTACATGTAAAAAAATATGATTATACTAAAATTTAAAAATTTCTAATTATATTATAGTATAAACTCATTCATAAATCGTTTTTTTAAAAGTATACATTTAAGGTAATAAATACCAACTAAAAAGAGTGTTTATTTTTAAATAATTTTTCATTTATACGCAATAGATTGTAGGTAAAGACTTAAATACGCATAAATTTTTTTTCTTAATATTGCAAATATTTGCTTAGGTTAGGATGTTAGGGATAGACAAAATGTTATAGACATTTTGAAACATTCATTTAAAATAATTGTCTAATTATAATATTAATACACTAGGTACCTATATTATGTCGTTATATAGTTATTATTTTCCCCCAATTATTAATTAAGATTTTAGTCCAAAATTACAAAACGTCAAATACTATGCACACTAAATAATAGTAATAATAAGAACAATAAGTAATATTTGTAATAATTTTATAATATTGTGATCAAAACCATTATGGTTATTTTATATAGTACTTACACTAATTTTTTATTTTAAAATTAAATACAAATTATACTAATTAAACTATACTTAAGTAATATTCATATCTGATCAAAGTTTCAAAATATAGGTATGTATAAAAAGCTAACTGCCAATTGACAAATTTCAAATAATTAGATATGTTATGTAAGTTAAGTTACAGTAAAACAAAAATATAGGTTATTACTATGAATGTTTTGTTTTAGTGATTGAAAAATTGAGAAAACCATATACTTGCAGTTCTACAAAAACAAATTGTTATTTTTAATAATTCATAATGATTTATGACTTATTTAATTTATTATCTCGTAAATTGTAATCAATGATATAAAATTTATATATCCAATTATATCAAGCTTTATCGCTTATTATAAATCTAAATATACCTATAATTATTATATAATTAAAATATATTCATATCAACTATCACAATATGTTATATAAGATATTTATTTTAATTTAAGTATTTTTTTTATTTTATAGGTAAATATTTTATGAACTTTTACTAACTCATATTTCTACTTCTTTAATATTTAATAAAATATTCAAGGTTGGGTATTATTGTATTAACGAGTTAAATATTTAAGTTAAATTTATCTTAATTAGGTTTTATAACAAATTACTTTTTTTTAAAACACCAAGTTATTTTTCAATGAGTTATTTTTTATGTGGCTAATTTAGTACATAAGTTAAATAATATTATTTAATAGAAAATAAAATGTTTTTATAATTAGTTTAACTTAATAGTTTTATATTTTAATAATTTTAAATTGTCAATATTATTGTAAATACCTATCCACTTAAAGAATATGATAAAAATTGAAGGTAAAACGAAAATATATATATTTTAAATTAAGGCTATTTGATACCGGCTGAAATTTTTTCTAAAACATGCCTATATTTTGTTAACCGTATGATTAATTATCTATCGAACTTATTAGGTAATAAAATAATTTTTAAACATTAATACGGTTAAATTTTTAACCAAGTTAAATTACTTTTATTATCATAATTTAACTTTTAAACAAATTAGTTAATTTTCCCAACTGATTAAATAACGATATTTGATACAATGTGTATTCTTAAACGAATATGTGCGGCATTCGAATAAATGGCGCTAAAACGTTGAATTTCAAATTAACCAATCCAGTATAATAAATTGTGCATTATATTATTTCAGTGGAGACAAAAATAATATCCGCGGATTGCTGATTGTATAAGAACCATGATTAAAGTCGACGAGTCTGATCCAGTAGGAGGTAAACTATTATTATTATTATTATTTATTCTTTAAATACGATATTTCATATGATAGTGATTCGATTGTTTTGGTTAATTAAAAAATAAAAACGACGAAAATAAACGCATTGCATGATGACGTAATTATACGTGTTTTTTCGTAAACGATGCGAATATTGCCAGGGTGCTCAGGATAAAAAACAACACACTTCAACAATAATAAGTAATAGTAATAAATAATGATAAAAACAATTAAATTATGTATGTCGGAAACTCGGAATCGTTTGTGATTTATCCGATCTCCGGTTCGACGCGCGTAAAGTATTTGCGCGACTGGCGGCGGCGGCGGCGACATTTTGACGCTAAAATTAGATCGGCCGACGCGTATCTTCCTTCGCTACCGACGTCTTGCACGTCGTTTATCTTTTCTGCGTTTGCATAATCAGACATACATAATATTATTATATTATATAAAGATTTTTAATTTTTGGCAACAATTATTGCGTTTCTTTTTGTTTTCCACCCGAGAATATAATATAATACTTACAAAGTTCACCTATTTATAAAAGCCAGCACCGTGTACGGGGTACTCCCCACGCATGCCACATTACGCTCAGAAATGTAGTAACATTCAAATGTTATATCCATTCGTTTGTAATGGTATTTGAATGGTTGACCACTCGCGCATATAATACACCATATGTACATAATAATATTGTACTACACCTATATCGGTTGAATTTATGCCAACCGAATATCCTACCATTCTGGCATAGTTTTATTAATGATCTAGTTGAGGAAACAACCGAAAAAATAAATATATCGTAAACATATTTCACAAACTTAATTGACCGTATTGGAGATAAATAATTGGCTCTTCTGACATATATGAACTTATATAGGTCGTTTTTTGAGTACCCGCCAAAATGTATTGCCTAAGACTCTTAAGAGAAAGTGTTTTGTATGTGTTTAAATAGAAAAAAATTCATTCATTTAGTACATGATGTAGTTCATGTAGTAGTAATCATAGTAATAGTAGTACTCAATGAATAAATAAAAAAGTAAAAACTAATATATGTTAGGTACACATATTTATTGTACATTTTACAATAACTTATAAAATACAACTGTAAATTAAATATTTTTTTTTTTTTGTTAAATTGATAAGAAAATCTTATGAACACCATTATAAATATATATTATTATACAGTTTAAACTTTCAAAAACTCCTGGGCTTCGTCTTGCATCCTGTATTGCATATTCTTTACTTGTGTACACCACGAATCCAGTCTACCAATCATACCAGTTATTGGTGTTTTATTCATCACCCTAGGTTGAACCCACTCCAAGTAAACTCCTTCGCTGACCTGATCAATTTTACCTTTAACTAAACCTAATGACAATGCTTTCATTACCAACATCTCAATCTGATCCAATGACAATTGTGTCTCATTTGCAATTTCTTGGAATGATAAGCACCTGTTTTTTGCTTGTCGCTTGAATGTCATTTCCATCAAACATAAAAGTGATATTTTCTGTCGGAGTTTATGTTCTTGAACGGCAATGTCAGGTATAGAAGCCCACTGGGGCTTCATTTTGGAAAATTTTGTAATGTCACCATTATTAAAGGCGTTTAATAGTTCAACTAACCAATAATTTGATGTGTTGGTTAACGAATCTAAAATCGGATGCATGAGTAATTCACCCAAATTATAGATGTCATCACTGAGTAACGCAGCAAGCCCCAATAAAAATGCATTTCTCAATTGATCAGGAGGGCTAATTGTAGACAAGTCAACTGAACCCAAATATTTCAAACAAGTGCGGTAATATTCTGTGTGTTTTCCTTGGATACGATATAGGTGACTGGCTAATAGATAATAACGACTGTGTACAGGGGATATTTCATCCAAATCACTCAGTAGTTTATCAACATCATTAATAACTATCAAACAGTCTGGTTGGTTTTTAAGTTTGTCCAAAAGTATTTCTCCTTTTAACACTTTTGCAAAAATTAAAGCTTCAACTTTATCTTTAACTTTAGGTTCCAAAGTTTCTAAAAACGTAACTGCTTCTTTTGGTTCCTTGAAAAATGGAATAACATAAGATACTATTTCAACCAAAGCAAAAGAATTCATTTTGCTTTCAATCGGTTGAATAAATTTGTTATAGAAATTCAGTAAATTAACTTTCTTTTGGACATTCGGATCTTTTACATAAATTAATAGTTTCAAAGTTAATTGATGCCACAGTTTTTTTGTTTGCAACTCTTCCAATTCTGACATTTCTACTTCCTTTTGTGCCATGATTGTACTAAAAAATAAACATAAATTTAACTATGTAGGTAAATTTGACACTTGAATTTTAGTATATAATATATTATAATTATTAATAAAACTATTGTTATCTTTATTTCCAGAGCTGGAACCTAGTTTTCCCTATAAAGATATTACAATTCGTAGAGGTGTAGATATGAAAGAACATTATGAATTACAATCTGAAATTGGACGGTAAGTAATTTTGTAAATTATAATATATAGTCTTAATGTAATCCAATAACCAAGACATATAATAATAATTTTAATTTTAACACTTTTTAAAAATAAAAACCTATTAAACACATTTGACATTATGTTGTATAAGAAAACTTGTTTATAAGTTGTAAATATAAAATACTTTTGCCAAATTTTCTTTAATTTAAATATATAGTGTAGTTAACATTACAAATACCTGTAATATTGTAATATTAATTATTATAAAGCATATAATTTATAAGAATAATATTAGTAAGATAAATAAAAAAACTGTAGGTTGGGCATATAAACTAAATTATTTACTGGCACTAGTAAAGTTTGCTAGAATATTTGAACTATGTGATAATGACCATCACAACCATGTTAGTTGGCTCTAAGCTATTTATAAAATATATAAAGCTTTTAATGCCAACTGTCTAAAAACAACTTAAGTTCTAACGTTGTTGTGAAAATTCTTTCAAAAGATAATTACTTTAGATCCGATTTAATTGAAATAAATAAATAATTTACTTTTTATATTTAAAATAAAGAAGTACAATACTTTTTTCAAGATTAAGTCATATAAACTTCAAAAATATGTTAGTTACTTAAATATATACAATAATATTATATAAATATGTTTTTTTAATATAATTATATTTATTTAAATAATAATTATAAACTATTAATATTCATTTTTAATATTTATAAATTTATGATTATAATAAACATATTTTGGCATTATAAATGTATAAATAAATAAAATTAATTATGTTTAATATTTTTAGATCTCAAAACAAAGTATAAAAACCTTAAATGTTGAACATCAGTCAACAAAATTTAAATTAGTTGCTATAGTTACTGGTATTAATATTTTTAAACATAATAAAATAATAATAAGTAATATGTGTATATTACATTATACTCATACATTAAAGTGTATAGAAAAATAGAAACCAGGAATACGAGTATTGGAATAGGTTAAATTAAATAATTTAGATGAAATCAAATTAGTTGCCTTTGAGTTGTGGGTTCAAAAAAAAAAAATAATAATATTAATAATACTCATTTAAATAATTAAAAATAAAGTTAAAATTATAATAAAATTTAAAAAATGCATTATTACATAAGAAGAAAATTATATTAGATTATAATATTAGAGCTGTATAAATAACTTTTCAGTCAGGTGTTGTGTTTTTTTAGAAAGACCAGTAATTTTGTTGTAAAACACTTATCTGTAACTGAAGTCTAAATTTAATATGGTATACTAATACTTAATTTTAAAAATATATAATAATTTATATAACTTCTATTCTTCATTTTTAGAAAATCTGTTTTGTACTCAATTTTACAATAGTTATATTATAAATATATATTATCTACTACTTATTAATTAGTATTATTTTATTAAATCATTAATATTATGGATTATAATTATGTATTTACATTATTAAAATAAAAATTATTATAAGTACCTATGAAATATTATAAATTCATAAGTCACAGCTTATATCTATATTATGTTATATTTATACAATATAATTAGTATTTAGTAATAATGTGTGATATACCTTATATATTAAACAACTAGTTTAAACATGTAATGTTATTTTTATTTATACAGTTTAGCTATAAGTAGATAATATGGATATAAACTAAGTACAAATATACTACAGTACACCTATAAATCTATAATAATATAGTTGTCAAATAACTGATTATTTTGCTCGAAATAAATGAGAATAACTACAATTTAATGTTATATAATTGTTTAAAACTAAATATTATTGAAAAACAATAGGACTGTATGAATAATTATCAAGTATAAGGTTGAAACTTTCTTTTTCATTATATGTAAAATGATACCTAATTAAAAAATATCTACAAATTAAACTTTATACAATTAATAGAATTTAATTTTCATTGTGCTTTATTAATTGACCAACTAGAATGTTTATTTTTGTTGAGTCATTGTTCCACACAACGATAAATGTCTAATATGGATTTCAGCATGTAACACTACAGTTCAAGAAATATATTGTTTATTAAACATGCCGAAATGTTGAAAATATAATACATGCAAAATAAAAATATTCAATACTCACATGATATTTCACAAAAAACACAAAAGAATTATAAATTCAAAAATAAATTTGACTCTTAAGGTTTCAACTTTCAAACTTTAAAGTTTAAGTTACCGTATGAGGTATATCTATACTCTGTATCACAGAACTAAACATTGAAATTTGATAACAAAATATACGATTCATTCTACTTGGCGTTATTTTAGCTCTCTCAGGGAGGGGACTAATACAGTGAAACCAACTGTTGTTAAATTATAATTTTGAACACGAATATGTAATAATTAAACATTGGTACTCCTACAGTCTTACCATGAATTAAGATTATAATATAATGCGAATTTAGAGATTCCTATTATAGATACCTATTTTAAATTACAATTTTTAATTTATATTTTATTCAATAATAATTAATAACCCTTTATCCCTATCGTTTTGATGTTTGATCATAAATTTATAACACTTAAGTAATTTAGTATAAATATAGATTCTATATAATATAGTATAAGTATTGAATATACTATTAATTATTATAATAAAGATATACTTATTTATATTTTTTTAAGTTACATTTTCTTTTATATATTTCAACTACATAATTATAAAGCTTCAGCTCACTTATTCCCTATTTAAGTATTAAATCCTGACTGGTACAGATGAGTAGTACTTTTAAACTATACCTACAAATCTAAAACAATTAATTAACATTATAATATAATATATTATGATTTATGAGCAACTATTTGTAATAATACATAATTAAATTAACAATGAAGAGTACCTAAGTTAAATATTTTACATATTATAATTACATAGGTAAATTTTTATTATTTTATACATGTTCTTATTAATTTCACATGGTTAAATTGTGTCTATTGTATTCGCTGTATTTATTTAAGTTTTATTTGAAATGCAACGGAAACGCATGACTAAAAAATTTTATTTACGATTAGTAGGTTTATGCGTTTTAAAAATGGTCGGAGATCAAATGTAGATTATCCGTGTTGTGGAAAACTATCGACATCCAGAAATAAATAAACGATTATCTTATGGAGAAAATGTATGATATTAAAATATTAACACTTATAACAGTTCATGAGTTATGTCTATTTTTAAATTTACCACTTTCAATCGTTTATAATCGATTTGTAAAGGTTTGTAAAAGCAAAATTTTCGTTTCTAAATGTCTAGTTTTAATAAAATGACCTTTTCAAAATGGGGAAGCTAAAAAATCAGTCAATTTTTATAAAATTGTTTATAATTCAAATTTAAAATTCCAACGAGTATTTTCTAAGATATTCTTGTTTATATAATACTTAAGGGTAATGGCTAAAATAACTCTTATTATTTTAAATAAGTTTAATGTCTTAAATAGATCTTAAAGCTTTGTAAATTAATAATTTAATTATATTCATACTGTCATAATATTGATTATAAAATATTAACATTATTTATAACCAAATAAAAAGATATGACAAATTAAATTTATTTCATTTATAATATACCAGAAATTATGCCACGTGAAAACTTCCTACTATTATCAATATTACATAAATTAGAATATCTAAATAACTATACTCGTTAGAAATTTAAATGTCCTACAACAATATTTTTTTAAAAAAATTACGCAATCATAATTTAAAGAAAACCAAAATAGTAGTTGCTACTTAAAAAAAATACAATTTTAGTATTACCGCAGGATAAACTATATAAATAGCATGATAAATATAAGTTTTAGAAAATAGAGCATAAAAATTAATAAAAATGGTAGCTGCAAACTTCTCTCCATCTGTCCCTATCAAGAGCTAATTCAAAGGGATCATTTATCCCTAGTTGTATTAGTTCCTATTCTTAATTTTGTCGATCCATCTCTGCTTTGGTCTTCCAATCAGTCTCCTATCCTGCGGGATCCAGTTTAGTACGTCATTTACTCGAATATAATTAGGTATATTATAATTGATACATTTTATTTCTATATAAAAGAATCTAATTAAGTTAGGGAAATATTTATACTTTTTGACCTAACCTAACTATATTATTATAATAACGTACCTACTGTCTTTTACAACATTATTAATAGTAACTATAAAATTGGTACCAATAATTATTATTTAATAAGTATAATAGTAAATATTAACAATTTTCCAATTTACAATTCATTATAGATTAAAGAAGAAGTTACCATATAATTAGGCAGAAACTGTCGTATATAAATATAATACAATTTTATTTTTGTTTTTATAATTTATTTTTTATACCTTATATAATTACTTATACATCAATATAAAAATAATGTTAAAAATAAATTACCATACATAAAATATTCAGTAAATAAAAACAACTAGTAATACCATAAGTTTCAAATTTATAATATATCTACGAAATTTTTTTATAATAAATAGAATATTATATGTATACCTAGTACCTACTATACCTACTATATTCTTATAAAATTATAAAATAAAATACTCTGTTTTACAAACTATACATTTCAGTGGTAGATCTACAGGGGGGAGAGTGATATGGGGGTCATATCCACCCTGGTAGATAAAATAAAGCTTTTTATATAAATTTATTATTTTATGTCTATATTAATAAAGTATACATATACGTACGTACATATTACCCCCCCCCCTCCACCGGTGAGTAAACCCTAGATCGACCACTAAAACATATATACCTAATAATACTAAAAGTAGTAATTCAGTATAAGCCTGTAAAAACGAAGAGGAAATTGCAATCTTATCATACAATTTATAGAAATAAATAGTATTTTATTAAATTCCTTTTAATTTAATTTAAAATTATTGGGAAATTCTTCGGCTCTCCTATTATGAAAAGGTCATATTATTACAGCTAGATCTTTACAAACGAACATTTTGCTTTTACAAACAGATAACAAACGATGGAAGTGGAAAATTTAAAAATTTTGATTTGAGGGGCGGGGGCTGGCGAAATGGACATTCATGAGTTGGCAGATGAAGCGGCAATCTCTGTTAGATCTTGTCATCAAATTCTTATAGGAAAATGTACAAATTAGAAGGGTTGATACCAAATTTTATAAAGAACAGGAATCAGGTTCCTTCACCACGTCAGCGTTGTTGATTTGCCCATAAAAAAAAAATCCTATGGTATCACACCCTACCCATTTTCTTGTAGAAAATTTTCTGACCATTTTCTGACCTATTGTAATTTTTATAACTAAATTAAAATCTATACTAAAAGTTATAATAAGATGAATTACCTATTGAAGTATTGAGGAAATTAAAGTAAAAATGGCAGCAAACTCAAAGCATTAATTTTGTAACAATGGAAAGATTGCTAAGATCACTACAATTTGTCTGGAAGACTGGAATAGAGTATTTTGAAGATTTATTTTTATCTTTAAATAATGTGTATATTGTATACTCTGTAATGATATACATACTTATTTGCTTATTGTGCCTCGCAGCATAGATTGTAAATACTCTTAAATAAATAAAAAAGAAAACACAATTTATTAAAATTAAAATATTAGGTAATATCACAGCACTTTTTAAACAGACTTTGTACATTGAATATCTGTGCTGTTTTAATAGTTTATTTTGTTATTTTATATTTATATTTATTGCATATTTGTATATATATTTTTAAGGGGGAAATTTGGTACGGTGTTCAAATGTCGAGAAAAGGCGACAGGTCTTATGTTGGCTGCTAAATTCATCGGTATTGTACACAAACAAGATCGTCGAAACGTAGAAAGAGAAGTAGAGATAATGTGCGAACTTCAACATCCGAGATTAATACAACTTTATGATGCTTTTGAAGCAAATAAGGCAATGTGCTGCATATTAGAACTGTAATTATTGAAGTTTAGTTACTAATTTTTATTAGATGCACATTAAATTCATAAATTAATAAAAATAGACAATAGTAATTGTATTATAGTACAATTGTATATACCTACCTAATATAATTGTGATTAGATTTTCAAAAAAATATATTTCACATTGTTACATATCATTGCAATTATACAAAGATTTAAATTAATTATATAATATAATCAATAATAACCTAACCTAATCAATAACCATGTAACTTTAGAGTTGAGGGTGGTGAATTATTTGAACGAGTTATTGGTGATGATTTTGTGTTGACCGAGAAAGCTGTAACAATATTCATGCGACAAATCTGTGAAGGAGTACAGTTTATTCACTCCAAAAATATATTACACCTTGATCTTAAGGTAAATACTTTTACTAAATATTTACATATTGTTTTTACGCAATTATACTTAATTATATATTTCTTTATATTATATAAAAAATAATATGTATATTATTATATATTGCTTGAATTATAGCCAGAAAACATTTTATGTCTGACTAAAACTGGAAATCGTATAAAAATCATTGATTTTGGCTTAGCCAGAAAATTTAATCCAGATAATAAACTGCAAGTGTTATTTGGTACACCGGAATTTGTAGCGCCAGAAGTAGTCAATTTTGATGCTATCGGTTTTGGCACAGATATGTGGTCTGTTGGAGTAATATGTTATGTTTTGTAAGTGATCTATTTACAATTTTTATTATGTATTTTTCTAAGTTAAATTTAATTTTATTTAGATTATCTGGTCTGTCACCTTTTATGGGAGAAACTGATGTGGAAACTATGGCTAATGTAACAATTGCTCAGTATGATTTTGATGACGAAGCATTTGATTCAATATCCAATGATGCAAAAGATTTCATTAAGAAGCTTCTTGTTAAAGATCACAAGTATGGGTTATATATTTCTTTCTGAGTAATTTTCAATGCTTAAGACTAATTAAAACTCACTGATTATAATAAAAAAACATGTACATTAATAGACATAATAGTACACAAAAATAAAACATTGTTGAGTGTAAAAAATCGAGTTCAAATCTCCGAATCATTATTAACATTTATGTCTTTATTATATTTGAATGGGAATTGACGCACATTTAACTTTAATACTAACCTATAACCTATAGGAATTATAGTGTTTACTGTTTCTTATAATACTAACAATGCTCTAAGAATACTAAGTACATTTTAATTGAATATCTATATAATTTTTATGCCAACGATATCTGGAACTAGTAAGAGTTATAAACTCTTAAAATAAATTATTATTTTTAATATTATGCACGGTTTTCATTAATTAAATGAATACAATATATTAATATATTATAGTAATATACTATAATACTATGAAATATGATGCATAAATAGTAAATACTAAATGTGTGGTTGTAAGATGGATCATGGATATAATAATTTAATATTTTAAATTGCATTTAAATTTTTTTTTAAGTTTTAAAATATTTTATTAGGAAGTTTAAAAATACTCTATTATATATTATATACTATATATTTATTTTAAATATTTTTTTATATAATGTAATTGCAATCATTATTCTATTAAATTAATTATATAATGTATAAATGTATAAAACTTGTTATATTTATTTAATAAAGAAATAACTATTTTTTTTTATTTCAAGATAAGTTTTTTTATATTAACTTCATACATATTAAGATAATTTATTCTTCTATATACTAAACTGTACCACTAAACTTAATAACTGTAGAACTATTATGTTATGATTTTTATGAAGTAGTAATAATTTATAATCTTATATTGACAGTCTTTTCTTATAAATGTAATATGTGCATTGATTTTTACCGTACCTATCTAATAATAATCTCTATTATAAATTGTAATATTGTAATATATTTTTTGATTGTAATATGCTTATATATACACGTGTAATATACTTATGGTTGTAAATTAGGTACAGGTTATAAAAATTACTAAATTAGATTTGACAGTTTTAAATATTTACAAATAAATACATATATTTCTATATCAGTGATTTTAATGAGTTTTTAAAGCGCTCCTTATATAGTAATATAATAATATTAATATTATATGTGTGCTTATGATATGCACATGCTGAATTATGATGTATGAATTTTTATTTTGTGTGTGTGTGTGTGTTGGTTGTAGGAGCCGTCCAACTGCAACCGAGTGTTTATCACACCGATGGATGCAAAAGAAAAAAACAAAGAAATTAATAGTACGTAAAAATTCGAGTAAAACATTATTGAATTTAAACGATGGAAATGCCAAACCAATAACGGCTACACCATTTAATCAAGACGTGTTATTGGTACCATTGGAAGTGAGTAAAGAAAACTTAAAAGAACTCTGCAGCAAGTCTCGTAGTCAGTCGCCAGCAGAAATTTCAACAGTTTTGCCGAATTTGGCACAATTGAGAATTCTAAAAGATAGTAAATCTTCTTGCAAGACTGGAAACGGTGACGGTTTGAAAACCATAATAAATACCGATAAAACAGTGACTGTAGGACCATTGCCACCAACTGGCAATAAAAACAACAGTGATCATGGTGGACTGCAGTCGAATTTAGGTATAGAACATGCTACGACTTCAAGAGTACAACAGGCTTTGACTTCTGAAGTAGAGCAGACCACAAATTCTGGAGTAGAGCAGACCACAAATTCTGGAGTAGAGCAGACCACGAATTCTGGAGTAGATCAGACAACAAATTTTGGAGTAGAGCATGCTACAACTTCCTATGTACAGCAGGCTACCACTTCCGGTATACAGCAGGAAAAGACTTCTGGTACACAGCAAGTTATAAATTCACATGTTCAGCAGGCTATGACATCCGGTGTGCAGCAAGCAATTCCATTCCAATCACCAGTTGGCCATGAGAGACTCCGAGAAGTCACGTCTACAGCCGCCATTGAAGTTCCGTTGAGGAATAGTGATAATACGACTAAATGGTCGATGAAGAAGATGACGATGACGACAAACAAAAATACCAACAACCATGGACGCCGGGCGTCAGACATATCATACATGTTTTCAAGTTTCCAGACAACATGCACCACTACCAGCACTGCCGGGATGTTGCAATCATCCAATTTTCTCCAGGGAACGGACATCCGTGGTCTTTCCGAACGGTTGCAGGATATGCAACTGACTATGTTCGACGACTGTCCATCTGTTGGACCAGAAATAGCAGCTGGAAACTTGCACAAGCTACTATTAAACCGTCAACAGCTTTCGGCTGCTGTGCAGTCAGACCGGAAACCAAAATTTAAACTGTCAGCCCTAAATCGTGATGTTCCAGCTGGGTCACCACCGCCTACTAGTAATCTGTTATACTACATGACCACCACGTCACAGTCATCTTCCTGCCGGTCAGCTCCACACAGCAAATGTGCTTCGCCTGAACAAGAGTCGTCATCGTCCGCATGTAAAGAAATGTTACTCAAGTTGTTCTACGGCGGTGGTACTGGTGGTGCAACTGGTGAAAATCCTGTTGCCACTGAATCTAAATTGTCTACATGATATTGATACAACATATGTTGTAATTTTAACGTTCCGCATAAAAGTATATTAATATTAATATACACTTCAGTAGGTCCAGTACCTGTATCATAATTCATAGATCTGTAAAAATAACTAAACAAACGATCAATCAATCAAACATAAAAATCCTAAAATTGATCAAATTCATCGTCACTGTAATTTATTGTATATAACAAATCGATATATCAATATTAAAAATTTATTTTTGGTTGATCTTTACCAAAGAGAGTATAGTTATCTTTACCTATAGCTAGGTGAATTTCAATATACAATTTTTAATATAATATAATAGTCTGTATAGAAATTAATACTAATTATTTCTCAACCCAAAAAATAATTCCATAATTATATTCACATCTAAACATATAAATTATAAATCATAATCTACAAAATGTCTTAGTTGTGCTGAAGTCCATGTATGCCATACTTTTAAAATTTTATTTTAAGGGGTGGGTTCTTGTGTAGAAGATGACCATCTATTGCAACTAATAAAATTAATTTTAATTGGTTAAACAATAAAATTAGTTATAAAAATAGTTTAAATGTTTAGACTTTAGAGATAGTTAATTTTTGCCACACATACAATTTTGTACATCGGCACCACTGAGGTGTCTATTTTATGTAAATAAGTTTATGTAGGACGTATATAATAGTCTTTTATATGTGTATACAATATTCTTTTCAATCAATTTTTTATAGTGTTTAGATAAAAATTCAGCTACCTAAGTAGACATAGGCTGTGGAGTAGATAATAAATAAGTATAAGTTTCCACATTTTCACATTGGTTTAGTGCAATATGCCATCCATAGACCAAATATGACGTTGAAATTATAAAATATGCTAAAAAATAAATAAAGAAGATACTGTAAAAAATTCTATAAAAAAAAATTGTATTTTCAATTACACCTTCATGGAATATATTTAAGTGCTCATGTAGCATACAGTATGGTCGTGAAAAAAAAATGCATAGAAATCCTAGCCCTAATTATTAATATTGCTACTTAAATGTATATATTATTGAAGATCACTGACACAAGATAGGGGTTAGCCTCTACTATAATATAATGTGAGAATTATGGCTATGCACTTATGCCATATTCAATGGTTTACAATATTAAATAATATATAATATAAATATCACAAACTTACAATACAATATAATATATTATACATATTAAATCGTTATTAACTATAATTATTACGTACTTATCATGTACACTAAAAAATAAAAACACATTTTATAGTTACCATTTCCTTTTTTACTGCTGTGTTATACTTTGTATGATAATCATATAAAACTATTATAATATTAAAAAATATAAGATTTTATATAAATTAATTTGTTTTATTATTTCTTACTAAATTTTAAAAGGTTTCTATTCAATTATTCTTATAGTTATACCTACTTTGTTTACACTAAGTCTTGTTGTTAGTTATAGTTAGTTGTTGTAGTTTTAATTTTATATTATATTATAATTTCTATTGTATTATATATATATATATATATATGTATTAAGCTATTGCTCATGTTTTAACTTTAATTTATATTATTTTTAATCTGTTTTACATTATTACTAATTACTAGTTTTTATTAAATAACTATTACAAAAATGTATTTTGGCTCAATATAGGATTAGTAAAATTTAATTTAATATTAATAGGTATGTACAATTTTATATAATTTTTGATTTATTTATTAAAATTTGTATAAAAAAAAATATGTTTGTTTAAATATTTGTTAAAAAGAGTTGTATCAAAAGATATAATTGTAAATTGTAATATATTTTCTTATTTTATCTTACTTGAATTTTTTTTTCCTTGTCAATTATTATTATAATTTATTATTTTGTACAGTTGTATACCAGTAATACTTAGGTATATTAAATCAATAGTCAATAACCATTCATGTATTGTAAATTAACTTAAAGATATTGTGATTCACAAGTTATAATTATTATTATTTCAATGCAATAATACCAATAACCTAACCATTCATTATACAAAAATAAAACATAAAATGAGATATAATTTTCAATCAGAATGTAAAATAAGAATACTGAAATAGTTATTGCTGGTCCTTAATACAATATAAATAATACATGTTTAATTTAAACGTCTTGAAAATGGTTTTACTAATTTAATTGCTTTTTTCTATGTTTAATTTGTGTTTGGTTTTGCTTATAATTGAAGAGGCGAGTTCGAGTTCCAATAAACAACAATCTATACAGTGGAATAATATATACAGGTCTTTATAACATATTTATAGACTAGACGTTTAGACACCAGTGTATCAAATTTATCTTATATTTTTATTAACATATTTAATGTTTATTTTTCTTATATGTACCTATAGGAACCGGATGATAGGAGCTGAAGCACTCAAACACAATTGGTTGAAAACAGCTGAACAGCAGAGAACGTTGAGTAAAACCAAATTGAAACGATACGTGATTAAAAAACAATGGATTAGAGCAAAAAACACGATTTTAGCTCTAAGACGAATGGGTGCTAAATTGGATTAATGTTCATATTATGTACCTACAACATTAAAATAGATTGTTTAGATATCTATATAAATTATATATATGATATTTAAGTATGTAAAGATATTTAATTATTTTATGTTATAATTAATCAAAACTATTTTCTTGTATTGTACTTAATTTTAATAGGTACTACCTGTATTTGTATTAATTCTCTTTTATCATAAAGACGATTATTTATATGATAAACATGGAGCTTATAAAGACATTTGTTCTTATAAAGTGTAATATGTGAATGCATTTTACATTTATATTATAGAAGAGTACTATGTATTATAAATATTGTGCAATTTGTTAACTGACATAATATTTTTTTTTTTATATATATATAAATGTTATATTAAAAACTAGTTAGCTATGCATAGATAATAGAGAAATAGGTATATCGCAAGTTAATATTTAATTTTTTTGTGTTTACTATTTAGTAAGAATAATACGAGTGTTTCAAGTTTAAAGTTGCATGTGTTATAGTTAGATTTGTTTCTTTAATATGAAATTGGCTTTAAAATTATTATTATCTAAGTTGTTGGAAGAATTTAACTAAACAAATTTAATTTAAAAACAAAGACAATTATGAAATGTTAATAAGAGTGATTAATATTTTTATTAATAGCGTACAAGCTCTACATACATCAAAAACATAATAATAACAATTTTTTATTATCTTTTTTGTATAAAATTTAATTATGTGTAGTATGTAATTAATTATTATAGATTGATTAGAAATCTGAAATTTAATGTACCTATCTAGTTAGTAGTCATATTGTTAAATGTAAAAATATCTACAAACTTATTTCCAATCATATTAAACATGAAATTATATAAAGACGATTATAAAATGTACATATGCATACTATTTACAGAGGTGTTATTATACGAGGATGGGGTCGAATAGGTTTAAACCCACTCGTCATAATCAATAAAAACAATTTTGATATTAATATTTTTATATTTTAAAACAGGGAGAGGGAAGAACCTCCATGAAAGTTTCTAAAATCAATCTTAACCTCCTCTATAAATTCCTAAATACGCCTCAGATTATATACAGACTCACAGTCACAATGTCTACAAATGAATTTTGTTTTATATTGAATATACTATATACCCAATAAATTCAATCATCCTTTTCAGTATAATTTACATTTTAATAAATAAAGTCACAAGTGTATTTTTCCTACGCTTTTCATTTTTAATATGAATTTTTTATACTATAATAATCGAGCAAGATAGCTTGAAAAATATTAATTGCGATATTGAAGATTCAGTTAATTAATGCTTTGATATAATTATTATGAGAAGATTGAGATCTACAGAGGTGTAAGACCCTATCTCATTAATTGGGTGTATAAAGCGAGGTAAAAAAAAAATATATACACAATTATAACAAATAAAAATGATATATTATATTGGTAAACAAATATTTTTTAGACTTAACTTAATTAGTAAATGATAAATTTAATGAAAGTAATAATTTTAAAAACCATCAACAAATAATATTAAGTATAAAAAATTAGGTAGGTATTCTGTTTAAAGTTTGGTTTAAAAATAATGTACAAAATAATTTGATTGTTCTCATAAAAATATACTAATCAGATGTTTTGTAGTTAGTTTTTGTAATTTTTCTATCATATCACAATATTAAAAAAAACAATTTATCCTCCTCTTATTTAAATATAAAAATATACCCTTGAACACATTTTCTAACTATAATTTTGTAACAGTATGATTTTTCTAGGATTTAGTATTTTACGGCAAATTGGACAAAAGTTGTTAGTTTGCAACCATTCATGTATACAAACCCAACAAAACAAATGTCCACAAAATGTAAGAGATGTGTTACGTTTTGGTTCTAGACAAAGTGAACATTTACTGCTATTCATTGAAATCGGCTTATTATCATGTTCTTCCACATCATCATGTACTTTATTATTTTTAAACAAAGCTATGAACATGAGCACACTTAAATGAATTGAAGTCAACACACTAAGAATTTTGAACACATGTAATGGTTGTTTTTGATGATACCATGGGATAGCATAAATCTTAAATTACAAAATAATAATTAAGAATTACAACTAATATATTATAGCATTCATAAAAAATTCTTACATATCTAATGTTGAAAAACCGTTTGGCCCAAGAATAAAAATATCCATTCCAATAAAATAGTACTCGGTTAAGTCTTTGAAATATAGGTAATATGGATTTAACGGTTGTTATAAAATAAATGATTTGATCTTTGGCTTGAAGAGTAATCGATTTGCTATCTCGAATATAATCAACAAAACTATCCAGAGCTAGGATAATAAGTTGGTCTCCAAATACATGAGCTGATATCATGCCTACACTTTGCTGTAAAAATAGCAATATTGAACAGTGAACAATAGTAATTTGTTAAAACAAAATCATTTTCACCTGTTCTTATTTAATTACCATAAATCCAGGATAATCTCTTCCAGTTTTTCCAACTTGAACAATCTTTGTATACTCTTCACCTAATGTTTGAAGTTTGGACAGTGTTGTGAGCACATAGTACATTATTTGCGATGTACAATACACATATTGTTTATTTTTATTTAAAAATATATGACCTAAAGTAAAAAACATTTTATTAATAGTAACGACACTTATTTTGGCTGAATATTACGGTTAACAGTAGTTTTACTACCTTTAAACTTAATGATAAATTCAGATAGATGTCGATTAATATGTTCACAGAATTCTTCGTCTTTTTGTTCTGCTCTCAATATCTCCGCAGGACCGCTGAAATTAAACGCCGACATGTTGGTTTTTTTTTTTTAACTAGACAGTAGAGAACATTTTCACGTTTCAATTATTAATAACTTGGAACAACAATCAAAGTCTCGAAATGTGAATTTTGCGTTTCTTCTTAACTTAATATACTGTCTTATTTTCTAACCGTTCAATAATATAATCATGCAAGATGAATATGGGCATTGTGCAATGCTAAATTGCTAATGCTCACGGTTCATCAGAGAATATGTTACATTTTCTTTCATTAGTCTCTAGTCTTCTGTAGCACAATGTGCAGTGGGCTCACTATCATTTTTATTAAATTGTTATCGTTATCATAGTTATAGCACTCGGAACTCGTATATAAATGCTTTTCCTACTTTTAGTCATCACAAAACAAACAAATCTATTTTGTCATGGTTTAAATTTTTTAGTCTTAAACTATGAGTGACGCGGTGTACTACGCTACTACTTTACTTTGTACTAGTGTAGTAGCTCAAGCACTAATTGCACTGTTGACTATTTACTTATTTACTGCCTATTAACAATAATTGGTAACAATTATTATTAATTATTATAGTCATTGTGAGTCGTCTTAACCATACACAGTACACTTTCATAGATCTCCTATTTTTTGTCCTTTGACACCATCTATCTTCAATCTACGTATTACATTCACTGTATTCTTCGGTCGTCCTAGTGCACCACTTATCATCTATATTCATTTTTATACTTTTCACAGCTTCTGAATCATCTTCATTTCATATTCTATCCTGTCTAATCCTTAAATCATTCCAAACATCCCTATCCATCTCATCCACTGTTCCATTTGTTTGTTTACTGTCCAACGGGGCAACAGCGAACATTTTGTAAAACATTGCTGGCCTTACAACTAATATCTATTTTTCAATTTTATTGACATCCTCTTGTCACAAAAAACACTTGACGCGTTCATCCATCTACACTTTAAATTTGAACCGGATAAATTTGAATTTAATCAATAATAGAATTTTTTAAATTTATAAAATATTTTTAAAAATCGTATATTATAAATAAATATTAATCTTAATTTTTGTTTCATCAAATTGCATTATATTGTTAATAAATTGGTGTTTAGTTTCAGACACTTATATTTTTCTTTGCAGAGTAAAATTTTAGAAAAATCAACCTTGTTTTTTTTATTTTATTAACAATGTTTAGACTTTATAACACTAAAAATTATTAGAATATGCATTGAAAACAATATAAAATAGTAAAAGAAAGTACATTATATTGTTCATTTTGTTCAAATATTATTTAATATTTATTAATTAAATGTTTTAATTTGAATAATAAAAAGAACACTGTTAGTCTTAAATGAAAAATAATTCAAAATGATATAAAAAACAAATTTAATAGTAATATCTATTTTTCTACAATATAATTTATGAAAAAAAAATGATTATTATCCCCCCTCTGGTTGCACAACTGTAGATAATTAGTAAATTCTATAAAATCCAAGTTCTACCTTAAAATAAATTAATTTTAATTTGTGTGAACTAAGTTATCTAGATTTAATAACGCCAATGTGATAGTATTAGTTTATCAATCATAACTTATAGGTATACTAAGTTATGTAACTAATCTACCAATTAATTCATTTTAAATCAATCAAATATTAATTGAATACATTATTAATAATTTTACTACATTTAATTATAAAATAACAAGAATATAGTATTTATTTTTGAATATTTTCGTAATAATCATAATGAAAAAACAACCAAAGTAATAATAAGTAGTAAATAAGTAATAATAAGTAAGAAGTTTGTTTAAGAATACAATTTGAACATAATAATAATTATAATTAATAGACAATAGTATATAGACAAATAGTAAATATTCTGCTAATCATTATAACAAGTAATATTCAATGGGTTAATAGATATTAGATGTAAACTGAAAAGTAATTAGTACGCAAAATTTAAAATTAATTTAATGTGAAGTCCATTATACACATAATCATAGTATTAAAATACATATATGAAAAAAAAAATTATAGTATACGTGGATTTTAAATTGTTTTAATGCTAATATATAATTATAGTCTATAACAGGGATGGCAAATAATGACAAATTCTAAGTAGTTAGTATACATTTTTATATATTTCTTCAAATGTGTATAACTTATTATTTAATAATATATTTAATAGATTTATAAAAATACTAAATTTATATGTAAAATATATTTTAAAAATTCAATAAGAATATACTAATAATTTGAGTACAAATAAAATATAAATTCTATATAATTCTATATATAATCTATAATAAATAATGAACAGAGAAACAACTAACAATTTTAAATGTTTAAAAAACAACTTAACTAAATAGTTATAAATAGTAAATCATGTATAAGAAAAATAGTTTTGGCAATTGATTCAGTCAGACATTACCCATATTAACATTCAAATAAGTTAAAATTGTTGTACAATATAATCATTAATAATATTTTATGGTTATTATGCATAATAAAAATATTATATTGTTAGCAATGTTGAAAACACAATATAAATGTATAAAATTTGAATTGTATTATTGTTTTATAATTCATCATGTTTCATTATCGCTTCTCCAAAATCTGTGGCTTGAGATCCAACAAATAAATCGTATTTTGTTAATATTTCTTCTTTGGTTAGTTTTCCGTCAGCATCAGCATCAGATTCATAAATAAGATGTTTACTTTCTGCCTCAGCATGATCAAAATTATCGGGTAGTATCCAATCTTTAATCTAAAATTCAACAATATTATGAAATAAACCAATCAAATTATAAGAAAAAAATAAAATATGGTATTTTCCTAACCTCTGCAATATCCAAAAATCCGTCACCATCTTTATCTCTATATGTTTTGAATTGTTCTTTTTCACTTATAACAAAATTTGGTTCTTCATCAGCATCTACTCCAGGAAATAAATCAGCTAGAATAAATAAATTATATAAATATATAATTAAAATTGGCAATTCAAACTAAATTTGTATAAAAAACATTACCAATATATTCATTTAATGATATTTTGTTGTCTTTATCGGTATCCATATCGTCAATTGTCTCATACACGACAATATCTTTCATATGAACACTTTCTTCTGGATGTAAAAATGAGACAAATTCATTTTTAGACAACTGTCCATCACTATCTGTGTCAGCAGCTGCCCACCTTCTTTTGTCTCTTAAAATCATTTTAGCATATGTATAGGAATCATCAGATTTCTGAGCATCATTTGCTTCTTGGTCTATAGAAACAATTATCAAAATTGTAATAACAAATTATATGTTTTGTTAATATTGGTAGGTATTTAAAATTACAGTTCTTACCAGTCATAAATCCGTATGTATCTTTTCTGTATAATGCCCATGATAATTTACCATCATTCGGAAGTTTATGGGTATCCCATTGGCTGTGTACATCATTCATTATGTAACGAGTCTGAGTGAATTTAATCCAATCTTTTAGCTCCTCTTGGGTCACATATCCATCATTATTTTTATCAATTTTATCAACTATTAAACTAAAATTAAAAATGATAGGTATTGGTTAATATAACTTATGTAACTATATAAAAAAAAAAAAAATTAAAAAATTACCCAAGTCTTCTTTGACTTTCTTCTTGAGTCAAATTATCAAATTCTTCAGCTTCTTGTCCAAGAAATGCTTCATGATCATAATTTGGGTTATGTTCTTCACCTCTGAAATGCTGCTGTTGAGCTTGTAACTAATATACATATATATAAACCAAGAGCATTATATTAGAATAAAACATTTATAACATAATATAGTGTATCAATGAGCATACTTTATCAGTAACCGGATCTTTGGCGTTCGGAACTCCTTTTACGAGTATCGAATAAAAGGAAAGTGTCAGAATCACAAACTTGAATAATACTTTCTGCAAGTTAAGATACGCAAAATGAATTTACAAACTTTTAAACAATTATATAAACAATGAATAAAAATTAATATTTTATGACATTGTAAGTTAGGTTTGTTGCGATTTACGACTTACCATAATTATTGTTATATTTGTAGTAAGTAAATTTAAGTAGAAAAAAAAATTATAAAATATTTCAACTTTAACACAGTAACTTATAAAACAGTAACATCATAACAATTAACTTTATTGATAGGAAAATAAATAACTTATTTTATGTTTAATATTAAAAATTATACCCACTATAATAATTAATATATAATTCGTTTAACAAAAGTTAGAAACGACAGAAACCACATTAAATAAAGATGGTCCAAAGAATGAATATTATAATATTAATTATACATTTATATTTCATAAATTCATAATGTGAAACACAGAACTACAGAAGCATACCAATTATAATATTATAACCAAAATGTATGATAATGATTATCATGGGGCTCAGAAGTGGGAGATTAGATTACATTAACAACGTGGCTGCTGCATAGTAACAAAATAATATTTTTAATTTTGAAATGTATTCCGAGTAAAACAGTACAAGTATTCGAACAAAGTCTATCGAAATACTTTGTGTACTTTTTCACAGTGTTCTCCGAATTCCAGATATTAGGTGGGCAGGCAGCTTATATATATATATAAAAAAATGAATTATAATTGTAGCTCTCTATAAAAAAAATAATCACACTATAATATAGCTGACATAAATCGTATAATAATATTATTTTTGTACGACCCAAAGTTTGTAACTAATAAAATGTTAAATAAATTGTTTAATGAATTTATGAATGATAAAATGGTAATTATCTGCGGATCGTTTAAAAAACGAACCGGAAATCGGAAATGTACGTCATTCATATCCGATATGAACTACTCGACACGCGTAACTGTAACTTGTGATTTAACAACAAGCGATTGCATAAAAATAAGTAAATAGGATTATTTATTTACTTAAACTTTTTTAAATCAATATGAATTAATTAATAATTGTTAAAATGTACCTATCTCATAACTGTAATATATATATAGTTTAATAGTTGTAAAATACTAAAATATAACATATTAATCATATTATTATACATTTATACAGAGTGATCAATATTTATGTTATAGAGCGATTTTCTAGTTTTAATATGATGCGCGAAATTGTTAATTGAGAAAAACTCAAAAACGTAAATATGAAAAAAACAAAACCTTATAAAGTCTAAAATCAAAAAAAAATTGTTTAAATCTTTTACCTATAGATTTTTAAAAATATCGTGAACATCAACTCAAAGAATCAAAAAGCATCACTAATATTTACCCAAAGGTTAAGCATTGGTATAGAACTACAATAAATTTACTATATAGCAGAAAGTAGAATTTACAATATTGTAAAATTATTGAAGATATTGAAAAATATTTATTATTTAAGTTAATAACAATGCATAATTGTTTTAATTATTAAATTATCCATGTTTCGTCACCCAGACATATAGGGTATACCGCAGTGGAGTACTGAAGATAGCTTAAAATGATGTCTAGGCGCTAGGCAACAAGCTTATAAAGGATGGGTGTGCATGTAGAATAGTTCAATTCTGAAAGTTCAATTAGAAAATTCTAATATTCTAGTATCTTCCAATATCGTTTGACAATAAAATAAAATATATAATAAATAACATACGTCCGTACTATATACATTAATTAGGTACCTACTATTTAGTATATTTACTATAATTACTAATTTTGCTTATTAGTTTAATTCAAATATATATGGATTGAATACTAGAATATGTATAAGTACAATATGCATAATACCTTTTTAATTCGTGCTTCACCAAAAAAGGTAATTTTCACCTTTTTTTATAATCCTATGTATTTTATCGTTTTAAAAACAACGGTGTTAAAGAAAATTAGTGCAGATCAATTGTTTTGGAGTTGTTGTCATTTAAAATATAACATTTTGATGATGTTACTTTCAATACCTTTTTAATTTTAAAACTTGATATCAAATTTATGTAGTCTAATTGTATAACGCGTCACATGCAGTAATCTGTATGTTGAATTAACAATTTTCAAGTCCCTACGATCAAAACTCAATTAGTTATATAAAAAAATTTAAAATAACAGAAACCGTAATTTTACCAATTTTCCACCATTTTTTTGGTAGCTTTTCTTCCCTCAAGGAAAAATTTTTAAGACATTAGAAAAATGAGCTAAAAAAAGTATCAATTAGACTAGAATTTCTACCCGAAAAAGTGTCTTCAGACATAAAAAAAAAAACATCATTGTATAACCAAATGAATACATTCATCGCTTCGTTCAAAATCTAAAATGTGTAAAACCAATTTTTAATTATTTATAAAATAAACAAATATTTACAAAATTATCTAATAAATCTTGTAGGATATTTAATTTATCATCTTCATTACTTGAAATAAAAAAATTATTTTTCCTGGATTGAACTTTGAAGTTGATTATTGTAGCGGTGTTTATATCATTGAGCTAATTATCAATTAGTTCTCAGAGCATGAAATTAAATAAGTATTTAAAATAACATCATCAAAATGTCATATTAAAAATGCTAATAACTCCAAAACTATTGATTTGCACTAATTTTTTGCAATTCCGCTCTGTTTAACGAATAATGTTTCGGGCTTTAATGCTTACCGATGTTAGGTTTTCGTATTGTTTAAAAATGTCTTTCAGTATTGATGACCACTTTTGATTTTTAATTTTTTTTTTAAATAGGTACAGATTAAATTTAATCAATTTCTCGTGATTTAAATGTTTTCCAATTATCTTTTCGCATAATTTTTTAACTGTTTTCTTTAGCTTATTTTCTATTACAATTACATAGGTGAATTTATAATAGGTATGTAAGTTTATGTAAAGATTGTTATAACTAATATTAATTATTACCTAGGTAGTAGGTAGTATCTATTAAAGTTTAATTTTTATATTTTCCAAACTATGTTTGTTCAATACAAATGAACAAGTTTGTATTTTTAAATATAGTAGAATTTATATAATATGTTTTCATATCATTATTATTTTCCAATTAATATATTTTTTGATTAAAGTTCCATGTAATATTTTTTCTGGACAATATATAATTATTTTTACAAAATAAAAATTCTCCCCGATTTAAATATTAGTGATAACAAATTTCTCACCCCATCAATGTTTCATAATCATTTAAAATTAGTGATATACAATTACAAAATTTAAAAAATAAATTATATTTTACCATTTAATACCTTGTATAAACTATATACAATGTATGGCAGTTAATTCAAAATTAAGAGAATCGCATTTGGTAAAAATCGTTTCGTCACAAAACCTTTGTTTATGATTTTCGGAAGAGTTCCAACCCCCTAACTATCGTGTATGCCATATTTCTTGACCAGGAGATCTGGAACATGACTCTTTTACATAATTATGTTTTTCAGGGATATCATTCATTTTTTCTGGCTTTAGCGATTTGGGAAATCTTAATTTTTACGAAGCATTGGGGGAATTTGTTCGTCGTAGATATTCTCTTGTAAGATCATTTGGCCCACTGTTAAGGAACTAAGGGGTTAGCTCTTTGAGCGATGTCAAAACTAAATAGTAGACACATATATTGAAATACGATTTACATTTTAGATTCTGAGTGAAGCGAGGAATGTATTGGTTTTACAAAAATATTTTTTTATTTTTATTTATTTTTTGAATTTGCTCAATTTTCCTTTGTAAATAAAGGTTTATTATATCTAATAATTTTTTTTCATTTAATTTTTGAACAGCTAGAGCATCCTATAAAAATTAATACAAATTTAATTATTTTATACTCAATGAAATTACTTTGAACCTTTTATTGTCTTTATTAATGATTTCAAGTTTATGTTTTAAAGCAGTTCGTTGTCTATTATTTAATCGTTGAATTCTCATCATTTTTTTTTTTTGTTCTTTTGCATTTTCTTTTAATTGGCAAATTTCACGATCTTTCTCAAGACTGAACTGTATTAACATTCCTTGTTCATTTATCATTTGTTGTCTTAATTCAACTCTCATTTCTTTAATATTCTATAATGAAAAATATAAAAAAATATTTTTAATATTAAAATTATTATTTAACAACCTTAATTGAATTATTCAAGTTTTTTACTTTTATATTATAAATAGCTTTAATATTAATTTTTCTATCTCGTTTTAAACATTTTCTTTTTTGCAAAATACTTTGTTCAAATGGAAATTTGGACATTGGAATTCCAGTATGTTTCATTACAAGTTTTTTTAATCTTATCATCTTATTTTGAAACAAAAAATTAGATATTATATTAAGCAATTTGTAAATTATTTAAATTTCAATTTCAAATTAACTACTTTTAGAGAAAGTGCAGACAATTTGTTAATAATGGAAACTTGATTAATAATAGGATTATTTTTGCATATTTGCATATCGAAGTGTACTAAGCGTTTCATTCATATTATACTTGGCAGGACTTATACATGCAAGCATTAATGTAACAGAATTTCCGCCCAGACAATCGTTTTTATGTTTTTTACTTTTTTCAGATCCAGCAAAATCTACAAGCCGGAATTTTGCAGTTTTATGGTCCCTAAAAAATAAAAATATTATAAACTATTAATTGCTAATAAATATTCAACAAAATAATTTTACCCATCTTCTTGCATTTGTTTTATTATCAATGTAAATATGCAATGACTGCGTGATGACTGTGCATTCATAGCTGTTGCTCCAGTTGTTCTAACACTAGAATCCTGAATAAAACAGTATTTAATGACTATAACTTTATTAATGTCTGAATAAAAAATGAATACCTGTATTAATCACTGAAGCATTAAATCAACATCAGTGACACTTTTCTCAGTTAAGACTTGCACATACAATTTACCCGCATCAT
This sequence comes from Eriosoma lanigerum, assembly GCA_013282895.1. Lineage (NCBI taxonomy): Eukaryota > Metazoa > Arthropoda > Insecta > Hemiptera > Aphididae > Eriosoma > Eriosoma lanigerum. Next base: position 25,717,516 of record CM023358.1, on the reverse strand, counting down.
TTAATTTAACTTCAAGATTTACTCTATTATAGATGATAAGACATACCCATTTGTAATGTCAAGGGTTTCTCATATCTTTCGTCGAAAGATATTTCACAGTCCATGGTATAGAATTTTAGTAAACGCTTATTCTTGATATTTATCAATATTATATTTCATTCATTTCCAATGTACTTCTTTTTAGTTTGTATAATCTCTTTCAAAAATATATCTTATGTACGTACAATAATACATTTTTTTATTATAGTAATTTGTATGTATTCTTTAAACATTGTACAACATAGTATAGAAATAAAATAATTACTAACGAAATAATTGTTCGCTTTTGATGAAGTATGATGAAGATTGGTCTAAAGACCGTCTGTGGGATATGGAATGGGATACGGAAGGGTACAAAAGTAAAACACATGACGACCCGAGCATTGATAGTTCAACTGTATTTCAATCACAGTTATTTGGTCCAATACTGAAAACTTATGATAGAACCATTAAAAACATACGATGACAGACCAGAGACGTTGCAAACAAACGGTGTCACGTTGGAACACAAACCGAACATCGGTACCAATCCAAAACTTTTGACACCGAATCCATCATCGTTTCCGAGTTCAACTATAATAAAAATTAAATCTTCAGAAAAGCCCGCCGTCAAAAAAAAAAACCATAACCTCGACCACGGTGGACCATAATCGCTACTAAGTCGTATGTGTACAATTTTGTGATTTGATGGCTGTTTTCTTTTAGTGGGGAGGAGTTATGATGTACAATTTTCTTGCTACTGACATTGTGTTGCCTTTACGTTTGGTGTTTGTTTTCTCGTCGATGCACGGTACTGGAGGCTTTGGAGGATGCTTCAAAATACCGCGACGAACAGGATGATGGTCCACGGTTGATGATTTTTTGGCAGCATTTACCGGATGCTTTTCACATTCCCCTAACCTTGCGTTTGATATGATGTGGTTTTTCTTAAATTACTGTTGGTTGGCCGCCATAGTTATGTATCATCATGTATCTCTGAAGGATCTCGTGTCTTCTGGCTAATTTATCTTTCAAGTCTAAATTTGAATCGTCATAGGAATTATTATTGGACATATTGAAAATTCGCAATTTGAAAATGTCGATTTTAATTTTTAATATATTTGTATCAGATTAACGAATGAAAAATATTATTTCAATATTGCACAATAACTTTTAAAAAATCAACAATTATTATTATATTTCTATAGTGATATTTCAATAGAAATCATATAGTTATTAACGATATGTTTATGTGTGTCCAATATTTGAAATACCACTTCTCAAAATAATTATATATAAAAAGTATGAATATTAAAGTATTAAGTATATTATATGAAACACAATATTATATTTTAATTTGATGATTTAAGTTTTAATTTTAAATTATTCAATATTATTTACATTTTTTTACTCGATGTAAGGTTTATATTTTATAAGTAATAACATTGATTATAGAATAGACTATTCTATACTAGTCTATTCTATAATCAATGCCTATATATATATTTGGTGCCTCAGCTAGAATCTAATAGGAGTAGCCACTACAGTTAGTAGGTGGAAGCGTCGGAAGCGACTAAATATATTTGTTTCCGCTAATGAATAAGACAAGAATGTTAAGCCCCCCACAGATGAAACTAAATATCCGCTTATGCGAAGGAGGAACATCTTAAATTGACGTTCCCACTTTTTATAGATTTCTAAGAGAAATAATATAAATATGCTTGTTGACTTTTTTTTGATACATAAAATAGTTTATAGTTCGACAAAAAATCCATTCTCTACTAATTTGGAAACCACAATGGTTTAAGAACATGACGGAACAACAATAAATACTTAGACTTTGCTGGAATTGTGGCCGGCTTATTCCAAAGTCCAGAAACGCAAAAAATTCTCTACCAGAAGTCGAACCTGGGAATCCGTGCGTTAAAATACGTATTTCAACCACTCTCGTCCAAGCTTAATTGATTTAATAAAATCTTCATATATTTTAAAGAATAATTAATAATTTTTATTTTTCAAAACACTTGCATTTTGCAAGTTTATCGTGCAGTTTATTTCGTATATGTCTATAGATGTTACTAAGAATCGGAATAATAATATTATAGATTAGAAAATATCAATTTTTTTCAATTCGGTGGATGTCCAGACAGAAAACATGCTGTAGTCACACAATATATTTCGACAAATGCATATTTTATAACACTAATGTTTTTTTTAAAAAAATAATATCGGATAATATAGTTAACAGACAGTTAAAAAATTTCGAGGGGATCCGAATCTCATGAACCTTAGCTGTAGATATATGTCACTGTGTTCACACATGTCGGACATCCCTCAAAATACGCATCATCGCACTTCTGGGTAGGTGTCTATATCTATTAAAAATATTATAGGTACCTCCTAATCGAAATACATGCGATGCATAATATTATATTTGGTACCTAACTATTTATCTATATTTAATCATGTTTTTTTATGTTTTTAATATTTTTAATATTTTATTTTTTAGTAGCCTATATATTGATGTAACTACTAATAATTATTATGTATTATTTATATTTAAATCTGTGTACATTATATTTATATATATATAGGTTTATGCATTGAAGCATATAGGTATAGTTATTAAAACAACAGTAGTAAAAGGTAAAATAATTATTCAATAATTCAATTTATAAATAACTATAATGGGAAAAACCAACATTTAGGTATAGAGTTATAGAAAAAATACCAAAGACGATAGTACGATTTATTTTAGATAATTAAAGTATTAAATGAACATTAAATTAAATTATGTAATAATTAGGTGGGATTGTTCTATTCTATAATGTCATTTGATTGGTTTTTACGCGATTGCATCGACCAACCAAAACGGATGACAATGAAAATGAGCAGAAATGATGCGCAGAAAATCTGAGTTCGAGTAGTCCTCAGTCGACGAAGAATTTCACTTAGTACTTAGTTCGTCGTCGAGACTTCGACTAGTCTGTTGGTGTTTAATATCGTTTTTATGTTTCCGCGATTTTAATATTAATTTGTCGCAAATTTGTATTTTATTTTCATAATTACTTATTTTGTCTTATTTATTTATTTTCATTGTTGTCCATTAAAATTTAATTAATTTGTTTGCAACCATGTCTACTTTTAGAAGAGTAAGTTAATTAAATTATCTAAATGTTTTATTTTAATATCTATAGGACTAATATACCTGCGTGTTCTTCTAAACCTAATATTTATTTATTTTTATTATTCAAAATATTTTTAAACATATATGAATTTGATTTTGATATATTTTTTTTTTAAAATTACTTTAGAGATCATTTTTTCAAGACCAAGATGTTCCTGATGTAACTTCACCTGCTGTGAGTTAAGATAGAAGTACCTATCTTTCATAGCTTTTTTTCTTCGCCTTATCAGTCGTTAAGTCCAACGAAAAATTCTGGTATAATTAAATTTTTAAATTTTAAAAAATGTTTTATTTAATATATTTATCTATAGGTAAAATGGGTATGTATACTATCATACCTATTGGTATAGCCATATAGATAAGTATATACTACTATCTTTTTGTATTCTTGTTGTATCTTACTATTATATCAATTTTATCATATCTTTAAATTGCAGGTTACTTGTTCAGTCCGATTTCAGAGTATTTTGCTTTTAATAAACCTCAAAGTTCAACCACATGTCGACAATCTATTCCTAATTATTCTACACCGATAAGACAATACTATAGTATTGCCTGTTGGCTCAAGTGAGTTAATTATTTTTATTTTTAAATATTAAATATAAATCTATGGCAACCGTATTTTCATTAATCTCCGATACATAATTTTGTAAGCAATTATCCGTTTCTATGTCTCAGAGTAATATAATATAATATAATTAAATATATTCCCACACAGCATTTGGAAAATGAAATAATTTTAAAGCATTTTCTAATGATTTTTAGTATAATATTTTATAAATATTTCAATATGATTTGTAAAAAAATATTTTTTTGGAAAATATTTTAAAAACGTTTTAAAATCATATCTAGAAAAATATTTTTTGAGTAATGTTAATACAATATGTTATAAATATTTTACGGTAAACAATTTAAAAATATTTACAAATAATATATTTACAACGTTTTTCTAAATATAATAAATAAATATTATATTTTATAAATATATTGATTAAATTAATTTGTAAACTATTATATTTTCTATATATAATATATACTTAAGCACTTAGGTACATATTTTATTTTAAAATTTCAAATGTTAATAAGGGGTGGTGGTTATTACTATAAACTCCAATAATAATAAAAAATTAATAACTAAAATAAAAAATTTTATTAAGAGAAGAAATACTCTAAAAATATGACGGAAAAACTGATTTTAAATATTTCATGGTAACCAATGCAATTTTAAAAGTAGTGACTTCAACATTTTTTTTGAGTACACTTATAGGTAGTCTACATTCTAGTAGTCAACAACTCCTGTTATGTAGTTAGGTTATTTTGAACGGATTTTATTATACATCACAAATTTCTCCGAGAACCAATGGGACGAAATTGGAACGTCTAGAATCGACCTATATATACTATTTTATATACATAGTATTTGTAGGTAGGTACCTGTTATTATATAGTTTGTTAAATATATATATTTTAAATTATAGAGTATAATATGGGCATTGTTATGGGTATTACCATAATAAAATTAATATAAGAATTATTTTATTTTTCTTATGTATTATACCTATACTATTACGTATAACACGTACACCCCACGGCCTGCAATTCATAACCAACCAGTCAAATAATATTACTGCTGCTGCCACCGCCACGTCGGTTTTCTATTTATATACTTAAATAATAAAATTCAAATATTATGTCAATTTTCAATGCTATTATTCTTGTAATACTCAATGATAACAACAACCACAATCATTCTCCAACACTTTACCATACACGTGTTTTATGTAATAACATTTATAAAAATTTAATGTTGTTTTTTCATTTTTAAAATTTCGTGTTTTGTCGTTTGTATGATTGATCAACAACCATAAATGTATTTTATAATTATAAAATTTAATGACAATATATTGGTCTAAAACTTGGAAGTGCTCGTATTTCGTTTTCGTTGATAACTCATAACTATAACTATATAGTAACTACTTTATAGTAAAATATAACAGCTATTGTGTATAATCTGTTAAAATTGTATATCGGTAAGTAAATTTTATACTATTAATTTAGTTAGTATATTAATACATTAGTATTAATAAATGATGGAAAATATATAAAATATTCATATTAAAGTGAAGAATGGAATTATTTTATAATAGTAGTAGGTAACTTATTCGTGTTATGGGTACCTATACCATAATGCCTACTCGACTATAGTTGCCTAAAATTTAATTTAAGAATATATCTAGATCAAACCTAGTATATTATTTACTTTATAGTTATTAATTCAAAAAATAATACAATTAGGAAATTTTTTTTTTATTTGTACATTATTAATAATAATAATTTATTTTGAATGTCTATAAAAAATGGATACCTATATATATATATATATATATATATATATATATATATTAAAACTGATATTTTAAATATTATAATAATGGATATACTACGTTTTCTTATACTTTCAATCTTCTATAAATTAATTATCTAATACATTATATCTACCTATCTAAGTACCTATTTAAGTAACTATCACACAGTATTTATATAACATATTAAGATATATTTGACGATAAATGATCAAATTTATAATAATATTTAATTGAATTATTTTTGCAATGAAACTTTTGGTTTTTTATCTTTTTCTGTTAGATATATATACGATTGCTTTAGCAAGGCTTGTAAAATCCATAAATGTTTGTTAAATTCATATACATCATTATTTCATATGTTTCAAAATAATATATATAATATATTTTAATAAAATCAATTTTATAATAGAGTTGAAAGTCCAGTAGAAAGAATCTTACACAATCACCTGTAGCTGGAATTACCGAATTAAAACAAATTTCCCAATTCATCAACTTCTTTAAAATAATGTAAGGGATTTTATGTTATTATTTACTTTTCATTATCTTTTTATTTATGTTTTAAAATTTTATATACTTATTTTACCAGATTTTTCTAGCACTGATACATCAAAATCATATCAGACTGATAATCATACTAAGCCATTATTTGTTCATGCCTCACAGTTGACATTATTGCCACCACTAAATAGTCCAACACTACTTTAAGTTTAAAATATAGTAAGTATAATTTAATAATATTTATTTAAAGCTATACAATTTTATTTTAAATTAAATCATTTATATTTATATTTTTGTGTTATATATATTATGATACATGTATTGTATAGTTTGTTTTTAATTCATCAGTTATTAATTAATTAAATTTGAGTTTACTAATGAAAAAGTAGAAATTTAGTATTGTATTTTTTATTATTATTTTAATTACCTAAATATTAAAACATTTTTTTCAGAAACTGATCAAAACAGCAACAAGAAATTGTATATATATATAATTAATGTACTACCTACTAATAAGCAATTTTTTTAGTACAAACAATTATAGTTGTAAAATAATTTATACCTACTACCTATTATAAAAATGTTAATACATATATTTAATATTATAATAATTATACCTAATAATAATATCTAGATTAAAGCAAATGCTAAAACTATTAATATTAATAAAAACTTTTAATAAAATTTATGTTTTTTTTATTTTGATCAATTATTACTATTGCATATTATAATTTGTTGTTTATGTATGTTGTATGTACTTAATACATTTATAAATGTTATTATATATATTAAATGTACATTGTCTATACATAGTACCTATAGTGATAAATAATTATTATTTATAATTTAAACTGGGTGAATGATAATAATATATTTTTTAATTAATATAATATAATACACATAAATGTTTATTCATGTATTTATATATAATGTTTATTTAATAATAATATAATATTATTAACCTAAAAATTTTAAACATATAATATGTTTAAATGTATGACCTATTTATTTAATATCTTCCTAAAATCTGTTTTACCTGAATAGTGAATAAATAATAATATACACAAAACGCAAATGGTATTTTATGAACTAAATTTCATTTTCATGGAAATAATGTATTGTTTTTAAAAAAATATTTTTAGAAATTAATTATTATGTATTAATATATTAATTTTATTATGATAATACCCATATTATACTCTATAATTTAAAATATATATATTTATATATATTCAACAAACTTTATAATAACCGGTACCTACCTACAAATATTATGTATATAAAATAGTATATATAGGTCGATTCCGGATGTTCCTACTTTGTCCCATTGGTTTTCAGAGAAATTAGTGGTGTATAATAAAATCCGTTCAAAATAACCTAAGTTATAATAGGTTTCTAACATTTAGAGTGTAGACTACCTATTAGTGTACTTAAAAAAAATGTTCAAGTCCCTACTTTCAAAATTGCAATAGTTACCATGAAATATTTAAAATCAATTTCATCAAAATTATGATTTCCTTGAACCTTTCAATTTTTCCGTCCATATTTTTTAAGTATTTCTTCTCCCAATAAAATTTTTTATTTTATTAATTTCTTTTATTATTGGAATTTGTAGTAATAGTCATCGCCCCTTATTAACATTTGAAATTTTTAAATAAAATATCTACCTAAGTGCTTAAGTATATAATATATATAGAAAATATAATAGTTTTACAAATTAATTTAATCAATATATTTATAAAGTATAATATTTATTTATTATATTTAGAAAAACGTTGTAAATATTTTTAAATTGTTTACCATAAAATATTTATTACATATTGTATTATCATTACTCAAGAAATATTTTTCTAGATATGATTTCAAAATGTTTTTAAAATAATTTCATTTTCCAAATGTTGTGTGGGTTATTATTAATTTGCTTTTATATTATTATTATATTATATTTTAATATATAATCATTAACTTTCAGGCTGTTGACGAAAACGATGGTCTCGAATCTTACAATTTAAAGTACATGGAATCACCATCATCGCGAGGTTACAGTACTGTTTATACTCCGCAAAGGAACGTGAAGTGGCAATTATTTTATCGATTCTATTGTAAAAAATTGTTTATAAACTTATAATTAATTTTTTTCTTTAAAACATAATGTTAATAATACAAAATATATTGAATAAAAGTGTATAGTTATATTTATAATTTAAAAAAAAAATGTTGTTAAATGTCGATAATATTATTATAAAATATACCTTATAGGATAGTATGTGTATTAAATAAATAAATTGATGTTTTAAATTTTGTATTTTGTATGGCAGGCGATGAGGGGAGTGGGTCAAGTACCGCCTCTACGGTGGCTTATGAGGGGAGGGCTGAGAAGGTGGCAGTGGCAGGTAGGGTGAGTGGGTAGGGGCAGCGGGTGAAGGTTGGCAGAGTGGGTGATGGGGTGGCGGATGACGGGGGGAGTGGGTGAGGGTTGGCAGAGGAGTGAGTACGGGGGTGATGGTAGCCGATGCGGCCGTGGGTGTGTGTAGGGGGGACAATGGGTTGGGGGAGCGGGTGATGAGAGGCGGTAGACAGGGGGAGTGGGTGAGAAGGTTTTGGTGGCCGGTGGGATGAGGGGGTTGTCGGTTGGCGGTTAGGGGTGCCGATAGTGGATTAGGGGTGGTGGCCGGAGGGAGTGGGTGAGGGGGTGGTGGAGAGTGACAGAGGAGAGGGCAAGGGGTAGCAGATGGTGGGGGGAATGGGTGGGGGTGGCGTATTACGATTTTTAAGAAGATTAAGTAATATAGTATTGGACATCTATAAAATTTTCAAACAGATAATCCTAAAATTGTAGGTAATATTAATTTTTTTTTGGGAAAACGTTCAAAGCTCTATATTTTTCCAAATAATGAAATATTCCGTTCCAAAATTTTACCATGCTTGTAAATAACCTATATTAGTACTCAAAAAAATTTTCAAGTTACTACTATTAAAACTCAATAAGAAATCACGAAAAAAAAAATATAATAAAAAGCGTATAAAAATTGCCAATTTTCCGCTTCGTAAGGAAAAACTTTAAATGTATTAAAGTGTATTAAATAAATAATGCTATATCATATAAACAAGAGCTGTTGAATCGATATTATAACTACAAGTTAATCTTCAAATATATTCAGAATTTGAATTGGTGGGTGAGGTGGGGGAACTAAGTAACTCATCTTTTTAATAAAAAAAGATTTTAGTACTCCCTTTGAAGTTTCCATGGGTAAGATTGAATTTAATCATTGCATTACTTTTTCATAATTCTCATAGTCCCTCTTCTTTAACTTTTCCAATTCAAACATTGAATATTTCTAAAAATAAATAACATCTGAATTATAATAATAATAACAAATAAAACATTATTTTAATAAATACCTTTTAATTCGAAAGACAACATTGATGGTAACGGAATAAACTATGTAATTACAGCTTTTGATTTTTGTTCAAAGATGTTTAGATCAGGAATTTGTTCATAGTAAATAGTATTTTTTTGCTTCTTATAATCTATTTTAATTTTAATGTTGTATTCTAAAATATAATTGTGTTATTATAGTATAAAAATTGTTATACAAATATTAAAACTATACTTTAGAAATATCAAATTTTGGAAGTATAGAACAAGAATATTCCCGTGGTAATAAATTGTTAACAGAAAAAGATTATATTTGTGCATTATACTTTGATGCTAATAGATTAATAAAATGTGTCGAATATAACTGAAGGAATTAAAGAAAAATTAGAAAGGACCACTATAATTTTAAGAAATGAAGCAGTAGTCCCTACAATATTCTCAGGTCTTCCAAAATATTAATCAAAAACAATAAGAAAATGGCTACCACCAAAATCACATTTAATTAAATAAAAAAAAAAAAGAATGATAAGAGTATTGTAATAAATTTATTAGATTTACCTAATGTCTATGTAGGAAATTTAATAAACCAAAGTAAACCGGTACACAAGATTCAGATTTTGTGCCGAGAAGCCACTACTATTTCTCTTCTTGGAATCTTGTGGGGGAATCACACTTGTCCCGCAAAACCAATACTTGCTCACTTTAAACTTCAAAATATTTTGTAAAAAGATTAAGTAATATATGATTAGACTTCGAAAAAATTTCAAACCGATAAATCAAAAATTTTTGGAAATATTAAACATTTTTGGGAAAAAGTTAAAAGTTCAATACTTAGTCAGAAATTGAACCAATCGTTTCAAAATTTTTTTCTATAATGTAGAACACTTATGTTAATATTCAAAAAAATTTTCAAGTCCCTAAAATCAAAGTTAAATTAGTTATCACGAAATTAAAAAATTTAAAATAACAGAAACCGTAATTTTGCCGATTTTCTACCATTTTTTGGTAGTTTTCCCTCCCACGGAAAAACTTTTGAGAAAATCGAAAAATGAGCTAAATAAAGTACCAACTAGATGCGATTTGCTACCGAAAGCATACCCTACTTGTGGTAATCGGACCATTATTTCTACCCAAAAAAGTGTTTTCATACATAAAAAAAAACATCTTTGTAAAATCAATACATTTTTCGCTTCGCTCAGAATCTAAAAAGAATGATGATAATATTGTAATAAATTTATAAGATTTACCTAATGTCTATGTAGTCAACCAAAGTAAACCGGTATACAAGATCCAGATTCTGCGCCGAGAGGCCACTATTATTTCTTTTCTTGGAATCTTGTGGGGGAATCACACTTGTCCCGCAAAACCAATAGTTGCTCACTTTAATTTGAAGTTAAAATATAATAAAACATTATTGTTTACAACAAATTGTAACCCTATAGTACATGTTTCTAAAAGTCAAGTTGATTTTCCAGAAATAAAAAGTAATTTAAATTTTCAAAAACTATTAAAACATATAGATGAATTGATTCTTGCACTGGATATCCTGATAATAAGATAGTATTCTCTATTACAAAATACAAAGAGAAGAGATAAAGTTGATTACTGATTAATATTATTCTAAATTTAAAAAATTATAATAAATAAAAGAAAAAAATAAACAAATTAATAATAAGATACGAAATACCTATTTAAAATAATACCAATAATTATTATTATCTTAATATTTCATTATTATGTACATTGTTTAAAGCATTTATACATTTATAATTATTTCCTTTTTAATTCTACAGACGATTATTAATCTACCATTTTCCTTTTTAGAGATAGAACGTTGAATATTGAAGAAGATTTTTAGTCACACAGCTAAAACTTTATTTTGACATGTTTATAATTTTTTTTTTTTTTTTTTTACTAATTGATTTATTATAACAGTTATGTGATTTTCACTAGTTTACCCTGAATAAATTTTTTTCTTGAATTTATATTATATTTATCAACTATTGTTATACAGCTAAAACTTTATTTTGACGTATTTATATAATGTTTATATGTTAATATGTGTATATATTTTTAATTCTAATTGATTTATTGTAACATTTATGTATTTTATACTTATTTATCAAAAATTGTTTTCTTTATTATTATATTTATACTACTTTTATCTAACACTTTTTCTGTGACTATTGCAAAAATTATATTGTTAAATTTTTTAAATTATATTTATGATCTATTGTTATTTTTTTATTTTGTATTAAATATTTATTATCGTGTTTAATTTGATTTATTTATTAAATAAAGAAATTACTATAAAATTTGCAATCATTGATTCTAATCAAAATGAATTATCTAATAAATTAAGTCATAAGAATGGTCATAATTTAAATAGAAGATTTATAATTATTCTCAAAAATAAACCTAATTAGAAATAGTAAATAATTGTAAGTCTTTAATTTAAACCTTAAGATTATAGTAAAAAAAATAAATTACTTTTGAATTCTCCCGGTGTCTGGGCGGCCCAATCTGCCGCTGTACATAATTATCTAAAATTTTGTTACCAAAAACGTGCTTTTCGATATTTTGCGGTTACGCCTTTTTCACGAAGTATCATCGATTTATATATATATAATTACATAATTTTATTTAAAAAAACTATTTCACTTTCAACTAAGTATCATTAGTTCACAGTGGCGATGGCGGCAGGAAAGAGGTTTTTTGGGACAGGTTTCCCATTATGTTTTGAAAGTGGGTAGTTGGTGGCCGGTTGAATGCTATATGTAAGTATTTAAGCAGATCATAACTTCACAAGTACAATTGCATGGCGGTATATGTAAGTGAGTTAATCAAATAAATGATAATCATTTTAAAGGTATTTGAGTTTTTATATAATTTAATTTTCTATTTTGCGTAACAATGATTTCGCCCTATTCTTTGTAATGTAATCATTAGAAATATAGCACTACAGAAAAATGTGTTAATATGTCATCCAGAACTTTCGTACTAAAGAGATAAAGAAATCAAGAATATTTAAATTTTTTTCATGTTTTTTTTTGGTGGGGAGGGGATGATTAGGTCAAATACTCAGCTATCCCTCCAACATAAAATATCAGTGCCGCCATTGATTTATAATATAATGTAGAATATAATATTAATATAATAAATTAAAATAATTAATTAATGTTTATAGGAAAAAAATAACGTGTAATTTATATGGGTAACATCATAAATATTCTATAAAATAATATATATATATAATATAATATAGAATATAAAATGAAGGGAGTAAATGAAAAAAATTAAATATATAAAGTGTACATAAACAATTCATAAATTAATTTAAGAGGGGGTAACAATAGGTACGAGGTGATAGGTATAGTAGCAATAGAATTTCTGGAATCTTTGTAGGTGACTGATTTTTTGAATCTGATTTGAAAAGCTGCAAAAGAAAGAAAACGGTTTTAACAAGTTTTATTCATAGCTGATCATAGGATAAGTATGAATACCAAATTACGATTTCATATTTTATCATCAAATATAAATAGTGAGTGCGGAGACATTTGGGAAGGTGAAAAGAATGATATCAATTATTACGCTTTAAAAAACCTAAGATTCATATTGCCCTCCCGAAAGTGACATTGATATGGTGTTTAATAGAGTGAGAAGATATGTATAGTCAAATTCTAGATTTTCGATGGTATCAACACGCTGAAAGGCAGAACTAACAATTAAAGAGAGAGATTGAGTTTTGAAGACAGTTTCCTGGATGAGGATATATGAAGTAACATTTTTCGAAATAGAAATTACGATTATCATCCGATTAAAAAAAAGAGGCTGTCAGAAGAAGAGCTTATTTTGAAAAGTATTTTATTATCATCAGCATTATAAAGGACTTTAACAAATACATATTGTAATTTAAAGATATTATGAAAATAATAAAAAGAATATTAACCACTATGAGGAATACTGGATAAAGAGGTGAATAAATCGGAAATCGCATTATTAAGAATAACAAGTTTCTTCTATGTAGTCAGACATGGGGTGTTATAATCAAGCTAGAAAAAAGTTACCAAAACCTAATCTGGAATAGAAATAAGAAGGCTGTGGGCGATCGTATTAATGGCCTTCTTTAAGTTTGTAAAAATAATGTCAACTTGATTACCAGTTTCAAAGACATCTAAAATATACGTCATAAAAACAATACTTCTAGTGATGGTAGATTTTCCATTGTTTGTTAAGTTAATTAAAATATTTAATTAATTTAGCTTAAATGTAAAATATTATTTACTTACCTAGAATTACAGTTCTAATAAAATTTATAAATTATAATAATTACCTAATGATGTAATGTTCTATTTGAAGTATTTAATCCCAAATAATTTTGGCCATATCCGTTTAAAAGATTAAACAATTCTTCTGTAATTAAAATTTAAAATTTAATTTGATCATAAATTATAAATTAATATGCATCTAATATGTTAAGTATTTAATAGTAATTAAAGATAATATACATTTTATATAACCTTGAATTAAGTATATTTTTACTCATAAAGTCAAGAACACATAACCAATTATGTTGGTAGTCCATGACGAAGATTATTATTATTTTTTGTTAACGTTCGATGTTCCCCAGATTAAAACTTAATTAATTAATTTACTATGCTAAATTTGTATCACACTATATTTTAACGATACTGAGCATTAAAGAGTTAGACTAATTTGAATAAACAACAATAGTTTTTTTAAAAAAAATATTTTAACTAAATTAAATTACATTTATTTTAATTTAATTATCAACTTTTTAAATTTATTTTACTATAATTAAAAGAAACATTTAAATTAAATTAAATTTGTTTAGAAATTTTAAAAATGTCTAGAATAATTAATTAAACATGTTTAAAAAAAGTTGGTAACTTGCCCATGCTGTCTTGCACTAAAGTTTCCTTTAAAATAATAATAAATACTAAAACTTATAATAATTTATGTACCAGGATGCTCCATTCCTGATTTAATATATAATTCGTTTTCCGTAAATTTTCTCCATAACTTTGCTTCAAATCGATCTATAAATAAATGATTGATTGTCCATCTGATAGGATAAGATATCAATCTTCGCAAGTTAGTGGTTCTACATGGAATGAGGTATCTATTATAGAAAGCTATATTTGTTGAAATTTCTAATATGTAGGATTTCTCACGATAAATTGGGAACCATCGTCTAAAATTATTAACATTATAAAAAACGAAATTTATATGCATTAACTATAATTTACCTGGCAAAAGTTTGAATTTCTTCATACGATAAATATTCCTTTGGAGAATTCTTTATTGCCAAATAAATAATATCAATCCAACTGTCCGATAAAAACTAAAACGATTATTTATGTAATATGTATATCATAAATTTAAATATACCCAAAGATTTAGTTACTACAGTGTTGTTAGTTTTAGTCGCAATAACAAATTATTCTGCTCAACGGCGTTTAAAAAAAAAAAAAATATCGTAATATGACTTTTGCATACTATATCAAATAATAATATTACTATTATTAATAATAAAGTTGTAACTTATCGAATATCTTTGAAAATAAATATAATTCGTCATACATTTATTTTGTTAATCAGTTCATTAACATTATATCAACCATGGACCATCACATATAAAGTAAAATGACTTATACTTTCAAAGATATGTCGATGGATTACAATAAAAAATTACTATCCGTCTCACTTCAGCGTAGTACTAAGTACGAGCAGTCAAAATTATACACAAAATATTTTTATTTACTCTTTCTAAATTTTGATGTGAGGTGTTATCGTCTTCTCCGTTTTCACTATCATCGTCATCGTCTCCGTCATTTTCTTCATCGTCATCGTCATCATCATAATCATCTTCGCCATCATCATTACTTTCCTTAGCCTCATCACTATTATCACTTCCATCATAACTGTCATCATTATCATCACTATAAAAATAACTATCGTCATCTGACCTATCCGATGGTGAATTTTCATGTTCTGGTTCATTGTTGCGGAGGTCGTCATATTCGAATGAAAAATTATTATAGTTATCTTCTATGTTACAGTTGATTATTTTATCAAGTTTAATTTTTTTAACAACAATAGGTGTAAAAAACTCTGGTGTTATAGAGGCAGAACGTTTTAATATATTTCTCGACATTTTGTGATTAGATAATACAGTTTATAAATAAATAATGTTTATGAAAAAAGTTAAGTGTAGTGGTAAACAATTGTTTGTATATAATAAGACAATTAACAAATTTTGTTTAAAAATTACGTTGCGAAGATACCGTTGTGAATATCAACCGTGTATTTAAGTATAAATAATGACACATTGGAGCCAGTACATATTAATTTATTAACTTATCAACGATTAAACAATAACGACATTTTTGAGCCAGAAAAGAAAAAAAAGTGGGGAGGCCGATTGTAGACGTTCCTCCTTCGTCCTTTCGGTCCTCGGAGAAATCTTATTTCATATAAAGTTTTTGTTACAGATTCTTTACATGGTTAATCCGAAACATTTCAATAAAATTTCCCTGGCTGATTTAAAATCGTGTAAAATGACGAATTTATTTTTTAATACATTTTTCAATATGGATAAGTACATAAAATACATAGAACTTGATCCACAAGAATCACTTCGTGTACGGAAAAATACAGAAGACGTGAGTAAAAAAACGTTTTATATAAATCTAGAACGTTAAATGGATATAAATTATAAATATATTCAGATTTCATGTTATTAATATTAAATTATGTGAATTATCATTAGTAGTTAATAATTATTAAAGATACTACCAAAATCGTATTATTTATTTTTTATTTTCAGAAATCCGATTGGGAAATGTTCATAGAAAAAGAGTATCGATTTTTTAAATTTGACGATTTAAAAAAGAATAAATATAGAAGAAAGAATTATAAGGTAATAGTATTTTTAGTGATTGGTTTTCGTCCTAAAAAGTTTCTGAAATTCATATAATATTATAATACCTATATTAGAGTATCATTTTGTTTTTATTATAATTATTACTTTTTTTGATTATCCATCATTAACAATCTTACTATTTTATTATTATGTACATTGTTTGAAGCATTTATACATTTATAATTATTTCCTTTATAATTCTACAGACGATTATTAATCTACCGTTTTCCTTTTTAGAGATAGAACGTTGAATATTGAAGAAGATTTTTAGTCACACAGCCAAAACTTTATTTTAACATATTTATATATTTTTTTTTTTTTTTACTAATTGATTTATTATGACATTTATGTGCTTTTCACTAGTTTACCATGAATAATTTTTTTTCTTGTATTTATATTATATTTATCAACTATTGTTATACAGCTAAAACTTTATTTTGACGTGTTTATATAATGTTTATATGTTAATATGTATATATATTTTTAATTCTAATTGATTTATTGTAACATTTATGTATTTTATACTTATTTATCAAAAATTGTTTTCTTTATTATTACATTATACTACTTTTATCTATCACTTTTTCTGTGATTATTGCAAAAATTATATTGTTAAATGTTTAAAATTATATTTATGAACTATTGTTATTTTTTTATTTTATATTAAATATTGATTATCGTGTTCTAATTTGATTTATTTATTAAAAATTTATAAAGAGAGTTTTATGGTTTTTGTTTAGTCAAAATACTTTCTTCTAAAATTTACATTATTAAATTGACACGTGGTTTAATTTAATTAATACCTAAGATCTAGTAGTTACTTTATGTGTAAAATTTATATTTTAGATCTTGAGTGAAGCGATTGATGTATTATGGAACATAATTTCTTTCTAATTGGAACATTTTTACGATGAACAATTAAAAAGATTGAAAGATATGAGAATGGAGGGCAGTTTGCCTCTGTTCATATCCGTGGTATAAATATTTTGGAGATAACATTTTTTTTTGGTAAACTTTTTTTGTATCTTATTTCATATAAAATTTTTGTTATAGATTCTTTACTTGGTTAATCCGAAACATTCTGATAAAATTTCTCTGACTGACTTAAAATCGTGTAAAATGACAAACTTATTTTTTAATACATTTTTCAATATTGATAAATACATAAAATACATAGAACTTGATCCACATGAATCACTTCGTGAACGGAAAAATATAGAAGAGGTGAGTAAAAAAACGTTTTATATAAATCTACATATATTATGTTATATGGTTTATATTACTGTTATTTTTTTATTTATAATATGAAATATGAAATTCAAAGTAAAAGTATTAACATATTAGGTACATTAGAACGTTAAATGGATATAAATTATAAATATATTCAGATTTCATGTTATTAATATTAAATTATTAGAATTATCTTCAATAGTTAATAATTATTAAAGATACTACCAAAATCGTATTATTTATTTTATATTTTCAGAAAACCAATTGGGAAATGTTCATAGAAAAAGAGTATCGATTTTATAAATTTGCCGATTAAAAAAAAAATAAATATAGAAGAAAGAATTATAAGGTAATAATGTTTTTAGTCATTCGTTTTCGTCTTAAAAACTTTCTGAAATTCATATAATATTATAATACCTTTACTAAAGTATCATTTTGTTTTTATTTTTTTTTGATTGTTCACCATTATCAAACTTACTATTTCATAATTATGTACTTTGTTGTAAGCATTTATACATTTATAATTATTTCCATTACAATTCTACAGACGATTGTTAATTTAACGTTTTCCTTTTTAGAGATATTACGTTGAATATTGAAGAAAACTTTATAGATACACAGCCAAAACTTTATTTTATTATAGTTATATTATTTATTTTTATTTTTTCTAATTGATTTATAATAGAATTTATGTGCTTTTCACTAGTTTACCATGAATAATATTTATTATTTTTTATTGAATTTATATTATAATTATCAAACACTATTTTGCTTACTATTTCAAAAAGTATACTGTTATACATTTTCATTTATCATATTTATCAACTATTGTTATACAGCTAAAACTTTATTTTGACATGTTTATATATTTTTTTCTTTATATCTAATTGATTTATTATAACATTTATGTATTTAGTTATATTTTATCATGAATAATTTTTGTTCTTTATTATAGAATTTATATTACGATTTTCAAACACTATTTCTCATACTATTTCATAAAATATACTGTTAAAAATTTTCAATTATTATATTTATCATCTATTGTTACATGGCCAAAACTGTATTTTGACTTGTTTGTAATATTTTTTTTTTGTTACATATATACTAATATTGATTTATAATAGCATTTATGTACTTTACACTTATTTATCATGAATTGTTTTTCTTTATTATTACGTTTATACTACGTTTATCAATCTCTATATCTGTTACTATTTCAAAAATTATACTGTTAAAAGTTTTTAATTATATTTATTAACTATTGTTATTTATTTATAAATTACAAATAAACAGAAATAATTTTTTACTTATTTTAATGTTTTTGTTTAGTTAAATACTTCTTTCGGGATTTTACATTATTAAATGGATACGTGGTTTAATTTAATAAAAACCTAAGGTCTAGTAGTTATTTTATGTGTAAAATTTAAATTTTAGATCTATGAGTGAAGCTTTTGAATGAAGAGAGTGATGTATTGGATTTACATTGATGTTTATTTTATTTATGAAACACTTTTGCGTGTAGAAATATTTAATGGTTCAATTACTAAAAATAAAGTATGCTTTCGGTAAAAAATTGTATCTAGTTGATACTTTATTTAGCACTTTTTTCGAATTTCTCAAATATTTTCTTGGGTGAAGAAAAACTATCGAAAAATGGTAGAGAATCTGCAAAATTACGATTTCCGTTTATTTTAAAAATTTTTCTTGTGATAACTCATTGAGTTTTGTTGTAGAAATTACACGCATTTTACAAATTTGGAACTGGTTGGTTTATTATTTGTCTAAATATTGAGCTTTGAAGTTTTTTCCAAAAATATTTAATATTACCTGCAATTTTGGGTTCAACGGTTTGAACATTTTATGGAAGCATAATCATATAATACATTGCCTATAGAATATTAAAAGATTTAAAAAGGTATTGAAATAAAAGTTTTGTTGAAATTCATTTTTTGTGCCAAGTTGTAAAGCTATAGCCAGTAATAATAAAAATCTAAAGCTGGAAAAAAACAAACTTGTGAAGGAAAGTAATATAATTTAAATATTTTTGATATATTTATTTTATTATGTTGTGTAATATGATTAATTATCAAAATCTCGATTACTATTTTAATAAAAACATATTGGCTATTGTTATTATTATTTTTCACTTCGTACATAAACATGAAATATCATATGTTAAAAGTTTGAAACATAACAATGCGAGCTGTTATCAATCACCACGGTTATAACAATAATTGTGTTGTTGTATTATAATAATATATTCTTTATTAGATATTATAATTTATATTTAACTTTCGTTATTATCATTTTTGTTTCATTAAATAAAATACATTATTTTATTTAATAAAATAATAATATTAATAATTATTTCGATGGATTGTTGTAGTGCAAACGCAAAGAATCAACGTACCGTAAACGGATTGTCATGTCGGCGAAACTTAATAAATGCAGAAAATATAGCTGTAACAATTGTTAAGAAAAAGAAAGAACCAACGACCGGTGTAAATATGACAAGAGGGAAAAAAATTACCAATTGTGTAGGTGAGAAAAAGACGTATGAGGACAGGTTATTAGAGAAAAAGAAGATTAAATACACAATTGATAGTTTACCACAAAGACCTGCTGACCGCGGCGATTTAGGGTCATCAATATCAATGAATGGTGTGGAAACAAAATCGCGGGGTGTTAATAACGAACGAGTATGCTTTCAACGACAATACCGTGATGTAACGACGACGGACATTCGAGATCGTGGCGATGCAAACTACGATGGTTCGTCAACAATCAGAAACTCTTTCTGTATAGTCAACGAGTGCGACCACGTCCAGTATGATAGTGTGAATAGCAAATCAAAAGATTTTGTTAATAATAGATCAGTAAGCAATAGGTCGAAAAATAAAGTGCAGAAATTTCAAATATTAACTTTGGACAAAGCACAAAACACTAAAACTCCCGTAACAACCTCCAACAACAATACGAAAAAATCTTTACAAATGATAGATAAACCGAAAATAACCGTGGCTGAAAGACGAAAGATTGTAGAAATGCAAATAATAAACGCTTATAAAACTGGCAAACCTAATACTATCAAATATACTAAGAAACTCACACCGCTGTACTCGACTTTGAGTAAAAGTCTAAA
>CM023358.1:25681748-25691858 GCA_013282895.1 Eriosoma lanigerum | reverse complement strand
AAAAGAAAATTTAATTTAATTTAATTAAAAAGAAAATTTAATTTAATTTTAAAAAAAACAAAGTAAAAAATGTTTTAAAAAATTTTAAAATTATATGTACGATAATAATACGGTATAAGTATCTGTATCTTAATACCGCGTATAAGTCTGCAGAATTTCCAATAAATCTGTTTAATAAGTAGTTTGTACTACCCTCGATTTATTTGGATACGTCGTATAAGTATGTGTATCTTAATACGTCGTATAAGTCTGCAGTATTTCCAATAAATCTGTTTAATAAGTAGTTTGTACTACCCTCGATTTATTTGGATACGTCGTATAAGTATGTGTATCTTAATACGTCGTATAAGTCTGCTATATTTCAAATAAATCTGTTTATATTTATATTAAGTAGTATGGTATATACTACCCTCGATTTATTTGAATACGTCGTATAAGTATCTGTATCTTAATACGTCGTATAATTATTTCATGTAAAAACTTTGGCAAGTTTTTTTATCGTGCAACATATAATTTTAAACCCATCCATTATTGTGATTATTATTTTTGTTTAAGATGGTCCTTTGCCAAAAAAACTCATCCGTCTGCTGAATTCTAATTATATTTATTATTAGAAAAAACATCTTATCTGTAATCGATCCGACGTATTTCTTCCCGCAATGGTTGTCTTGCAACAAACTGATGGTGATTTTGTGAAATCCTCAACCGCTGGGACTTCTGAAAAAAAAAATCATATGAATCGTTTTATTATCGAGAAATCCTAATTCATATACTACTGAAACAACACTAATTAGCTATTGATACATACATTTGCGAATATAACTTATAATAACTATTATATAATGAGTTTATTATCAACTAACTATAAGGACATAAGGTACTGATATCAAATTAAATTCTATCATAAGTGAGTATATTAAACGTAGGTATATCTACTTATGTTTTGGATTCTTTTATTTTCATCTATCGTAACTTTAAATATGTTATACTGCTAATTAAATAAATATGAATTATTATATTAAACTGAATAATAAAGTATAATGAACTCCAAAATAACTAAAAGAATTCTGTTAAATATTATTAAATACAAATATACAATTGTATAAAATACTGAGCAACGTAACAATATTGTTTGTTTTCTCTAAAAATTGCCATGTAAAATACGATTATCGATAAATATTTAAGCCACATATTAAATTCATTATATTTATGTAAAACATTAAATATGATAATTTCCTACAAATTTATTATGTTTTAATTTAAAAATTCATCTAATAATTATATTTAATTAATATTATTCATGTAAAATTAAAAATTATAAAACTACTCATATTTACCTATATTATTTTTTCATATTTTACATAAACCACGACAAAGAAACAAAACAATTTGTGTTTTGTCATACGCTACTAACCTATGTCCTATACATTTATATAGTGCAGTAGAGACGTTTGTTTTTATTTTAATAAATATGTGCATAATATATGAGACACAAATGTATTATTATCATTAAATAATATAATTATGTTTTATTTTTTTATCTTAATAATAAAGGCTTCAAATACATAGTATGTTAATATAATAATTGTACTAGTTTACTTATCGAGTTGTCTTCTTTATACTCATCAAACTCGTAATATGCTCATAATTTTTTTGATGTTATTCTATTTGTAAATATTCATTGCATTATATCCAGGGATGAAAATCGGTGATTAAAAAACTTGTTAATAATAACTACCTATTTGAGGAAATAATTTGTATTGAAATACGCCTACATTGTACATTTGAAAATTTAAGATGCTTTCAAGGAGGGGGTAATAAGCGCAATTCGAGTTCTATACTTGGAGAGGGGTAGGGTACAATTGTATTTTCTATAGATCCGTGGGAAGTATACCTTTCCACATCACATGTATCTTCTTTTTGGGAGGCTAAGCCCCCTCCCAAATTACGGTTTTGAGGGGAGTAGCGTAAATAAAAACCTTTATAAGGACGGTTAACCGCTAACCGTAATTTTTCAAAACCGGATTAAAAACCATAACAAAAACCTATTAATTATTACGATATCGGTTTTAAAAACCATTAATCAAAACCAATTATAAATAAAACCACTTTTAAAAACTAGAACAATAACAACAAAAAATATTTTAGTTTCCATCCCTGTTTGCGATACTCATGTGATCACCGATCTTTAGTTCTCTATCAGTGTTCAGTTTTCAACAATGGTTTGATTATGGTACTCGTCACGAAAATGAAAAAGGGAAATCTTGAGTAACGCATTGCGATTAAATTTTGCGTTAAACTCGGCAATTTAGTGGTCGAAATGTACAGTAAATTACTAAAAGTAGGTATATGATAGTAACTCTATGAGTCATGCCCAAACGTTTCTTTGGAACCAACAATATAAAGATGGCCGTGGAAGCAGATTTTTACAGTTATTTTGCAAATAAATATAGAATATAAGAAATAGAGAGGAAGACGGAACAAGAGGTGAATAAATAAAGTAGAGAGCGAAATGAAGATAGCTGTTATGAATGGTTGAAAGACAGGAAATTGAAATCAATGGAGATGTAAAATTAGAATGGCCAAACCTATCTAGTTGGGAGTGTAATTATATATAAGGTTAAGTAGAAAAAGAAGACATATTAGAAATTTAGACATGAAAACATACATTGACTTAAATCGTAACACAAAATATTTTAGCTGTATGAAATATAACATATTCTACCATTGTGCGAGAGGGGAAAATTATCAGAAAATTTGGGTTTAACATTTACTAACACACATTATAAGCTATCTTTGAAATGTGTACCTCAAGCTATACACACATGCGTTCCCAAACATACTTTTTTAAATAGCGACATACTGTTTTTTTTTACAAGAACAGGCACAGGTTTAGCTAATCTATAATCTATATTCTTGTATTATGTTTAGTAAAGCGTCTAAAAACGTTTACGCTATTATATGAATAGTAGGCATTTTACCTATCTATATCTAGTATAGGTACCTCGATACCTTGTATGATATATTTTATTTATTTTGGATTACCTTTATATATTCTTTTTAAAGACAAACTAATTTATTTAATATAATATATGGTTACTAACTAGTTATTTTATAACATATAACGTAATACAATATACATTCACAGTCTAACTTATTTTAGATATTTGATTTTTTTTTTTTTTTAATTTGCCTATCTATTATGGTCAGTTCTTCTTCAAAAGCTATCATATTTTTTTCTTGTAATAACTTTGCATTAGTGATTCATTTATAAATGATTTTATACGATTGAAAATGATAAAATATATCGATTTAATATCATATTTAATAATGCTTACTCTTCATAGTTCTTTTGCTGTTCCTTACACGCTTTATAATCTTAATGGAGCAATAGAACTTTACTAAAATAGTCTATATTTCAAATGTTTGAATGATCCCGATCACCAATATTTACAAAATTAAACATATTAAACCGATAAACATTATATAAATAATAAATATTATAATGTAACACTATGTAAAATTAAGAACTATTAATAATTATATTAGAATAAAGATTATAAATAAATATGTAGGTAAGAAAATATAAACATGTATTCAAGTTGGGTTCCAAAACTATACTGACATATATTTCAATATTTCTAACAAATGGATATATATTTACTAAATAAAAACGTTTCTAACGCAACGTTTTAACAGCTGATGATATAATAATCAAAACCGTTAATATAGTTGGAAAAAAGTTTGTGTTTCCCGTTTTGAGAAATGCATTATCTACCTACTGCGTCGGAACAAGAATTTGTCGTCTAAACCAAATTAATAAACATATACTCGTACATATATTTACACCTATAGGCTATACTGTAACTTTTTAAATGTCGCCTTACCATTCTTTTTTTTTCATTTAATTTTGTAGGTTTCTTATACTAATTATACGTATTAATAGTAATATCAATAGTGATTAATGATTATAGAAAAAACTAAATTGATAAATTAAGATTTTTTAAAATTTGTGTACCCGCGTAACACATATTATTTTATTGGTATACACACTAGAGTAAAAAAAAAAAATAATAATAATAAAAACTGATAATTTGTTTTACGCTGTAAATTATGTTCCACACTCCTATTATTTAAATTTTCATCACCTTATATAATAAATTCACACAAAAAGCACTGTACAAATTTACTATGAGATAATGATAGATTCAATTTTTAAATCAATGTTTAGACTGTAGAGTGTAGTGGAGTCAATTGGCTATGAATTAATAAAGAATTTCAATTAAATTTAAAATAATAATACTATTTTTGTACATTTCATCGTCAAATCTACGACTACAGAATAGGTACACATTTTTAATTTAACTTAATGTTACGTCCCCGCTACGGTGTTAATTAAATTATTACCTTCTTTTTCCTTCACTTCGTTCTTCAACGTTTTTTCTGGGTTAGTTCTTGGCACTTCAACTTCATAGACGCAGTGAGACAATCGTACGGTAGATCGTATTCGTACACAAATTTTGTTTAAAAATTATGTTGCGATGAGACCGTCAAGTGTTTTCAATGTACATTATGTCTTTTTTGGCCAACACATATTAACATATTTAGCAACAACTAAACAATAACAAAACTTTTGAGTCAGAAAAATAATAATTATATTGCTATTATTTTTGAAATCTATTTATTTATCCTCGTGATGATTTTTTTAATGACATTAATTGGCCGAAATATCACTAGCTGATTGTACTACCAGGAAGCCGGAAGATTTCTCGGGGGAACGATGCTCAGAGCTCTGTCTCGACCCTAAGGTCAACCAGCCATTTTAAAAATAATTTTACATTTTATATAAATTAAATTATTTTTTCTTTCTTTCCTTTTTAAATATGAAATTTTCTACCATTTATCTTTTTCAAAATTATCAAATACCTAACCTATATTATGTCACTCTCTTAGAGTATTACTCTATAGCAGGGGTGGCCAACCTTTTTCTATATTGTGCCCCAAATAAAAAATAAAAAATTGAGAATGTGCCATAAAAAATTAAAAATACTTATTATTTACTTTACTTTATTTATTTATGTATGTATTTTACAATCGTGACAAAAATGATTTTTTTCAATGAGAATGTTGAATTTGTTTCAAATTTACTATCGCTTCGTAATTTAGTTGAATTTTAGTTGAAGATATGAGCATTCAATTTTGCAAATGAGTGTTTGTTAGTGTGTACGATACTTATTTTTGATAAAAATCATCCGAAAAAAACTTTTTTCACATATATTTGTAGATCCAAGTCTACAAAACAATTTCAACGCTAAATTGTGTAGTTCTGGGAAATTTTCCTTGGGTACACATTTCCAAAATTCTATTATCTCAGGCAACTCTTTATATTTACATTTTAAAACTATTGAACTTTGAAGTTCAATAATTTCCAATTGCATGTTAGGATTATATTTTTGGAGATCGTGTGTTGTTATGATAAATGGAAATTTACTGAATTTCTTGAACTTTTTTTCAAATTTACTGAATCTTTCTTGAAAAATTTCGTATATTGATGAAATATGATTTTTAAAAATTGTCAATGAAATATTAGTCGGTAGGTAAATAGATTTTAATCGTACAAAGTGGTCTAAATTTCCCATTCCTATATTACTTTCGAACAGACAAAGTCGAGACATAAAAGAATTTATAGTACCTACAAGGACAGGGAATACATTTTTTTCATATTGGAATCGTTTATTGAGAATATTCAAATGCCTGAGGATATCAGTTAAAAATGCTAGGTCGTTTAACCAATTTTTATGTCTCAGTAGTTCACATTCATCAGACAATTCATCATTTTTTTCTAAAAGTTTTATAATTTCGTCTTTTTGATTTCAAAATCTTTCTAATAATTTTCTTTTTGCAAGCCATTTGTTTACTTCACAAAACAATAAAAGTTCACCACATTCGTTAATATGTTATATTATTATTTAATTATATTAATGTTATTTGACACAAATGTTGTGTAATAAAATATTTATGACTTATATGACATATTTAAAATTGGAAATCATAATTATAGAAATATTTAATAATAATATGTTACTTTATCTGATGCTATAGTGTGCCATTCAATAACGTCAAATGTGCCGCAGGTTGGTCACCCCTGCTCTATAGTAACTCTATAGTTAGTATTGTTAGCATTGTTAATCAGACATGACCATGTGTTGCAGCTTTACTGTTATACATCGTTTAAATATATATAATATTATCGTATTTATATTGGAAATAAAAACAAATTTACAGTATTACAACAATCTGGGTATTAACGAGTTAAAAGTTTAAGTTATTATTTATAAAATTATATGACGAGTTACTTTTTAATTAATGAACTAAATTGTATTTTAAAATACCATGTTCTTTTTTTAGTTAAATTAATAACTTAAAAATATTTGACAAAAATTAATAATGGTTTTGTTTTTAATTAAATAAAATAATATTATATTCATTTTTAATAAATAATGTATGTTATATAATTTAACTTCCTACGGTAATTAGAATTAAAAGTAACTTTTAACTTTTAATTTAACTTAAAAATTTAAATTGTTTTCTATAACTTAATTTAACGAATTAAAAAAATTAGTTTATTAACTTCACAATCTTGATTATATTTATAATACTGTATTCGTTCTGGGTTCGTATCATTAAAAACGTTCTTATAATAATAGGATGCCACGCTTGAATGTGATATATTAGTCTATCCGACGTGAAATATATAGTAATACTTACTTTGCGCGGGATAACTTTATTTAATCTGTATTTATGGTAGAAATACCAAATTTTAACTATTAATTGAGGAGCACATTATTACCAATGTCGTAGTGTTTTTTTTTTCATAACATTTGAAGTACATGTGAAATAATTTTCATGGAAATATTCGTTTATATTATAATTTTTTAATTTGTTGATTTAAACTAATCGAGTCGTGTTATTAAAAAACTTAAAACACTACGACACAGATATTGTTCTCTTCTATTAATGGTTAAAATTTGGTGGTTCTACCATAAATACAGATTGAATTAAGTAGTCCCGCGCAAAGCAAGTATTACTATAATATGTCGAAAGACAAAGACAACATATAACGCAAGTGTGGCGTCCTCAATCAGCATAATTATTGCTCGTATTATATTGAAATTTTTATTATTAACACAAAACAAAGCCTAAACAATTATTATACTGAACATGACATTTTTCTATCATGACATCCATTCAATTATCCAGTCATTATTCCTTAGAAGTGCAAAAGCTCTCTGTTTAAAACATCACAGGGCGGTTAAAACACATTGACACAATAACAGGTAAAATATAATATATTTTAATGTCCGGTGCAAACAAAAATGCATGTATATCTTTTTTTTTGTATCACTTTATCAAACATTAACACACATATCTATATCACATGAAAAATTAATTAATTAGATAGGATGGATGAATATTCCACAGTTTATACTGTTTCCATACCTACATAGAAAAAAAATTTAAAAAATAATATTGAATATTTGATATAATTTATTATATTTAATTCCACAAATATATATTGAAAACAGTATTTAAATACTATGGGATACAAATATTTTTTTTAGATATTAGTTAACAAACTTTTTATTTGAAATTGGTTAATGATCTACCTATATCTTTCTTTGTGCATTAATAGTTTTGAAAATATTTAGAAGTTAAAAACTTATTTATTATTATACAAAGACTAAGATTAAATATTCTATATTTACACCAATAAAAATTAATTGAATTATAAAAATATAAAAATATTTGTTTTTACTTAAAAACGGTATTTGGTGATGCACATATTGTACATGAAAAAAAATAAACGAAAATTGATTTTTACAATATATATATATATATATTAAATAGAATACTATTAATATATTAATTTTAACAGCTTATATAATATGGTTGTTCTGGTTTGAAAAAAATTAAGTTCTTGTCAATCTAGTTAACTTAATATTTTTAAAACAACATGAACAAATTTCATTAATTTTCACAAATTGAAAATATTATTTAACAATAGTATTGTATAATTATTATTAACATAAACAGTATTTTTAATTCTTCATTTTTATCTATTTTTAAACATAATTTTCGAAAAATATTCATTGAGATAACATACAACAGTAGAAATGTTATTAGGTACGTCTTCATTTTAATTAATAATATTTGAAAAATTGTTAATGCTACTATCGTTATTTTAAAAAATTAGGTTTTTACCGAAAAGGTAAAAACTAAATTTTTTAAAAAAACGTAGGCAAAATTCAAAAAATATATTTAAATAAAAGAAAGGTATATCAATCCTAGATTGTAGTATTTTCGAAAATTAAGTTACAAGCACATGAAGTACATGTTACATGTACATGTTATTGGAATTGAATTTAAAAATTTTTACAGATGAATGATCGAAATAATCGATTATAAAAACAATTTACATAGGTGGAAAAATGATCTGGATAGGATTTAAAGAAAATAGGATTTTCAGCCGAAAGGTTATTCAAAGGAATGTCGAATTTTTTTTACCGCCATTTCGGTATAGTAGACCGAACGTTCAATAATTTTTCAGCTAATATTTTATTAGCTCTTTCTGTCTCAATGCGAAACGCCTCTCGATTTTTCGCCGACCACGTCTTGGGTGCACTGACCGGCGGCGACGATTTCCCGTAAGTGTTGACTATTTGATTTCTTCGTTCCAGAGCCGTAAGTTTTGGAACGATTGTAGCAGGTGTAGGTCGTGTCTGAGCGCAACGGGTGGTGTAAAATTGTTTTTTCGGTACTCCAGGAACGGCGATTTTTGGTTTTATACTTTTCATTTCGGCTTTGGGTATCGGAGTTCGCCTTTCAACAAACGGTTTTCGCCCGTTCTTCCCAATCCTTTCTTCGTCCACTGGCTTCTTATCCGGATTCTCTGGTTTGCGCACTACTGGCGTTTTCTGCACTCTAACTGCGGTGGCGGACGGTTTGTTGAGCAATCCGCGTTTAATTCGATCGTCAACGACGGACCATGGTTGCTGCTTCAACAACCATTCCTGTACATATTTGTCCTTTGACGATATCCCGGGGATCGCATCATCCCGCTCATCGGACCATTTCCGGTTATCTAGTCTAGTTTCTACCACAGGGACTGCCTGACGCTTGATTTCTGCCTTATGACGACTCGGTGCCAATGCCGGAACTTTCTTCGCGACGACCGTCTTCGCCGGATGACTTTTAAAAGCAGCGGCGGACTTGAACCTGCACGATCTCTCTTTCACCGGGCTCGGACTATCCGACTTCGGAATGCTTACCGCTATCTTGCAAATAGACGGAATGTCAATATGTCTCAGTACCGGAATTCTGTAACCACGGTCTAGTAATTTGTCTTGCGTACGGCCGTTGTTTTTGCTTTTCATTGCCCTAGCCAGTTTTCCGCCATAATCTGACCAATCCAAATCAGAATCATACTCGAACATTGTTTAAGAAAATTGCTAATAATTAATAATTGTGTAAATAACAATCATCTTTAATCATCTATTGGTGAACGAATAACAAATTAAACATTTTATATATGACTTGACGTAAAATAAATAATCACAATTCAACGATTTTATTGCTGTGGTGATTAATACAATAGAAATCATATGTTCATGACCGTAAACAAATTTATGAAATACAAGCATAATTATTCTTTAACAAATTATAAACGTAAAGTATTAATTTTATTCAACCCATTATTATATATATTTTTTTTTATTTTGAATTGATTAAAATTTTAAAATAAAATTCAATCACATTTATTAAAAATTTAGCGTTTGTGAAATTTAATATATTTAATTAGTATTTCCCATTTCATACAATTACATTGTTAATCAGACATGACCATGTGTTCTATCGTTATACATCGTCTAAATATATATAATATTATTGTATTTATCGTTTTGCACGAACACTTCATTATCTGTCATTATTCACCAATATCAATTCAGTTCTTGTTATTGTATTGTATAATGTGTAAATTATAATGTTTAAACAAAAAAGACAGAAAATTGAATTCGAATCTTGGCCCGCCAAATATTTAGAACCTCGGTA
>CM023358.1:25617134-25681738 GCA_013282895.1 Eriosoma lanigerum | reverse complement strand
TAATAATATGATCAGTGTCGTAGCTTCTAGATCTACTTACTAATATTTCAATATACTCGCGGTCCCGATTTATTAAAAGTATCAGAATACGAGTGATATATCAGACACGATCTAGTTTCTCTGTTTATCTAAGCGCTAAGCAATGCAACGACATCTACCCATAACATTCCTAGCGACGGAAGATTATGGTAGTACAGGCGGTATACTTCTTATTCGAGCAATGCAATTCTCAAAAATGTAAAGAAACCAAAGTCTACCTCTTATCGGTGTTATATTTTCAATATTATCCTTAGTATCTAGCGAATGATGTTTTATTTCAAATAGGTCGATAATCGGATACATTGGCATTCAAATACAAATAATAACATCGAGGAAGGACGATTAAGAATGATATAATACACAACATCAGAGATAATTAAATAGGGTAAAAGGTCACGAGTACGTACATAACTGTACTTCGTGTGAATATCGCTTCGATTTTTTTAAAAAAATGTTAACACATTTGTACATGATTAGGAAATTAGAACAACCACCCATTATTATTCACTATGACGGTGGTTGCCTACTTGGGGATATACAGTGTTTGAATTGGCAAAATAAAAGAAAGGGGAATATGAGATTAAAAAAAAAACTATAGTATACCTTGCAATAATTAAATTCAACCCAATTCATGGGCACTTTGAAAAATTAAAAGGAGTATGCTAAAAAAATATTTAAAAAAGACGAGGTATTTCGTCCCTTCCAATTCGAGCATTGTGGATATAATGATCGGCGCCACTGAGGTTGAGAACCACTGTGTCTAAGAATGCGTTCGGGTAAATATAAATACACGTAAGTAATAATTAATCTCTATTTAGTTTTAAAGCGATTTATCTGTCACTATAATACTATATATACGTTCACGATGACGTACGGATACGGAAATCGATCTATGCGTTCAGTCCCATCATTAGATATCTTTGTCGGCTACACTATCCTTACAATATATAATAATATATTATACTGTTCTATTTTCTATATATAAATATATATATATGTATGTATTACAAATAAAATGTCAATATAACTAAACTTAACAATAACTAATCACGTACGTAGCGCCACGATTTTTAAACCAGACACCAATCTAAGTTCGTAAATCGTACTTTACATGGTTTATTATTATTATTAAAAATATTTGAATATAATATAGGGTAGTGTAGAGTTGAGGTGATTGAAAATCCAGAGAATTCGATTTGTATTGATGCAGTGATGAGTACGAGTATAGTTAAAAAATAAAACCTAAAAATTAAAAGTTAGAAATAATTAAAATTTAATAACTTATTAACTCGAATTAATTTTTAATTAACAGTAGTGTCTATTATTATAAAATAAAAATAAATTTTATGTGTACAACAAAAATATTAATTTAATATTATATATAAAAAAAAAAACAATATTCGAATTATCTAATTAAAAGTAGCCAATGATGGTTATATTATGGTAGGACGATAAGTGAATTGTTCTCGTTGGGCTCTGTTTTGATTCTTTTTGTTTTTTAAACCCGTTCAACCCCTCATAAATACGCCTCAGAACGAAAATGTTTTAAAATTAAATAAACACGATTGTTTTTTAAATAGGAAAAATTTAGATATACAAATAAGTAACGTCATTATAGTTATACAATTGTTTTTCGACTGTCACAGTTTTACAAAACGTATATTATTGTTCCTTCGCCGCAAAAAGTATCGGGTTTACAATAAAAAATACGATAAAGTTTATAACATGTTAGCTGTTACAGAATAATATTGAAAAAGGAGAACTTAATCCAATAAATAATAATAAATCATGTCATCAATTCATCATGTATAGATACGCCATAAATTGTGATCCATAATTAGGTATGTATATCACATGTCAATGGCGACTGGCATATCAGTGTGACAGCAAAATATAAAGGATTGGATTTGGACCCATCAGTACCCACCCTTCACCTAATAATTCACTTGAAATAAGGATTATATTAATATGTTATACAATTTTTAATCGTATACGTATTAATAGGAATCGATATCCGTGTAAAATCGACCTAAACGCGGGATAAAATCATGATACTTTGAGAAATCTGATTTTTATTCTGAAAATAGTCTTTCTACTAAGGCGATTTATTATTTTTGTCTTAAACACCTGTGTAATTAAACGTGAAATAAAAAATAAATTGATAAATAGTACTTTGGAACATTTGTCCCAAAAAATCTCGTTCGCGTCTCCAGTGACGTACCTACATAATATATTATCATCGGCTGATTCTTTTAATAATCAAATGAGTTGTGGATTTGCGGTGCGTGCAGCATATAATTTTTTTTTTTTCACACAGAATTACCTAAATATCGACATAAGATCGTTTAAATTAAATACAAAAAATAAACATCATTTTTTATTATTATTTAACTGCAGTAAATGATTTAATATAATTTCGCCCGAATTCTGCACGAAGGAATTAAAGGCCGTTGCAGAGTGATTTTTCAATATATACGTTCAACGGACAAAGATTAATGACTATACCTATTATATTCTTTTACAATGCGCAATTTCTTTAATTATATTTTTTTAACTTTATATAACTATTAACTATTATTATTATTATATATTATTAACTTTTATAACATTACCTAAAAAATGTATAATATTAATTACGACCAAAAGAGAAATATAACATGATTAACGAGTTTTTATGATTATCGTTTTCTAATGCGAGTTAAATCTACCTAACAGCAATACAATTATTGACTTATTGTTTATTGGTTTCATTTGCTAAATTTGACCTATTATAACACATTTCTATTAAACAATAACCACCATCACTCCTCTAAAGATACCATCACATAACGTACATTTTTCAAGTTTTCTCCTATTTTTCTAATCTTTATTTTATGACAATAAATTACAAATTTTGTAAAAATTTAAATTAGATACGAATCCTTAACAACTTAATAATATATGTCTATTATGCTATTTTGAATTAAAAAAGTTGCGTTTTCTACAATAATACCTACACGAAAAATCATTATTAAAATAAAAAAATATATACGATTTTATTATAAAAATAAGTTGATCAGGTAAAGTTAAGGTAGGTTTAAGATCACATATTGGACCTGTCTGTATTATTATTAGCTTAAAATAATAAATCTTTTTTTTTTATATATGATTTTTAAATTGTAATTCGCAACCTTATCGTTTAATATTTATATGACAATATTATAATTTATTGGATTGTTTTCAAACTATACAACAATGCACGAGAAATAATAAAAAGAAACATTTCTCAAATAAATGCTGGAAAAAGGTCAAATAAATGATAAAATTAAAATCTCGAAACAGTAATAATACTCCTCTGCCGTAAGCAAATACAAATTTATTGTATTTGTTCTAGTATTTCTGTTGTCGCTTTTTTTTTTCGCAACCAAATTGGAATTGATTGTTTTGTTTTGTTAAAGTGTTGTACCTTTGGGTATAAAAGGATTTGTAAATCTGAAATACATTTCAGTTTAATTCATCTACCACCCAAACAATAAAAGTCTGAGCCATAGTCGTCTGCAATTTAATTTTCAAGAAGCATTCAAAATGTGCATTGAATGCTATTTGTGGTTTATCGCATGTTCTATTTTAATGGTAAATGGGAGCGTTTTAAACGGTTAGTATTAAATATTATAATAATAATAATTATTATTGCTAGAAATTAAAATTTTTTTTGATGTTTTAATGGTTTACAAAAATGTATCGAAAAACAATTATTTTAATAACTATTTTCTAATTTTATATTTACAGTAACTCTATAATATTATAATTTTTAAATAAAGTAAATTTAAATAAAATTATAAATAATTAAAATTGAAATTATTTTTAATATAATCTTAATTACTTTTTTTTTGTGTGTTTATTAAAATAATTTATATTCAATATAATATTATACATACTTTAACCCATTTATAAGTAGGTACTTCATTAATTTTAATGGTTTTAATGTTTTATAAATATTATTTAACCCAACCAATTGGATTTATTTAGGAAATATCAATGTAAAATAGTAAATAAACAATTATAAATTTACAATACTATACTATTTGTAATATTTCTCACACTCACTTAAAGGAAAACAATTTAATTAAATTCATGCAAATGATATCATAAATATAATTTTAAGCTATATAGTGTATAAAAAACATTTATTATTTTTGTACATAGCAAATAATTATCCAATTAGGTACCTTTTCTGTTATATTTTAATCATATTATCTATTTAATTAATATATTATTTTATTAAAAAATTTAATTATTTATAACTATATTATATTAGTTTTTAAATAATATATAAGTTATTCGTTATTGTAAATAAATTATTTATTATAAAATGATATATCCAAATATTATCTTATAGTCTATTTCAAAAGAGAGTATCCCAGGGAACGGACCATTATTCATCCGACGGCGTGCACCAAACACTAACAAATCATTAAACCCGATATTAACATTATGATACATAATTTATATACACCGCGTAGACAACAATATGATAACATTTGTCTTTAATTTTAAATCGATGTATATGTTTTGGGAATTTTCGGAAAAACATATAAAACCAGCTTTGGTATTGTCGATCCACGGATAGTGATCGATGGAAAGGGAAATTTGGAATCTAGATGTTCATGATTGTCATTCATGCATGCGCGAAAGTGGTATGCTCTCTTTTGGAATGGAGTATATACACTGTTTTATATGTTTTATGTAATATAGAAAAACATATTACAATATAGCATTCATTAATATATTCTTTGGTATCAATTATTATATCAAAATACCGTATTATGTACATATTAAATAGTTGTAAGCAAAAAGTAAACCACTGAACATTTTCAGATCATTAATGTGTTATTTTATTAATACAATCAATAATGTATTGCTAAAAACTTTGACCTCTGCTCAAAAACTGTTTGAATATCAGCTTATTTTTCATTTATATTTATTATAATTTACTAGTTAAATGTAACATATTTCTTTTAGCTTATAAAATAATAATTTATAATTAAAAGTAAAAAAAAAGTTATTCATTTTTTTAAAAAATAAAACATTTTTACAATAGTAATTAAATACAAATATATAACATATTTATAATTTACTGTTAAAACTTTTTTATATTAGAACTTTCCAAATACTTGTTTTATTCCCTGAATTTAAGCATGCTGATTTATATGGCGTAAATCAGGCGTATCAAGATTTATACCTGAGTATCATATTATATTGTAAAAAGTGTAGTGTGTATACGGTATATATCCTCCAACACAGCATAGATTACAAATTAATTTATATTCTATGATAAACACATTAAATTTTACATTTTAAATGGGATTAACAATTTATGTATTGTAAAGTTTTCAAAACTTTAAATTTCATTAGAATTTCAATTTTAATAATTGATTTTATAAATATATCAGAAGATAGGTATTATTAAAAATTATTAAACTAATAATATTTAATAGTAAATAAGTAGGTAGTTTTTTATCAGTCAATATTAAAAAAATTTAATTGGTTTTACATTGTAATGCAGACACATACATAATGCATAGATTTTATTTTTGTATAAGAACAATATTGAACCTAAATAATATAATAAGCAACGTTTCATTCAAACTAGGTATGTACATTATGACATAAAAAATATAATTGAGTAATGTCTTAATAACTTTGGAATATTGAACATTTGATAGTTTAATAGAACAAGGCCTACTTCAAATACTACAAAATTAATATACATAATATATAATTAAAAACACAATACGTTGATATTTGGCTAACCAGTGTTGGACCTTTGGAGCAATTGATTGAATCTGTTTGCAATCACAATAGAAGTGTCGAAAAAACGTTTTACACAATTTGTAAGGCATACTTCTGCTTTTCCTCCAAGTTTGGCAGATGGTTTATCTACACATTTTTCCCAACATATTTCACTGATTTCTTGTATCTAAAACAATAAATTTTATAATACATATAAATTATAAGAAAACAAACAAAAAACTATAGCACAATTGTTTTAATAAACGTTTTACTTGAGCATTTAATTGAGCTTTTTGTTGTTCCATCATTATAACTTTTTGTATTTCTTCAGCTTTTAGTTTGTCAGAGCCACCAGATCCTTCCAAATTAAAACTATCATTGGTATTACCGAATAAATCTGCCATTATTTAAAATTTATTCTGAAAGTTTGTCAAATAATATTTTAATTTGTTATTATAAATATCAAATATCGTATAAACACTATAAACTATTATAATAATTCACGTGTGACAAAATATAGTAGTATCAGTATGGGAAATAAATGGAATAATTATATACTGATAAGAAGCCGGCATTTATCATTATTTCTTCAATTATTGTTTCATGGCTGCCAACAAACAAACACTAAAGACAGAGGGTAAAATTCTTAGATAATACACACTTACATTTTATTCATTTTCGTTGCTAATTTAATAAAATTGTCCACGAATCCATTGTTGCTTATTTAAACTGGTATTCAACAATATCGTGTCGCTACCAGTGGGCGGATCTAGTGAGAGGGCACTAGGGTACGTCCTGTTAAGTGACCCTGGAAAATTTTTGGATAGCTTTATATTTTTATAATTATATATTTAGAAATTAAATAAATACATATAGGTTTTATATATATATATATATATATATTATATACATTTACTAATTTACTATAATATTTTTACTGTAGGAAATAAAAAGTACATATATACTAGGTATATAAATTGTATCAATATATTAAATAATTAATTATAATTATGTATAAAATATTTAAATCTGTATTAAAATACATTCTTTTTTATATTCTATATTAGTTTAAAAATAGATTTTACAAAAATATAAATAAAGTGCCTCCTCTGACAACATTTTTTGGATTCACTGGACTCGCTACAACCAAATGTACACGTAGCTGTAGATTAGATTGCATAGGATTTCAGGCGTTAAACCTTAAAATTATCGTTGAGAATAGTATCACAATATTATATTTAAATCTAATGACCACTAATGATCATGTCGAACAGCAATCTAGTAATACCATAATACGGTGAAAATGTTTTTGTTTTTTTGAAAAAGTACTTAAAAACGATTATTATTGTGTAAATTATAATCGCATCGTTTATTTTTTCTAGATTTGCAAGAGGCACAAAAGTTTGTGGAACAATTGGACTACGATTATTCAGCAGTGGCGGCTGACGCTGCGTTGCAACAAATGCCCGCCGCCGCCGACCTGTTGTGGTACGACTACGGAGGCGTCGGCGGCGGCAGCATGGTCGGCGGATCTCCGTCTCCGATGACGGCCTTATTGATTGGGGGCGACAAGCGTGCTGGAGGCACTACTCAGTCGAACAGTGGTAACATATGGTTTGGACCGCGATTGGGCCGCAGGAAACGGCGCGGCGGTAGTGGGTCCGCGTTCAACGGTGCAGTCCTCGGCGGTGTGCAACCGGTGGACGCGAACGCCGTTAAACCGGTCGCGACGCAAGAAACGGGGACCGTGGCCGGCGTGACGACAGCGGCCGAACAAGCAGACGTTACAAACCTGATCAAACATGCACCTTGGATACTTGTCCCGATCATCGAGAACACGCGTGAGCATAAGATATATTTTGGTGACTTTTTGGTCAGTTTTTAGCTCTTTTCATACCAAAATAATCATATATTATTATAAATAGTATAGGACCAAACTACTAACTACATAAAAAAAATGATTAATACGTGCTAAGATTTATATGTAATAAAAAATGGTAACATACCTATTGATATTAAATAATTTTCACATAAAAAACAAACATGACAGGTTTTATCACTTGTCAAAAAGAAGGGGATGAATTAAAAAAATGTTTTTAAGAAAGACAATAACAATAACGATTAATTATTAATTAATTGATTATTATTAATTTAATAATATCTGGCGATAATTATTAAATAATATATACGAAAATGAGTAATACATTTTTAATTATTTAGGTATAAATTTGAAATTTCCAAGTTAGGTAAGGCTTGAAGGGTAAAGCCAAATCCCCTTAAACTATTTCTAAAACAGAAATAATTTATGCTATACTGCTGTGTAACTAAGCTGCATTATTAGTTACAAATGAAACAAGTAACTAAATTTAAAAATAATTCGTTACGTTACATTTTTCACTAAAAAGTAATTATAAGTTATAAAGACGTTACTTTTGTGATTCTCGAATTATGCACGATAAAATGAAACGCACCGTATATTATATATTTTTCATCACGAGACGACCGCATATGGTGGTTAGTTCAAATACTTGTTGCGTGAGGAGAATTACAGATTTGCTGATATTATATATTGTCATTTGTCAACTATATAATTTTATGTATGATTAATTGCTGTTCTCAAATTTAAAATGTGAGGGCGGTACCGATATAAATATACCTAACCTAACTGTGTTCTGCATGGAAAACACGACGTAATACAAAATTATGTTCAAAACATTCGACGTTTTTATAAACATCTACTAAAATAAGTTGCCCGAAATAAGAATAACAAATCGTTAAGTCATAAAATAACCACGTCATCTGTTGTTTTTCGCATGTTTCTTTCCCTCGAGTTTCGGAGTGTTTTTTTGCACCTAATGGAATTCATTCGATAATATTACGTAGGTGTACAAATAGTTTTATTTTTATCAAATTCAAACGAATATCTTTGTAAAGATGTTATTAGCATAGATACGATTTTTAAATTCAACATTTTTACCAGCCATCCGTGTAGCATAGATTAAATGGTTATAGTAAAACAGTATCGATTTTCGATATAAATTTTTTTTAAAATTATTTTGATAAATCCAATTTTTTAGGGGATTTTTTAATGTTTTAAAGCATTTTTCCTAAAATGTTTATAATTATCTCTCACAAATATAATTAATAATTAAAAATAAAATTAACAGTTTTACATCCAGTTTTTCCCTTCTAACAACGTGTTATGCTGTGCTACCTGGTCTGCTGACATACCTATCACGTTTCAAGTGGTGACACGGTTAACTAGGACATGACGTTTTAATTAAATAAATGATTGAGCTTTTTCGTGTTATTATGGTCAGCTTACTTACATTGTTGAATCCTGACACCTTCACGCTAAAAAAACCATAGGCTACCCGTTAATCGGACATAGAACTTGTGCGCCGAAACATGCGACCACTCGACTACGACCGAACCGCATTAAAAATAATAGAATACAATTGTATTAATTTTTTTAGGGAATTTTTAGAGAATTAAAATGTATATTATCACTAATATAATAAATGTATTATCCGTAACATTAAATTGCGTAAACTTCTTTTCGTTTATATTTTCAGTGTATAATCAGATGAAGCAGAACACGAGAACCGGAAGGTCGTCGTCCGAAGACGAGGACGAGGCAGGCTCATCGTCACGGCACATGGCCCGGTCGCCGCCGTTTTCACCGCCGTTCTCGCCACGTCTGGGCCGACAGGTTCCACCCATTCCAAGATTGGGACGGCAAGCGTTCCTGTACCGTCGGGACGCCAGGAGCGCGTCGTACCCACAGACGTCGTCGGCGACGCTTAGGCAACCACCGCATAATGGACATCAGCAGCTGTCCTCACCGGTAGCCACCGTGGCCGCGACACGACTTCACGCTGTCGCGTAAAGCAATGTGTTTCGATTAATTGCATATTATGCAAATATGAATTGTAAAATTAAAAAGCTAAAAAAAATCGGTTAAAAAATATTTACAAATTGTGTAGCGTAGTCAGTATTTTTTGTAGAACATAATAATAGGAATACCTAATATAAATTATATTATATATATTTGAATATTTCATTTTTTTAAAATAAAGTGGGAAGGTCGATTCCGTAAGTTCCTCCTTCGTCCCTTCGGTCCTCGGAGAAATTAGTAGTTTATTATAATTAAGATTTGAGTATTACCCATGTGAGGACTCAATTTTTTTTTTTTATTCCATACGTTCAATTGTTTTCACGAAATAAAAATTTTAAAATAACTGAAACAGTAATTTTGTGGATATTTCACCATTTTTTGGTAGTTTTTCTTCTCCCAAGCAGTGACGTAGGCTTTTACTTTATTTAGCTCATTTTTTGAATTTCTTAAAGTTTTTCCTTGAGACTTTGATAGAAGAAAAACTACAAAAAAGGCGAAAATTCGACATAATGTACAAACATAAATTGATTTAAAATATTTTGTGATAAATAATTAAATTTTGAACGTAAGGACTTGAACATTTTTTTGAGAATCCACATTATGTGTCTTACATATCAGAACAATTTTTTGAATGGTTTGGTTG
This sequence comes from Eriosoma lanigerum, assembly GCA_013282895.1. Taxonomy (NCBI): domain Eukaryota; kingdom Metazoa; phylum Arthropoda; class Insecta; order Hemiptera; family Aphididae; genus Eriosoma; species Eriosoma lanigerum. The sequence continues at coordinate 25,671,386 of CM023358.1, read as the reverse complement.
ATTTCTAACTAAATATAGAGATTTAAAATGTATCTAAAAATGTTAAATATTTCCTGCGACTTTGGGTTTAACGGTTGGAAACCGTATAGGAGCATAATAATATACTAATTATCTTAGGTATGTACAAAATATTTTGAAAATCGTAAGTCATTTTTTTTTTTTTTTAAACACCTTCAAACTTTAACATTTGTCATTGTTGTTTAATTTTTTATGTTTTTAAAAGTCTGAAAACACTTTTCTGGAAGAAATAATAATGATCCGATTATAACAAGTAGGGTAAATAATATGCTTTCGGTAGAAAATTGCAGATTGTTGGTGATCTACCCTGATTTCTACTCAAAAAAATATTTTCAATAAAAAAAGATATCTTTGTAAAACCAATAAAAAATGAATATTCCTGAATTTAATAATAAAATTCATGACTAAATACCTCCACTGGAAGGCTCCTTTGCTCTGTTCTTTTATGTCATAACTATGAATATATTAAATAAAGTTTGCGAATGTAGAAACAGCTAATAGTCTAAATACAATTAATGTAAGAAAAAAAAAATTCAAAGAGTAAAACCATAGTTTACTAAGGAGCAAGTTCAGGGATTTTTAATTTCACCCCAAATATAATAATGTTTTTTTTTTTTTTTTAATTGCACTCTTAAATAAATATAAACAAATGCTAGCATCTGTTTTCTACCATTATCAAATATCAATTGATATAGGTAGGTATTCAATATATTTCAAACATTTTTCATACCTAGCATAGAATCTAGACAAGTCTTATTTGGAACTTTGTCGTTGAATAAATTTTAATATCTTGCTATAACCAAATAAATTAGCAATACTGTTCTTAGTGCAATTCACTTCAAACACTAAAATTGAAACTCACTGCCTTAAAAAATAGCTACTATGCTAATAATTTTTGTTTTTATTTGAAATAAATTATTACTATACAACGAAATGAACAATTAAAATTGATATTATATTATGTTTATATGAGTTTGATTCAGACGATATACATGAGTTGGTTTAGAAACCATCTATTGGCCACACTTAATGGTTTATTAACGGATTTTATTTTAATTAAATATTACTTACACGAGATAATATCAATTCATTTTTAGTCTGCGACGTGGATTTCCTGGTCGAGTTAGAATTGAAAAATAATTGATATAATTTATCCAGTTTCTAGTATACATATAATAAAAATATACTTAAACTATCTATGAAATGTAACAATTATGGAGTCAATTCAACCCAACGAATTTAATATTCTATTAGGTTTTCTGTACAATCATTATTTGAAATTACATCAATTTGTCCACTAAAATTATCACTGGTATGTGATATTCCCTCTAAATAAGCCTCTGTGTAAGTTTGAGACTATAATATCGTTATAATTCGATGTATTCACCGTAGCCTGATATTTACATGGGGATACAATATCGTTTCTTAAAATATTTTGAATAGGTACTATTACGACGTTATTATTATTATTAGCCTGTTTGGGACGGAAGACGTATTATTTTCTAATGAGGTGTTGTTTAACTAAACGTCACCGTGTGTTTTTTTTCCGAAACACAGTCCGTCGTTCTCGTGCCCCAGACAATATTATTCATTATCGTTATATTATTACAATATTAGATAGTCTCACAAACACGTGTCACACAGCCGCGAGTCACAATACAAATTTATTAGGTACAATTGAATCGGTTTTTATTACTTATAATTATCTAAAAATATATATAAGTATTATAGAATAATAATGTACATGCATATTATTGTATTTTCGACAAACGAAAAATGTTGGTGTGTTTTATTATTATTTGTTATTTATTAATTGATGTGTTTATAAAATTGCAACATATTTATGTTAAAACATTGGATATTGATTGACTAGTCATAATAAGTTTTAATTTTTAAATATTATAAAATACTAAAAATTAATTCATCTAACATTATCATATAGTCTCATTGTCTCAATCAAAGTATAAATAAATTACTAAAATAGTTCTCAAAATTGATAATTGGTATACAAATGCAGGAACATTGATAATATTATAATTAGTAATATTATAGTATAATATTAATAGTTATTATCATTTGAGTTATGAGTGTAATAGTTAAACTGTTAAATATTGAAAATTATATATGTTTTGTTATTTAACCGGTTGGTAACAATAATTATATTAATTGGTATACATTTCAGATATCCAAATTTGAATTATTTATATTTTCGTATTATTCTTTTACGATTTTGTTGAAAGTCAACTATGTTCTGTAAATTGATTTAAATTGAACTAAATAATATAATAACCAATTATAATTAAATAATCGTTAAATAAACGCCTCAAAATATAATATTCAGCGATAACAAATTTCAACTAAATAGATTATTATTTTTTTAATGGCATAAAGCAGTAGAATGGTTTTTTTTTTCATTGAAATGAAACATTATTTTTATGAAACTACGTATAAAATAAATTTGTGACAAATGCCATTAATCTTATATACCTTAAATGCCTAAATATAATTGAATTCATTGCAGCTATTATACGTGTAAGTATTATATAATATCTATATTATTTTTTGTACATTTTTGTTTACACTTTATCTATAAAATAAAAATTAATTTACACGCATAATAATAATATATAAATATAATAATTATAACGTTATAATTGTAATAATAATTGAACTTATACCTATATCGTATAATACACACGAATTGTAATAATATTATGTATACAGTATGCACATTTCACATACACAAAGTGATCAAAATTTGTCGTAACAATTATTTTTTTAAATTGTTTATCTACGATTTTCATAACGTATTATATTATTCTAATCACTCTGTATACGCATGTTATAACAAAAATTATTTATACAATTTGTGATTTAAAAAAATCTATATGAACTCTGCGTGTCTATAAAATATATAACTATATATTATTATTTATTATTGTATTATGTCTATAATATTATAATCTAAAGACTTGATATTTAAAAATAAATCTAAGAAAACATAATAGGTATTTAAATGTCCAATCTTTTTTCTCTCATTAACATAACCGTTTAAAATTATATTATTCAAACAGGTGGTTAGGTTTTTTCATAAATATTTTATATTATTATTATACAACAAATAATAATAATTGTGCGGCTTTTTTTTTCGCCATAAATTAACTAAAAAACTATACATAAATAAGTCCAATAAATTGGTGAATTTAGACATTCAAAACATTGTACATTTTACAGAATGATCAGAATTTTATATTACAAAAATTGTGAAAATTACATGATAATACGATCTCAATGCAACCTCTGTTATTTTTATAACACAATATTCCGATCACTTTATATAATATCGCGTACATTTTTATAGACATGATGTGTCATATACTTTTATACGAATCGTATGAAAGCGTCTTGGAAATTTGTAATTTTTTCTTCATAAATCCAAAGAAGTTCTTTCCAAAAACGATTTCTTAATTTTATATAGTTACGGGTTACCTATTCTTCCGCGTTCGCTCGGGAAAAAGTTTGTAGTTTTTTACATTATTAAAACACAAACAATAATTATTGTACGAAATGTTTTACACTTGTTCCTGCTTCAGTTCCAAAGCCCAAACGTCTTGCGGCCAACCGGTCCTACCTTTGCTCCGTTTGTGTCGGTGCTGAAGGTGATGCATTTCGTGGTGAATTCGGTTATGGTCGTCGCAAGTCACCGCCGGGCCCATATGGTTTTGCGCGCTCGGCATCTATAATTAAAAAATGATTTAAAACATATTTATGCAATTATGCTGATTGTTAGTATGTGGGTTTTATATAAAAAAAACCAAATCGAGCAGTGGAATTATTTGGAGTTTGAACCATAGACTACATGAAAACAGATTGGTCACTCGGTCAAAATGCTAAGAAGGTTTTATTGTATGCTACAAAATCAGTATAAACACAAAATTAAGTAAAACATTGTCCTATACGCGATTATATGTTAATATAGTAAATATGTTTATCTATTAGTACTGTTTTTCATGTAATCTGTGATACTAGTATCTAAAATCATGTTATCTATAAACATCATTTAACTTATTATAAGATAAGATAGCGGTGCAGAGAAACAGTCGCATTTTATAAACAATCTTTTAAGATATGAAATCCTTGACTTTTTCGAAAATCGCCGAATGCGCATAGCGATAGGTTTATAGGTGACGTAAGAGTGACAAATATAACTTAAATATTTTTTATCTTATCGATAGAGACGATAGTTTATAGTCCACCTTCTACCCCCTCCCCTGATCCTTTGTAAGGGTGCCAAATCAACCCTAGCCTACCGGCGACTAACTCTTTAATCAGGCCCTGAATATTTTTTTAAAAGTTTAATCGTAATTAATTAAGTTAATTTCTATAGATGGATTGTTTTTACTTTAGAATGATTTAAAGTACACAAAAAAAAAAATATTATGTTTACATAATAATAAAAATTATTATTATTATTATAATTATATACCGATAGAATTAATCATGATTGCCTTGAAATTTTTTTCGGTACATTTCGAAAACAAAATTCAAATTATCAACAACTTTATACTTATATACTTGAATTTAATATTCAAAATTTGTTAGGGTGAACTCTTAAGAATTGCACCTATATTTTATAAATATGATTCACATTATGTTTTAAACAAACTTAATTTATTAACCAACTAATTGTTAGTTTATTTTATAATATAATATTTTTACATTTCATACAACCATACCACAGACTATATGAAAATATTTTTATTTTTATTTTTCATATAGTCTGTGATCATACTTATATATACTTATAGTTAGATGTTAATGAGTAGTTTGTACAATAGTATTGTAATATATGTGCGAAATAATTTAGACTATATTACACTGTAACACTGATTACATAGCATCCAATCATATTTTCGTATAAAAGTTTCTTTTGTTCTCGACTGATCGATCCATCTAGTTTCATATAAAACCAGTCTGTGTTCTAGCCGTTTGTTATAAATTGAAATGTATACCGATTGACAATTATATTGTGTGAACCGCGGTATATCCGCGTAATGGACCATCATATAGGCAATTTTGCTTTAATTTCTTTTCCTTATATTTAATTCCTTTATTTTGTTTTGCAATTTTTAGATAATTTTAATGTAATTTTTTTAATGCTTTAGTCTTTCGAACTAAATTTAAACAAAATGTTAGATCATTTTTGTGTTCCGGGCCCTTCTAATGATATTTAATGATGCGTGGTTCAACCCTACTTCATTCATCCCCTCGTATCACACGCCAAACGATTATATACTCCGATGCGGTAATATTATAATATGGAATCGTCTGATATTTCCTTTCACGCCCATTCATAAATAGTGTCACGTGTCAAATATTAAATAATGTAATAATAATAATAATATGTAATAGGATTATTATGTTTATTTGACGATTGTTCGCCTGTGACGACAAAATAATATTGTTACTCTTACCATAATCGAGTTAGCGTTCCAACCGCGGGTATGGTATATAAAATATAATAATATTTACTTCGTAATTATCTGCTCAAATATAATTTAAAAAATATAGTAGCTATATCTTTGTTATAATACGTATAATAAGGGTCGTGACGGCGACAATCACGCATTAATAATTATTAATATATTTGCACTATATAATATTATTATTATTATTATTATTCCACTATACCACAGTACCACGATATTGAACAAAGACATTACGTGGATCGTGGTAATGCGTTCGGTATATTATATTATACAATTTAAATGGTATACTCGGTGCCCATACGTCGTCATTTATAGTGTCATTATCGGCATTATAGTTTTTACTGCGGTGATAATATGATATAATAATGATGACGAGGTATTGACGAGGTATGTATTTAAAATGTTTAAATATTTATCCTATAATATTATAATATATTGTTTTAGGTTTTAATATAACTAGGCAGGCCGAGGATTATTTTTCTGGGGAAGAGGGTTAATTGTTAATTGTTATATAAACTGTCAAGAAATTCGTTGCGTTATACCGGTATAGATATTTTATATAAATATTATCTTATTATGGTAACGGTTTTATGATAGTCAACTCTTTGTTTAAACCTTTAGACTATAATCATAATTTAACTATGATTATTGATTATATTATTATACATTAATTTTATTCGATATTATTTAACAAATTTCATGTGAGAGGGAGGGTTGAAAAACCTACAGCTAACCTGACCACGGGTATGCTTCTCGCTATATATTATGCGACGATGAGATTGATTTTTGATTATTCGATTTCAATATTACATCTATATTGACAGCGATATAATTTATAATATAAACATCTAAATAACGTTTAATTTTTAAAGATTCTAAACGCTGATCGTAAATCGTTTGTCGACTCATATTTTTCGAGTGGTTCAGTGCCTGTTAAAAATAGTCTATAAACGAATTTTATTTCGTGTGTTTTAATGTGCTAGATTTTTTATTTTTATTTTTTCACACAGAAAATCGATTATGAATAGTAAATGGAGAACGTTATACCCGCATGTTCTGTCTTCTTGTGACGTTTAGATTGAACTTAAAGTATAACCATCTATTAGACAATTTAAAGAGAAGGATATTTTAGAGGGAATGTCATATCCGTTTTGTAAAATATCATCTGACAAAGAAATTATAATGTATTAAATTTTATATTTTTTTAACACGCTGTAACTTCGTTGCCTGCAGTAAGTATTCGTATTTTACAAAACGTATTGACTAATTCCTTCCATAATATTATTTCATATTTGTTTTAAATTTGCTAATAGATTTTTATAATCAAGTTTAACCTAAACGTTACAATTTTTGTTCTACGGATGTTAAAATTATATCTTCTTAACGAGTACCTTATTATTCATAATTAGAAAATAATTTTTGGTTTGAGATTGTTTCTTTCCAAGAAACAATATTTACAAAAATAATCGTATGTCCATAATTTGTTTTTAACAAAAAATACATACTTGTTGAGTTTTCACGTGTGAAGTGGCCACGACCACAGTGCTCGCTGTTGTAACCGGTTGTTGTGCCGCGACTGGACGCCTGGACGACGAGTGCGCAGACAGGTCGGCTTTGAAACCGTCCGTTTCCGGATCGTCACTGTCCAACACGGTCATCAGGTAGCTGATATACGACGTAGCCAACCTTAGCGTCTTGATCTTGGACAGCTTGGTGTCCGAAGGCACGTTGGGTATGCAGTCTCTGAGATCGGAGAACGCGTTGTTGATACTTTGCGTCCGGCGTCGTTCCTTTTTGTTGGCCGTGTTCCTTCGTTTGATCACACGCACCACCGGCACCACCGACGGCGCACCAGAGTCTGAAACGCTGCACAGTGCAGGTTGAAGTAGTTTGTTATCGCTGTCAACGTTGTTGTTGTTGTTTTGGTGTAGAACATGATACTGGGCAAAATAGAAAAAGAAGATAATTAGTATCAGATAATCAGTATGAGAAATGGATGTGCATCCTAATTTACTATATCATAATAATTATTACTACTAATAACTATACTAATTTATATAAAAATTAAAAATAAAAAATTGAGTATTACAGTAGGTTAGGTTAAAGCATTAGGTATTTGACAGTCCTAGTGGAGATTTGCTCTGAAGGAAGAGAAAAAGGAAAAAATGTCAAATATTCGCTATACACCCTGTATATCAGAGTTGCAGGATGTGGTATTTAGAACAATTCACCGTTTATTTATTTCAAATAACTACGTTGTTTAAAATAAAGTTATAAAGGGATTTATCGAGTTTTAACAAAAAACCAGGACAGTAATGTATACTATCTTCTATTATAATGTCAATATTCATTCGTAATTAGGAGGTTGTTATATTATAATATATACGATATACCAACACAATTTATATAATTATAATATGTTATATCGATATAATTATTAGCTTTTCGTTGAGTTACTTTTTGTGAAAAAGACAGCTATAGTGTTCCAATTTAATTGTTATTTAATTTATCACAATGACATAATAGGTATACGAATTGAATATATTTAACCATTAGTATAGTTATTAACGATTATTAAGAAACAAATTATTTTTATTCCTAGGTATAATGCAGAATTTTCAAAAGGTTCTACGAGTATATTACCTACAATATATAACTGTGTAGGTAGGTATTTATCGTTAATAAAACATTTAATACCAAATTTTGATATATTCGAAAATGTTTACGAAAATCATTACGCATTACATCTATAAAATTAAACGGTAAACGAGTTTCGTATTATGTCTAATAATATGATAATAATATTATTTTACATACAATTAAGTACCTATCTAAACAGACGTTTTTGCACGAGGTGAAAAACAAATCGTAGGTGCAATAAAATCAATCGTGGTGATATAAGAAATAATTAGTATAATTATTTTAATTTTTGAATTAATAAAATATTTTAATAATGAATTACAGTATTATGGAAAATATTCTGATTTCGATGGGACAAAAAACAAAATTTTACATTAAATAATTTTGTTATTTTTACATTTATAATACAAAAATATTTTTATAAATATATTTTATATCATATTTCAATTAATTTTTTTCAATTAGGTAGTTCAAACTTAAGGTTAGGTCAGAAAATTAAATTTACCAATGAGATCAATATGTTTTTATTATATTATTATTTATTATTTAATAAAAATTAAAAATGATATAATATTTTATGTCCATAGGTATATAATATTTTGCTAATTTGTTTTTCTTGGGGTACCTACTTACTTAAGTGCATGCATGTTTCAGCAATTTTAAGTGCGTTAACATCCGATCTCAAGACTTATTTAAAATATAATTAACTGTAAATCGTTGTTTTTTCCCCTAGTTGTTTTTCACTTTTTGGGGTCGAACATTGCTTATTTATGAATATATACCAAGTATCATTATCGTGAAGAATCAACACGTGTTACAGCTAGGTACATAAATCCCAATCCATCTCAGGGAAATACAAATAAAATGTTTTAACAGGAAAGTTAAATACAATAATTAATGCAACATAAGTTGTAACGCTCGAGAGAAAGTGACGATTTACTTTTTACTTTAACTCGAATTCCAATCGCGGTTAAATTAATTTAAACAGTAAATTTGTAAGTACAAGTTTAATGTAAACCTTACAAAATTATTACATAATTACAAATTACATTTTAATTTATTTAAATAGTGATTATAATATTATACTCAGTGACAATACTTCATAATATATTACTCAAGTTTTGGTTGCAATCTAACGTAAATATATGATAATTTCCCGGTCAAACATATTCTGCAGCAGTAGCGTATTTAGAATTTTGTCAAGGGGGGATATAGAATGGCAATATTATTAAATATTTTTTTTGACCAAGATTAAACCCCCTATTCTCTAACCATCGTAAACAATGCGTGTTAGGTTAGCATTTTAATATTCTTATAGGTAGTTATACAAAGTAATTTATTTTATATCAGTTTTCGAAAAATATCTCTAGAAAAAATAAGTCAAGGGAGGGGATTTATCTTCCATATTCCCCTCCCCTCCATAAATACACCACTGTTCTACAGTAATTATATAATTAATAATTAAAAAGTATAAATTATAAAACATGTACCTATACATAAATAATATATTCTAAAAGAACTACCGATAAATATTTTTAAAAAAGGAAAGAGCGAAATCTCACTTAACCTAGCCAAATGTAACAATAAATACAATCATATCGGGATCAGTTAGGTTAGGTTAGGTTAGGTTAGGTGATATGGACAAATATAAATGTATATATATATAGGGACACTCAGTTATATTTATAAACATAGGGCCTCATAGGGCTCGACCTAACCTGCTGTTGAATTACGATGGACGGTGTTCGATCGAGTTGGCCCGACGTGGCGTACGGGTCGTCGTTATCGCAGTAATTGCTGGCGATGGCCACCGTTGCTGCCGAGGAGTTCATGTCGCACGCGTCGGCTGCGTTGTTGTTGTCGTACGGTGGCAGCGGTTTGTCGTCGTAACCAATCAAGTGTTGCTGATGGTAACTTGCTGCTGTTGCCGCACCACTACCATCGTAGTAACCGATTGCGCTGTGTCCGTATTGGTGTTGGTGGTGCTGCGGATGATGGTGGTAAAGGCCACCGTTGTAGTCGAAATTTGTGGCGGACGGTCCGTATTTATTGTACGTGATGTCCTCGTAAGACGTGGACTCGTCGTCCACGAAAGATGACGACGAGGACGCCGTGCTTCCGGCCGGGTGCCCGACCACGCACGTCACCAGCTGTCCCGCGGTGATGCCGGGCGTCCAGTAGGACGGCGACAGGTCTTGAATTACGAACCGTCCGTCTCCGCCCGACGACGAAGATGCATTCGCACACTCTTGTTTTACAGCTGTAAAGCGAACAATTTTTTTTTTAGACGAAAATTGGACTATTTTTTAGACAATTTTTTTTGTAAAATTTAACAAATACAAAATCATAAAAATACACTTAATAAAAAAAAAAAATATATACAATAATAAAAAAAATATATTAACTATATAGAACGGTTTGGGGAAACTTCCAAATCCCCAGATATTCACGATATTTTGGTTATTACCAGTATAAACCATGGTATATGTGCTACAAATATATAAGTGTTGCAGTAGGTATATAATTAATTTATATTTTATACCAATGATAAAATTTTTAAAAATGATGTGTTTCAATATTCATTCATCATTGAACCTTCAAATAAAATTTCATATGAAATATACTTCATAATTCTAATTAAATGGTTCGGAATTATATGCCCGACAGTATACGGGTTCATAACCTAATCTAACCTAATCTAACTACCTAAATACGTCATTTTGTATGCTTTAAAAAGTCAAGAAATTACTCTAAAAAGTAATCTCAAAATTGCTCAATTTACTTAATTTATAAAATATATGAAAAAAGAAGGTTTTTTTGATGGAGGGGAGGAACAAAGCATACGATAATGTATATGCAACAAATTTAAATGTACAATATAAATAGTTTATTCTAAACATTAAGTTAAAACAAATTTTTTTTTTAAATTGTTAAGTACAATAATATGTAATTGTTTTGCAAATTTAATCGATGTCACTTAAAAACTTAAAAGTGTTAATTTTTGCGCATTTGTTTCATAATAAAAAAAATATAGTAAAAGTAAAATGGATTTCTGTATCACTGGAAGTTAATTTTTATAGATATAAGTAAGTCAAACAAGATATGCAAAATTCTACAAAATCCGAACCATACTTTGTTATCATAACAATACTATGTATGTAAATCCATTTGCCTTCTTTAATAATTTTCACGTTTTAGTTGACAATTAAACATTGGAAATTTGAAATTGATTATCGCAACTCACAAGATCGTAAATTTGTGATAAAAAACTTGTTTGATAATACAATAATCATAAGCGTACGCAGAATTGAATTGTAGGTAAAAAGTAAGGCCTTTTTTTTTTTGATAACATTATCCAGATTATTATTCGTAGGGATGCGAATAGTTTTTTTAAAATTAATATAATATTATAAACCCGAAATAAAAAGTAACCTGCTATTACTTATTAGATTAGGTTAGGTCAGATATAATACCCTTTAGGTATTTATTATATTTAATAGAATATTTTACATAAATGTATTTTATAAAAGATATATTTAATAAATACATTTTTTCCTCCCATTATACGAGTAAGTTAGTAGGTATATTTTTAAAAAGACGTTTTTAATTTATTGGAATATAAAGCATAAAATTGGTATTTTTTAGTATTATTAAATTTCGGAGATTTTAAAATTGTGGGCCCTTAAGTCATAATATCAGGTGGTTAGGTGCCTAGGCACACTCGGCACACCACGTGCGCACGTCTTATGATAATAATATTATATTATTCCATCTCTATATGTCTGAAGCGTCTGATAGGTCATTTTATAAGTTTACCACGTATGTAAACTACCTATGAGAAAACTTGAAAAAAATTTAAAGTACCTACGATCAAAATTGTATTGGTTATCATGAAAAACTTAAAATCAATTTCATCAAAAATTACGATATCCATAAATTTTATCGTTTTTCCGTCATTTTTTGGTAATTTTTCTTCACCCAAAAAACATTTTAAAGAAATTCGAAAAATATTTAATATTCAAATTTTAGAAGCTTATAAAAAAAAGTTATCGGTTTTAAAAATATTTTGGAAATAGATTAAGTAGTATTTGAGTATGCTTCTATACAATTTTTAAACCGTTAAACCCAAAATTGCATATAATATCAAACATTTTTGGAAAAAATTTCAAAGCTCTATACTTAGTCACAAAATCTACCAATCGTTTCAATACTCAAAAACATTTTAAGTCTCTATGATCAAAACCTAATTAGTTATCACGAAATCAAAAAAATTTAAATGACGGAAACCGTAATTTTGCCGATTTTCCGCCATTTTTTGGTAGTTTTTCGTCTCCCAAGGAAAAATTTTTGAGAAATTCGAAAAATGAGCTAAACAAAGTACCAACTAGATGCAATTTGCTACCAAAAGCATGTACTATTATTGGTAACTGGACCATTATTTCTATCTGAAAAAATGTTTACACAAAAATAATATCTTTGTAGAACCAAATTAAATAACAGCAATTATATAATATTTAATTGGGCTTTAAAAATTTCACACAATTGATTACTTTTGGGGAAAGTAATTCATAATCGTTAGAAATATATACCTACACTATGCATATATATTTGGAATATTTTACTTAATTAGATATAATAATATTATTCTATTTTGGCGTGACGATCCTAATTCCTAATAATTCAATAAATTGATTTATAGACTATGCAAAACGCATTCGTAAATAATTGTCGATTTTTATCAATATTAAAAAACAACCAGAAATATATAAAAATAATAAATAAAAAATTCAAGGTTTTTTGGTGTGTGGTAGTCGATTAGTATAACTACAAATTTACCTAACCCATAAAAAACTTACCGTATTTTTCATTTATTTACATATTTTATACATTATAAAAAAATTGTATATTGGAAAAATATGCAGTTATGGTGTGTTGATAAAAAAATGCATTTGAATAATATAAATGGTTAGGTTAAGTTACAAAGAAATGATAAACTTTTTAGTATGTATTTTTAAATAAGAGTACCTATAGTATATATATAAAACAGTAGGTATATTATTATTATTATTAATATAATAATAGGTAGTGCCGTTACTGCCATTATCGCCCATTTTATGAAAATTTCATAAAGTGTATCAAACTTTATGAAATTATATTGTGATATTTTTTATATTTAAAATAAAAGTATATGTCATTAAATGGTCCATTTTCATGAAATTGATGTCTTATTTCTTTTATGTTATTTATTTCACTGCATGCGAAAAGTAAAAACAAAAAGGTAGAAAGATTAGAGTAGATATTGAATTATTGAATAAAATATTTATTGTTATTAAAAACAAATATTACAGTTCTTAATGAAATTAGTTAATAGTTATTAATTACCGAAATAAAATTATTATTTCTCACACAATTGTTTGGACATTGGTTTGATACTTCGTTTTACTATAGTCCATCTTCATTATCGCGCTCAATGTCCGTTTTGTAAAAAAATGTACAGTTTAATAAAATTAAAAAATGAATACATATTTTTATCCGATTTTTTTCAGATGATTTAAATATATTTTAAAATACAAGTCTTCTAATTAAATCTGATTTTTTTTTAACTAGACTAGTAATAATTATTATAATATTGTAAATGTAAATAGTTAAGGCAAAGTAGGTTTTAGCACTAAAAAGTAATGTAAGTTTAGTAACGTAAAAGTACATAAATGCGTTAAAAGTAAAAATATTAAATTTTTTAAAAACGATTTAAAGTCTAGCACATTAAAGTACTCGAGACCGTCTCGTATTATAATTTATAATTACACGAATAAAATATAATATTTACCTGAATAATTCGGTTCATATTGTCGAGACGAATAGTTGATTATGTCGCTGGCCATCGCGCGCGCGCACTGCACTTTTCTTCGAACACTTTTTTTATATTATTATTATTATTTATTATAATATTATTTTACACTTATAATATATTAATTCCACCTGTATACGATTATATATCAAACCAAACAATAATAGTGCATAAATATTACGGGTAAATATATCGATATTATTCTATTATATCGAGATTAATAAATATTACGTATTATAATTGTAATATTATGACTGATAAATCGCAGTTTTAATAATAGGTATAACATAATATTATGCACTATACACTATACGTTAAATATACGGATAATACGGATCTAAACGGTACACGAGGAGCATATTATATATTATGATATCGGACCCGAGTGTTGTTTCTGCAATGAAACTATCCGGATCCCTGCAGGATAAATGTGTGCCACTTGTCTTGGCTCGCGTGTAAGTCCCGCCCATTCGTTTCCGAGGGGGCGTTCGTCGATATCACTATTTATGTTTTAATACGCGGGATACATAATAGTAATAATATTATAATATAGGTATACGCTTATACAGGGTACGCGTGCACAATAGAGTGCCGGAAACCGAGAGAAAACTTTTCAACATAACCGTGGTATAGATTTAAAATACGACAACTATAAAAATAAGTATTGATTTTGATATATCACTGCAGGGCAACGGCTAATATATAAAATTATTATTGTCTTTTATACATTGGATAAGTTAGGACTTCGTCAGTCAAACGCGTCAGAAACATGAAAATTATTTTGTACTGCTAATAATTTTATTATACGAATATAAAATGAAACGACACAAAAATCGCCCTCGTCAAATAATTATCATTTCAATTATAATTCCGATAACTTCATAAACAAAACGCAGTCTGCAAGTATATTCGTAATATACGTTATACAAAACAGACCGATTCAATTCAAATTTATAAATGATTACAAGTATATAATTAAAAATATATTTACGTTTTTTTTTTTTTTTTTTTTGTTAAATATCATGTTCATATTCGATATACTCTTGCTGTAATAATAGCTCAACTACTCTCGCTGGAATCACTGAAAGAAGCCTATTTGTTTATTCATACGGAGTAGATATAACTAAATTTAAAATAAAGCAATTTAAGCATAACATCTCAATTTGAAGTTCATTAAATTTTTTATGATATAAAAAATAGTTATTTTAATGATACAATTATATATATATAATTATAATATATATATGTACGATGTACCTATTGTAGATAGGGCTTCGGGAAAAAAATGGTACAAAAAATTCTCTCCCCTCGCAGCGATTCCAAAATAACAATATAGTATAGATTAGGCTAAGAATTTCCGATCACCCTGTATATGCTCTGTCCCTGTCTTGATGTCAAAATAATGAAACATAATAATTATATTTATTGTATTATGAAATATAATTATCAGAGATTATAATATACTAATACGATGTTTTTTTTTATGATGATCGCCTAATGCACATCCAGAGATAAATTATTATATATATACGGTGTGATTATAATATTGTTTTATTACACTCTGCAGAAATCTCCTCATTTTAATCCAAATATGCGTTTGGAACACGAATGGATTTAAAATTTAAAATCTTTTTTTTTAGAATGTCCTAAAATATTGCTCTCTAAGCACAAAATTCATTTAATTCATCAAATAATTTTAAAATGAAATTTATTTTGCATTTATTAGAAATTTTAAAACATATTTCGTATATTTTGCAAGTTAGTGAAATTAAAGTGGAAGTCTAAAAAGTACACTTTTTAACCTTCTTATTAGTACATTTGTGCAATTGTATTTTTAATTGCATTTTTGTTTGTTTTTATAAACCATTTAAATTTACACCCTAAGTGTATTCCAAGACTATATTATTCGCAGGGTTTTTAAATACTTTTTATCAGGGCCGAGTATATTATGTTAAATTGTTAAACATTTTTAAATTGAATATTTTAACGAGATAAGTTTCTAATTTTGTTTTGTTGCGTTCACACAGTATATATATGCATAGGTATACATTAATTTAAATGTTATTTCCATTATTTTAGTAATGTAATATTCTAATCGCCCTGTACATATAATGTATTATAGTATATATTATAATTTATAACGTTTGCGCGAGAGTTTTTTTAAAATATTTAATTCTTTTTCTTTTTTTAAGTCCACTTCAATAAATTTGAGAGTGCATTAATATTATATAGAAACGGTTTTAATCGATCATGTTTAACCGCCGCACACCGGAAACTAGCAGTAGCAGCGCTCGTATTTATACCCTCTTCTAATATTTATGCGCCTATGTATAATATATATTGTATAAATAGCTAATATAAATACTCTCTCTCTCTCTCTTTCTC
The DNA here is from genome assembly GCA_013282895.1 of Eriosoma lanigerum. Lineage (NCBI taxonomy): Eukaryota > Metazoa > Arthropoda > Insecta > Hemiptera > Aphididae > Eriosoma > Eriosoma lanigerum. The sequence goes on along the minus strand of CM023358.1, from coordinate 25,655,006 downwards.
TAATATAATCTTTATATAATATATAATAGAAAATAAATCATCAAGATAAACGATAATATATTGTTTAATAAATTATTATACGTACCTACTTAAGAGCCATTAGAGGGATGATAATTCAGCAAATTATTAAGATATCTATTACTCTGTTCTATTTATTGAGGTTTCGGGGAGCATTTTTACTCTAATAGGATAACCCTATCCTACTAAAAAATACAACACTAATAATATTATATATGTAACTAGGTACATCATACAGTTTTTAACTATATTTATAATAATTTTAACCTAACCGTCAGTAGTCATCAAGTCTTGTTGAACGAAATATTTAAATTGTGACTGCAGATCTTATTTGTTTTTAATTGTTTTAAAATAATTAGATATATTTGATAAATACAAGATAAAAAAAAACCCTATATAATAATATCTAATAAAAAATAACTGTGATTGCGAATAAATAAGTACATATAATATATTATTTATGTTATATTGTTATGCAACAATATATAACTATATATCCAACACATTACAGTTTGGAGGAAAGGTTTTATATATTTATTTAAACGATTTTTAGCGTAGTTTTTGGGAAGTGTACGATAGAAGACTACGAGTTCTCATATTTTTCTTTCTGGGATTTCGATCATTCAGTATATAGGTACCTATATATAATATAAATATTTATCGTGTCCAACAAGTTTTATTTTTAACGAAGAACATATATCTATTGCGCGATCCGAGTATAAAGGTATAAAAAACTTACTGAAATAATTACTAATTAATTAACTTTAATTAAACTTACTAACACATCGTGATATTATATATGCGTTTACCCACGTGATATTAAATATCAAAGCGTTAGTTATGAAATATAAAATAAATGAATAAAAAACGATTTCCTGTGCTAGTTCAAGCCCAGTCTAACGCCCAGCCCGCTCCGACTCGCTGCGCAGAATCGTTACGTCATTACCGCGATCAAATCCATTGGCCGGTTAAACGTTTCCCCTCAGGTTTCTGTTATGTCCGCGACCACCGATGAACGGTACATGGTGGTTCCGCCTACATAAAAAAGTTAGACACAAAAATTGTTTACGATAAATTACAATAAATACGATAAAACGTTGATTAACGACGATCACTATTGTATAATTAAATGCGAAATAATTCAATTATTTCACATATATTATTATTATTATTATTATGTTATACAAAATTATAACGTAATAGCATTTTCCTTATTTGTTTTGTGTGGTATAGCGTATAGGTTAGGTACATATTAAAAGATAACAGAATGATATGTTTAAATAATTCCATTTTATACTTGGAAGAATTTTGTCAATTTCAAAAGTGTTTAGTGCATTTAGTATTATTATATCTGTTATTTTTGTAACCATTTTACTATTTGTTATATACTATAATATATTATTAATTAACTTGTACATCTACATTGGTGAGCTTGTCATTAAATTTCTATTTACCAAACGTAAAATGTACTTATATAAATCTATATAAATGATTATACAATTAATAAGTTAACCGTTTATCGTGGTCATGTTATTTAATTTAATAATATGAAAAAAAATATATATAAGTATTATAGCTAAACAAATTATATTTAATATTGATAATAATTGGCAGTAATCTCACATTATAGTAGTCAACTTTCATAGTTGATCTTTTTTGATAATTATTTATAATTGTTTTATTCGTGATATATCGTTCTCTGCCATTGAATAACAATTTCAAATAACAATTGAAAATAAAACTACTTTTCTAAGTCTACGACAGGGTTTAATGATTTTAATGTCTTCAAAATAATTGATTAAATTTGTTAAAATGTCTTAATTTTGTTGGTAAAATTCAGATTTGAATAACGTTTCAAATACAGATACGCACAATATTATTGATATGCGATAAAGGAGTATTCAGGAGTCATATAAAACGGTTTTTTAATATATAGGATATAGATATTTAGATAAGGTTTTTCTAATCAATTCTTGGAGCTTTGGGATTGTTTAGTGGGACATTCTGCCTATATTATAGAATACAGGTTAAATATTTTTAGAATAGAGGTACCTATATTACCTAAATTACATATTTCCTCTATATATTTATTTATTTTCTCATACAGGTATATATATATTATATCTGTTTGAACAAGAAAAAAGTAAAATTTCAATCACCCTAGAGATATTTATAACGTTTCTTAGATCCTTCGCTGTATATCTGCTATATCTTTCACTAAAAAAGTAGAGGTGACTTTATAGCATTTGCGAATATTTGTTTTATAGCAGTTACAAATGTATATATATAGCGGCTTGGGTAATAGGATAATATTAGGTTTGTATAATTATTATTTTTCATATAAATGCATATGTTGTGTTTTATTATTTTAGCCTTTATGGCTTATTTCTCAATATTTAACTTTGTTGCATATATTTCATGAACTTAAAAAAAGGAATAATATTTTGTCTAGATAAGTATTTTTTGTTTTTTTATTTAAGTAATAGATGAAGTATAAAAGTCCGCTTAAAAATAATTTATTATAAATATTGTATTATTTTATAAGCTTTTTTTATAAAACACTAAAGAAAATATTGTAATAAATTAACAAAAATCGTTAAAAAATAATTTTATATGCTTATATTTTGAGGTATTTTGGTTAATAGTGCCAACATACCCACACTATTGACGCTGCGTTATCTAAACTCTAATCATATAGTGTAGTACAAAAATAAATAAAACAATAATTTGACAACAATTCAAAATTATTACCACTATATATACGTATATTAGGTATGTATAGATGTACAGATAGTGATTTTTATATTTCTTTTATAATTTATAGTAAACTATAAAAAAATTCTGGGTTGTTCAATTATTAATTATTAAATCAAGTTTCCTTTTTTTAACTATACGCAATTTTGTTTAAATTTCTAAAAACGAATGCGGAACGAAGGATATTATTGTTATTGTAGTAGTTGACAAAATAATCTTCCGAATCTCTCTAAAGAGTCTCTCCTACGTGATTTTTTCCATTATTGCAGCATCCGTTCCATCACCATCTTCGCGGGAGATTTCAGCATCATCTCTTCTTTTCATATAAATATATATGCGTATATATTTAATACCTATCATCTGTCCTTTAACAAAATCTATATACTTCTGCAGGTTAGGTTAAGTATACCAAAGGTGCAGCGCTGTGAGAACCGAGGCAGTAAAAACTACAAAAAGGCTACGTGGAATTTCTCGGAAAATGAAAATAGCAAACACATATACTAATAAGTAATAATAAACATGATGTTAAAGTTAAACATTTGATATTATATATTATTATTATTACAGATTTTGTATATTATTACGACGAGCTGACGTTTCGTCGGGTGCCCACAGATGGAAAATATTAAAATCAGAAATTAATCAACGTTTCAGAGAATGAGTGGTTTTCGACACACGACCCGCGACAGCAGTTTATGATATATTATAATAGTGGCGCCTGACGTTGTTAGGGACCGACCCGATTTTTATGATATTTATTCGTCGTCCTTTTTTTCCCTTTTACCTCCTCGGCCTTCGTCGTAACATTATAATATTACGTAAACTGTATACACGCGGTGTTTATCACGTACCGTTTATTATAGATATTTTCGTTGGGTCAACGAGACGTCTTTTCGTCTTAACCTTATACCATATACGCGGTATAGTCAAAACTAAATAATATATATTACGGTTAAAACGTGAAATACGAAACGGCTTATATATATAGGATAACACCTTCTGAAAAATTGTAATATGTTTATTATGATACTATATACAGAGTGGTCCGCAGAGATTAATCGTGTTACCTAATCGTGACCCTGTAAAACGGTTCATATTAACGTTTATGTGAAATTTATCTTTTTGTATCACCATGTATACTTAAAATAACATAGTCTGCTTGGTAGACGGTAGTCACCTTGATTTATCGCGATAACACCGATATTTAGTTACCTATACCTAGGTATACTATGAATTTTATAATTTATTGTCGGGTCGTTTTTATATTTATTGTATAAACACTAAATACTTTAGCGCCTGTATATGTAATATATATATATATTCCTGTATATATATTATACTATACATTCGTTCTGCGCGAATTGTATTTTCAATTTTTTACAACAAATTTGAAATTATTATATTATTATATTTCCCACGCAGCAAAAACACCGGCTTCGAACTTGAAACCAATGAAAAGACTAATCATATATACACATTTTAATCCTATGTTGATATTTGGGCAATTCGAAAAGCCAAAAATGATATAAGATATTATCTATAGATTATAGTTGATTTTTGCCTGCATTACAATGGTTAGATTTTAGTGATTCTACATCGATTCGCCTATTATGAGAATATAACTTGGTAAGATGAACAAAAATTGTATATAGCTGAAATATAATAAATTAAAGAGGACAACAAGCTAGCAGCGGGTGTATATAGGTATAAAGTGACATATTGTTAGAGCGACTTTTGGAGTGACTTATTATTAAGATAATATTATCTTATTATCATTTAATTCATTATAACTTGAGAGTAATATGATATCATAGGTTTAAAAGGGATGGAAGTAAAAGACCATGCATTTTTTGTAGAACTAATATGTTGGGAGATATATACAGAGTGAACAGAATACTTTGTTACAAAAATAGTGAAAATAACATTGAAATCCTATGTAATCCCCATCATTTACCTAAATGATATTCTGATCACACTGTGTATAACCTAACTGGTACTTTCGAGAAACATTATTTTAAGAGGATTTTAATGTAAATAACCCATAACTACAATATTATTATACATACAAGCAAAAATCACTTTTTACGTATTTTTTAAACGTCTCTTATCTGTCCTTATTATCTTTGTAACTTTTAAACATATATAGTACTCACAATTCATTACTAAATGTCAGGTACTTAATAATTTAATTTATTTAATAATAAATTTATGTTGACGAATGTATAACATAAATAATAATATGACATGCTTTTAAACATGAAAATAATACATTTTAACAAAATCGAATTTATCAATATGTTAATATTATTTATATTTCAACTATTCGACTTATGTCTGTGATTTTAATAATATAATATAATATTTAAATGTCCTGATGTCTAAATAGCCAAAGAAAAAATATTTCTAGATTCAATTTTTTAGTTTTTTTTTTTTTACAAAATAAATACGAATTGTTGGATATCATACAAATTCTGAAAGTTATCGTATAAATTGTTGGCCTAAATTTGTTTTTTAATTATAAATAATACCTGATGAGACGTAATACGTAAATTTTACAACTTTTTATGTTTAATATTATTATAATTAAATATTTGAAAATTTTTTTCTTATACAAGGTTTCTCTTAAGTCAAATCGAATGGAAATCTCTACTTTTTTGCAGTAAAATTGAATTCTGATCACCCTGTAGGTTTGAATAATATAACAACGTACTAAATAGTTTGTTTTATATTAAGGAGCAAGGGCGTATTAAAGGGGAACTCGAGGGTCCGCCCCCTCATTCACAGTGTTATAGTATCACATAGTTTTAAAAAATATATAAATATATAATTATTTTATTGATTTAGTATTAACTATTGTAGTATAACATAGTAATTATTAATTAATAATACCGTACCTATACGGGTTAATTGTCTTTAATATTTATTTTTAAACATAATATATTATCAATTATAATTATCATATACAATATATTTTTTTAGTGTACCCCCCCCCCATAATACATATTATAAGTCTATGGTCCCCTCCCATTGATCATTTCTAAATACACCCTTGTTAAGGCGTTTTATAGGTATCATTCTGTACTATATATTCTACGTTTAATTGTACATTTATAAACCCGCGTCAATCGTCAAGACTCTAAAACTTTTTATTTTTTCTCACACATGACACATCAATGTCATGCAAACGTATATAATAACAATAATAATATGTATACATAAAGACCAGACTTGGCGGACAATTTTTTCCGGAAAACGATTTTATATATACATTATTTGTCTGCATTTTGTATTTATGTTATATCATTTTTACGATACTATAATAAAACGATTTGTTTTTTTTTTTGTCTCAATAAAAACGTCAAATAACACCTTCTGGTTTTTAAATTTCTATACATAAAAGAGAATATTATATATATATATATATATATTCGATCGGTATAGGTATAATAATACGTGTATACAGGGGGATAACAATTTTATGTTAGAGAAATTTTATTGTTTTTAAGTAAACAATTTAGAAAATAAACATAGTTAAGAAATTTCCGATTCGGTATTATACTATTATAGAGGAAATATGTAGAATAATTTATCGGTAACAATAAAAAATAATAATATCACCACGGACTTAAATATATAATTAACTATAATAATTGTCTTTAATTAATTTTTACCTAACCTATAACTCGGATATAACCTTGTATATATATATATCACGCCGATTTATATAAAATTGCATTAATTATTATGAAATATCTAAAATCAATTGCGTCAAAATTACGATTTTCATTAATTTTGTCGATTTTCCGTTATTTTTTCTCCCAAGGAAAAACGTTTGAGAAATTCGAAAAAATGAGCTACCAACTAGATGTAATTGCAACCGAAAGCATATCCTATAAATGTGGTAATCGGACCATTATTTTTGCCATAAAAAATGTTTTCAGACATAAAAAAAAACATCTTTGTAATACCAATACATTCCTCGATTCGTATAGAATCTAAAATAATGTATTACGCGAAGTTCCTTAACAATATAAATTATCAATATTTTTGTAAGAAATACTTAATATTTATAACTGCTATTACTATAAAAAATATAGTTAAAGATTTTTAGTTGATTTAGCTATATTATTATAATGTTCAATTTTACTATATAAAAACTATATAAATTATAAATATAATAATAGTATATAAATATTATAGTAATATAGAGTATAGCCATGACCATTTATTTTATAATATATTATAAAATCAATATTACAACTAAATATAAATATATGGTTATCATATATGTAACTAAAATTTAAAGTTGAAATAACAATAATAACTACTATACTAATTATTATTTTAACTAAATATTTTTTTTTCTGTATAGAATGTAAAATTGGAGTATGCAAATAATAATAATAATATGAGGAAATGAAAAGTATATATTATAATTTATAACAAATTCAAATGACAGACAACAATTGTAGAAAGATTTTCGATCGATTACAGGCGAATAAAAAAAATATTTAAATAAAATCTTGTTAGACTATAGTCTATAATAGTATAATATACAAATGTAATAATAATATAATTAGATGTTTTTTTTTTTGTTATTTATTACAATAATTATTGTCATGGGGTCCTGTGACTATTTTTGGGTGACACAGCAATTATGTCCAAATATATTAGTTATAAAAAGAAATACGAGATAGAGGATATACGTGCATAATAATATAATTATACAGAGTGATCAAAAATATGTTATTACATGAATATATATTTTCAATGTCATTCTCATTATTTATTTAACACGAAATTCTAATCACCCTTTTTATAGGTAATAGACACACTTTGTTTTTTTTTTTTTTTAAACAAACAAGTGGACGGTTCTTCTATAAGTAAATATTTCTATCTATGAATATATACATAACGATAAAATGTAAAATTCTAAGAAAATATTACTCACGCATAATTATTATGTATTTATCGTTAGATTAAATTGTACCCTTATTTGTTATCTCAATCATCTATCCAACAAAAAATATAGCAAAATTAAAGTCATTAATAATTTAAACAAGGGAAACTCGAACATATACATATTCTAATAGTCAAATTTGGTAATGAGCATTTATTCTGTAAGTTTAACTCAAATGCCCCAAATTAAGTTCTACGAGACGGTGAAAAAACAAATGCGGATATGAGGTATTCTTAATATAAATATAATTATACCTATGACTAAAATAATTTGAAAGCCACAAAGTTTAAAAAGTTGATGACTTTATTTTAAATGTTAAATATTTATTAACGTTTTAGGCACAACATATTTTACACAACAAAGAAATTTATAGGTTTGACGTAAGTAATATTATGTGTAACTATTATGATTTATAATTATTGTCTGTTTGTATCACAAAGTTTTTTCAAGAATGAAAAAGTAAATATATTATAATTAGTAAATGGATCTAATATATTATAAGTAGGATCATATGCAGTATGTTCTGGACCCAGAACCTGGGTCGTACAAACCTTGGGTTGTAGGTTACGGGTTCAGAACACAATAATATTATCATAATAATATATAATAATATTATATCCTACTATTATAATAAAGAGAACTATGAATTAATAGGTAATATTATAATTATCTAGAAAAACAAGAAAATTAAGAGCTATCAAATAGATAAATTCTAGCATAACCTAACCTAACCTATCATCATGAAATTTTCTTTTGGAAATGAAAGTTTTTATGGGAATCCACTGAAGTTGCTTCATACTTTGGAATAATTTGAAGTTTGTTTGTCATTTTTTTTATTACTTTGTATTCATCTAATGTGCCTTAGAATTGAGTCATTGTGACTTTGCATCCTGGTACTTTTGTGGTATTGGGTTTGGCTGTTTTGTTTTTCACCATCAGCTTTACAGCTACAAAGTATAATTTTTTACAAATTGTGAAGAAATACTTAAAATACTTGAAGTCAATTCTTTATTAGTTTTTTCGATAGTTAAATATTTCTCGTTACAATTTTTAATAAGAATTCAATTTCAATTTCAATATCAATATCATTTATTTTAAAATAGTTTAATACCTCTTTTTCCATTAAAATAATTTCCGTATCGCCTTCGCGATCTAGTGGTCTACAGGTGACATCTTTTGGTGACAAATCGATTACGTTTTGTAATTCTCAAATTCTTAAAATTTTTCCCTTTCGGGATCCTTTTACGTGATTAAACGGCGGTAATTGGATTCCCTTGTTTTTTGCGTCATCTAACCCCCTGTGGTAGTGCAGCGAAAACAAAATCTGTTTTTTAGAGGAAAATTGCAGGGAAAATTAATTTCCTATTAGGGGTGCGGTTGGGTCGCACTCAGAAACATTAATCGATGGTAAGTACATTCCGTCATAGGTGTACGACTTCGTCGCACACGTCAGTTATCTGCTGCAAGTTTATTTCGTCGTTAGTGTACGACTTCGTTGCGTATATATATATATGTTATACATATGTCATACATATATGTTGTATTATTAAATAAAATATTTAAGTATGAAAAAAAAACTTGTTAGTTAGAAAATAGTGGTCGGTCACTAAGGAACGTATAGAAAATATAGAATTATTAGAATTATGAGACTTGTATTAGTTTATTACTTATATTAATTAATTAATTCTAATTTTTTTTTTTTCGATAAGCGTTAACAGTTATCAAAATGCTGATCTCATCAAAAAAGCTCTTAAGCCGATTTTCTTATCATTTGAGAACGTGATTTTTAAAAATTATCGAACGATTATCGTTTGTCTTATGAAACACGGATTAATAATACTAACACAAAACGAAAAACAACTAGTTTTGTTGATCATTCGTTAAAAAGTTGCTATTACATCGCCTGAAGCGTATCATACACTATATTGTGTATTTTTTCATATATTTTAAAATTAAAAATTAAAATAACTATGGGAAAACTTAAAGAAGATACTATAATAACTATACACTTAGTTGAAGCAGTAGAAAAATTTTTATTTTTATGTAATTACAAAATATACCAGAGTATATACGTCAGAAAAAATATTACAGAAAAGGCAAGGTCAAAAATAGCAGAGGAAATAAAAAAAAAACAATACTGAAGACGGTAATTATTATTTTGAATACTATAAAAACAACTGAAAACGACAAAATTAAGCGCTGCGAAATAATCATTCATAATTATTATTAATATTGCAATCCCCGCGGAGTAGAATCACATGTTTTTACTACCTAATGTTTTCTCTCTCTCACTGTCTCTCTTTCGACCGGCGTATGCACTATCCCTTTTCGTTTGTCGGTACAGTTATTGTTTTTTTAAATTTTTTTATTTATGTATCGTCGAGACGAGAAAACACGAATTTCGTGTCTGTACATAATAATAATGATAATAATAAGCGACCATCGAATCATTCCAATCAGCTCTGATTTATTATTATTATTATTATATAATATACTGCACCCAGTGGTTGTTGCTTTTTGTTGTTGTTTTTCCTTGTCCCGTTATAATATAATATTTCTATCCATTACCACACAGAAAAAAAAACAAAAAACATGTGTTCCGACTTTCGAACGACTCAAAGTGCCACTATAATACGCATGTTATAATATTAAATATTATAACATATTATACGATAATGATTGTGTAATAATGTTCGATGTTACGCGTATATAATAATATAATATAATATAAAGCAGAGGTTGAAATATATTTTATCGTGTTGCACATTTTATATTAGATTTATTTATATTATTTTATTGTGGTCGATGATATCACACGACTACACGAGTCAAATTTAAAAGAACATTTCAAAAATATTTGAATTCAATAAAATTCCAAATATTTGGATAAACAACTGTTAAAGTATATGCAAAAATCCGTTATACTGTTAGCCCTCTACCAAATTATTAATTTTCGCCTTTCCTAATGTTATAATCAGTGTTTGTTAGAGCCTGGATTCTAATGCACATTTCATTCCAAGTACATAATATATAATTTTATTCATGTAATGAATTCTTTAATAGTGAAACTTTTATTTTTTGTTTTTTGACGTTATTTAATTTTTAGAGATTTTATTTATCATTTCAGGTAATTTTATTAATTTTTAGTACGTATCTTATCTTTATCTATAGTATGATATTTAACTGTTAAATTATGTACTTTAAAAGATTTCTTTAAGAAACTTTTTCAATTTATTAGACCTGGATAATATTAATTTGTTTTTTTAATTTTTTTATTATAAAAAAGTTATATATATTATTACATATAATATAATAAATTACAAATCTTTTTTTAATCAACTGTTTTATTTTGTAAAAAAAAAAATGGGTCATTTTTAAATAGCATTATTGTGATTAAAACGGTTTTTTTAGGACATTTTTAGCAAATTTTTTGATAATTTGTAGTGAATTTTAATTCAGACATTAGTGATTGCAATTTGAATTTAAAACTTTAGAATATTTTTTTTTCCACTGATGTAAATTTACCTGTAAAATGAAATAGAATTATTCTATGGCACTATATGGACCTTTTAGTTAAATAAGTCTTAATTGTATATTGTAATCTATATTTTTCTCTCTGTTTTCATTTGGTTAAATATTGTCCAGAACAATTATCATTAATAAATAAATAAAATGAGAAAATTTTATCAACATATAATTCTTATATAGTCCTGAGTGTGTACACGCATAAATAGAGATATGAATGTTCGGCGACAGCAATATTATTATACTATTATTACTTATATTCAATCTCATACATACAAAATTGGTTATTATTGTTTTGAAAATGGTTTTCAAGTGGCCGAATCGGTAAGTTAGGCGTGGGGTTCCAGTCAAGTGCTTCCAGTCCGTGTGAAAATCGTCGTCTATATACAAACATTAATATTATGCGTTTAATATATTACAAAGTAATAACCGTCGCAATCGTATAGAATGTGAATTACTCTTACTCATATAATATACAATATTATGTACACTCTATTATAATACTAAATAGTTTGTATGTTTATATATACCTTTATGGCTATATACTCGTATATATAAAACTAATAATGTATATATGATTTTTTTTCATTCTCGAGGTTTGTTAAACATTCTTCTTTTATCCCTGTCAAAATTATTGCTTTCTTTAACTATATAATAAATATACAGGGGAGAATTTAAAGGGAATTCTGAAAAAACTTTGTTTAGATATGAACTAACTACTTATCACTGTAATATTGTTTTCTTCATTTATATACGATTGAATCCAAATATTGAGAGATTTTTTAGAATTGATATCTCATGATTTTTGTAACAAGCTGGCTAGGGGGGTTTAGTCCCTTTAGAATAGCTTCAAGCTCCCCCATTTAAAATACATCAATTACTTTATGTTCCCTAAGTTTATTTCGGTTGGGGGCTGTAAACCTTCCACAAATATTCATCACGCCAAGCCTATGAAAAAGAGCTTTTGTTGAAGATATATTATATAATAATATATTATTATGACATAGAAGCCACAAAAAATTCACTTTTAATAATAAATACAGCGTATTTCGGTAATAATGTTACTATATCTTTTGTAAGAAAGTAACATTAGTTCATAGATGTTTAGTTAACTAAAGTTACTTACGTTTTTAATTGATTAGTAAAGTTAATATTTTATAATTAACTAAAGTTCAGTTGAGCAAAAGTTTATAATTTATTCCAATATATTTAAAATTATCATGCATAACAAATTGCTGATGACGATTATGATAAAATACAATATAAAGCAATATTATTATAATAAAATTTTTTTTATAAATTTTCAATCTCAAAAACAATAAATTATTATTTTAACTGATATATGCATTTAAAAATAACTTGTTGCTTACCAAGTTTTTGTTATAAAAACAAAAAGAAGTTAAGTTAAATAATACTATAATAAGAAGTGGGGCCTGTGAATTAGATAAAAAGTTATAAAATCTTAAAAAATGTAATAAAATACCGAAAAATAGACTCCAATACAATCATTTAAATTATTTTTATAGAAACACTAAAACAAATTAATTTCTAAAATGTAAAAAATTGTTAAATCTACAAGTTCTTACAAAATTAAAACAAATTATTCAATAATTCTAATCATTTTACTATTCTTTAACACTTGTTGTAGTTTATAAAAATGTTAATTAACGGAAATTGATACACTAAAATGAAAAACAAAGGCTTTTTTCAAATATAGAGTCCAAAAATATGTCAATCCATATTTTTTCAAATATTGAAGCAAAAATAAAAATATCCATCATTAATAATAATAATAATAATAATAATAATAATATATAAACGAATATAATATAATATGTCACATTTCGATTTAATGGTTTCGAAGGACGACGTTTACGTGCGAGAGTAGGGTAAATAATATACATAATATCCCCTTTGTGCATTTCCGAATGATTTACAGATATTGCTTGTGTTCGTAGTCGTATTAGTATTGTGCGTCTTGTTTATGTGTAATAATAAATTTACTGCACGTGTGCGCTACCGGAATGCATTTAAAACGTCTGCACTGACTGCAATTAATATTACAACAAAATATAATGAGCGAAAGATGCATAATATTAGAGTTTGTCTGAACAAATTTAGTTCAATTTTAGCAAACTTTATTTCACCTTTAAATAACATAAACACTCACAAAAAGTAATATAACATAAAACAGTTTTTTTATGAGAAATTCGATAAATGAGCTTCGAAAAAAAATATGATTGTTATAATAATAATTATTATTATTATTATTATTATTATCAATTTACCAATAAGAAGCAGAAATAACAAGATTGATCAATAGAAAAGCTTGAGTGTTTCTTGATATTCTTAAAATTTATCTTACATAAGGATTTAGCTGCACCTTGCACCCCATTATCCCAATACCACAGGTTTAAATTTCGAGATCTAAGAAAGATCTATATATATATAAGTGTACTTATAGTGTAAGTTTATTATTAACATTCATTAGATATATTTAATGAAAAAAAGTAACGAATGCTAAAACGGTAATATTGCGTATAATCCTAGATTCCTATTTGATTTCTATACATACCGTTTCTATTTGTACATTTCTATACACATTACATGTCATTTTACCAAAAATGTCGTCTCGTAGTATAAAATCGATATATCATTTATTTATATAAAACTATTACCCTATTAAATATCTTATTATGTGTTTGATTATTACCTATACTTATCACAATTTATATGGACATATATAATATACCTGTTTCGTAGTTTATTATAAACCAGCCATAAATTCCAATTTTCAAGCGTACTTTTTATATTATATAACTACCTATACTGTATGAAACAGCTTTCTATAATATACGTAATAATTATATACTATTATTTAAAAATGTGCCTATAATCGCTATTGCAAAAACACGAACAATGGCCAGACTTGGGTAATATTATGTACAATTATTCTGCAAAAAGTTTATTCAGAATCGCAGTCGTTTCAGGGTCAGGAAAGTTAATGATAATAGATAAAGGTAATAAATAGTAGTATTAGTATTTTTATAGATACCTTTAACGGAAGTTAAAAAAAATTATTTTAGTGTTAAGGTAATAAACTAATAACATATATTTTTAAATAACCTAGATAACGATGAATATAATATTAAATTGATAATAAATATAAAAAATAAAATACCTAATATATTTGTAATATTTGTATACAATATACTACTCACTATAATGTGATTTATTACAATTTTTTATAAATTATTTTTAACATTTATTATTACATTTTATGTTTAGATATTAAATGAAATTAATTTTTAAATATATTTGTAGAAAATAAATGTTAATATGTGGTTGTGCTAAGTACTATACCTACTTATTATTACGGAAGTATTTTTATAAACAAGTTTTACATTAATGTCGTTTAGACGTTGACAATGTAATTTGGAACATTAATTACTTTTCTTAATTTTAGTAATTAAATACTAAATCTTTAAAATATAAACTAAATTTTTCCACCATAAATATTACATAATCAACATAAGTAAATATTTGTTTGCCGAATACCTATCAACTAATATATTGATATAGTATATTATTAAAAAATAATAATAATACAATTATGTCCGTATGACAAATGCTCTTTAAATTATTATCATCATGTGTATAAAATTAGGTAGGTATTTGTCAATTATGATAGAATCATAATAATATTTCATCAAAGGAGGTAAAGGTACAAGATTAAATGTTTACTATTTATATAAAAACTATTATTGTGTAGATATTGTTTATCATTATTAGTTTACCATTATTAGTAAATATACTAAATTGTCTCTGTGCTGTGACCAGTTGCCCGTGTGTGTGTATATTTTTGTATGACATACTCGCATACCGGTGTAACAGGCGATTTTTACCCCCCTAAATTTTAACCACGAAAGATTTACCCTCTATATTTTTTATCGAAGAAATAATAATAAACTGAGTAAAATATTTCACCCACCTAAATTTTTACCGAGGCGAGTAAAAATCAACTGTATTAAATATTAATATGAAATAACAAGTAATAATTACCCCTTATATTTTTACAAGGGGATAAAAATCGACGGTGGTAAAATTGAATTCACCTTAATTTTTATTGATGGTTAAAAAACAACTGAGATAAAATATTTTACTCTCCTAATTTTTCACAATATTGTGTAAAAATACCTGAGGTAATTTGCATGTGGTTAATATAAATATATGTTATTATTATGTAATTATTGATTTAGATGTTTATTTTATCTAAATATTTCCCTGAACATTTTATTTTTAATTAAAAAAAACATTAATATAATCCTATAACACAATAATTATAATTATGAAGTACTTTGTCAAATATTATTGAATTTATCATATTAAAATTAAAACTAGTAAACTTTTAAAATCTAAACCTTTTTATATTATTAAAATATTATTATTATTAAAATTTTTCCTAGGTGCATAGGCATAATGATTTTGTAACAATTGATATTTTTATAATAACGTGATAAACTACTATAATCAAACCACAAGAAAAAAATCCAACCTAAAAATAGAACAATTCATATAAGCCCACTTGAATTCTAACAAATACACATTGTTAAT
This sequence comes from Eriosoma lanigerum, assembly GCA_013282895.1. Classification (NCBI taxonomy): domain Eukaryota; kingdom Metazoa; phylum Arthropoda; class Insecta; order Hemiptera; family Aphididae; genus Eriosoma; species Eriosoma lanigerum. The sequence goes on along the minus strand of CM023358.1, from coordinate 25,639,135 downwards.
TTAGGTGGTAAAAATTTGGGAGGTAAAAATCGCCGGCGTCATCGAAATCATAGACCTATTAACTATAGTTAATCGAAATATTATTTTAATTTATAACTTTATCCTTTATCTCTTATTTATTAAATTATTTAATCCTCCCCATAAGACAATTGAATGTACGCCACTGCCTATATTACCTACATATAAATTTATCTAATTATTTATTGTTAGAGCCATCGGTCATAATCACACTATAAAATAAGATATTTAATCACCAAATTTTATGACTGGGTTGATAAATATAGTCTAGTCATAGAAAATTAATTTAACATTATTTTATTTAAATCATTTTTTATATGTTTTCCCTTAAATTAAATATTTTATAAAACTTTAATGGAACTTTTCAAATAAATAAATTAAAAATCGTATGCTTAATATTCATTATCGGATGGCAAAGGGATGATGGTTTTATCGTTGCAGTTTTTTCTTTGATATTCGGCGCCACAGTTCAAAAGAACCGACTCTACAACAATAATATGTACAGAGCGAGCAGCGTTCTACGTCAAAAAAAAAATGTGGATTCATACGTCTTCGATGGTATTTTCATTCGTTTTGTAACGCAATTTTATGATCGCTTTGTATAATATGTACATAGTTTGTAGTTATAGTTATAAATTTTATAATATATTAAATATTATACTATATAGTACTGTGTTTGTGTATTGTATGCACGCACGTTACACAATAATAATAATATGTGATAATAATTATGAATTCTTACGCGCACGTGGCCATGCGTGTGTTTTTATTAATAATAAAACAATAAAAAATAAATAAAAAAAGTATTGAATGGATGTGGTGTAAACAGGAACTTTGGGTTTATAATAATAAAAAAAGATTAAAAAATGTTTTTTTATATACAGTTGTAGTGTATAGGTTAGCTGTTAGATGTGTACCTACATATATAATAAATATATACCGTGGTATATATTGCATATAAATACAGAACACAAAATATATTAATGTTAACAAATAAATTCAAACGAAACACACAAAAAACGATTTGACGAAACTGAGTCGTTTTCACGTCCGATCAAATATAATAATTACAATAATAACACGTATAACGCGTGTCTGGTCCTTATCCATTCGCGGGTCAGTTGTGTCGGCGGCAAGCGTATAAACAATAAGCGTCTAATATAAATATATAATAATACAATTTTGTACGATTTCGTTTAAATATACACATTATTTACGACAAAACTCCGTTTTCTAGTCTTTCTAGTTTTACAAAATGTATTGTGCAAAGTTGGTCAAGATAAGAAACACAACGTCAAAACCACGAAGGAGACTAAACTGGGCTCTGACACTGTCCCCCCCCCCATTTTGTATAAAATAATTCATAAATGCTGCAGAGAAAGTAGCATTTACTTATATTAACGATGATAAACCGGAATACTTAATTGTTATAAAAAAAAACAAAAATGATGAATCAGAAGAACACATGGTGTGGGAAGGACATACTTTCAGAAGAGTATCACAATTTAAATAATTGGGATCGATTATAACTTAGGATAATGCGATAAAGGCAGAGGCGTCTTCGAGAATACATCTAGTAAATTTAAAAATAAGGATGTACATGATATTATTACAACCAAGAGGACCAAGAAAAAACGACAAATTGAGGTTAGTAATATTTGAGAGAAAAATACTATGGAAAATGTATGGCTCAATTAATTTATGATTAATGGAAAAATTACATAATTGTATACTCCAAAGGAAGCTTCAGAAGCTTGATACAGTTAAAGAGAAAGCAAGGATCTCTACAGTTGAGCAAATAATAATAGAAGTCTATATAGAAAAGGCCTGCCAAGAAAAAGGGATGCCAAGGATAAGGTGGAAAGACTGTGAAGATGGATATTAAAACGATTAAACTAGAAATCAGTCAGTGGGAAGCTGCAAAGGACAGAGACAGATGGCAAGACCAAGACGTGTATTTAACGGTATGATCTTAAAGGCCGAAACCAAAAGAAAGAAAGAAGAAAATAAATTATACAAAGTTGGCAAACACAATAGTACTCGTCTCGTTGTATATAAACTATAATAATATAATTGGTTATTTCGCGTTTATTTTATTTTATTTTTGTTGAGTATACGAAAAGATAGAAACCATTCTTCTACAAGGAGCACAAGTCCATCGTCGGAGGTAAAAAATAAATCATATATTGCCTTTATTTCTACATTATAATTATTTATTTTTCAATCGCCGCCGCACCCGCCGAATATTGAAAAAAAAATTGTTTACAATATAATATTATATATTATAGTAAATCATGTCATATTAAGTCATCGTATACGTGATGTGATATAATATTTAATAATGACGCGGTGTATACAGGACGATCGGAAATTCATGTTACAAAAATAATAGAGATTGAATCAGGGATCGTCAGATCGTATATCGTATATGAGTAACGTCTGGTGCGTACGATATTTATTCCGATCACTCTGTATATATAATATATAGATTAACACATTAGGTCGTGTGTGAATATAAATATAAACAATTAATGTGTTAAATTTATTTATAATTATAATATAATGTAATATTTATAATATAAATATAATATTATGGAACTGACGAACCAATCGCGACCACAAATAATAATATATAGTATGTGTCATGCATGATGAAAGATATATGATAATGTACTCCATCTAATATTATATTTTCTAGGTATATACTTTTGTACTAATTATGTGTTTTTCGTAACGAAAATAAATATCTTTGGACTTATAACTATATATATATATATAATATAATATAATTAGGTACCTACATCGATTAGTATAGATAATTTATTTAAATTAATTTGTTTAATTATTTATTACGTTTAGTTTATCTTAATAATATGTTTTGTAAGTTTATTCCCCTAAAAAGAAAAATATCTTATGTTCGTAAAATAAGAAAACAAGTATACAAGTCTAGCTCTTGTCGATAGGTTATTTATTTAATTTATAGAAAACCAAATATTTACTGTTCCAATAGGAAATGATTGAAAAATGACGCTATTTATGACTTTGAATAAAGTTTGAATATGAATACATTTAATATAATGACTGATATATAAATGATATACGTAAAACCAGGGTTACATGGATTTAGTACCTACTTGGCCAAGTCATTAAAGCATATTGCTAAATTTTTCTGTTCGTTAAATTAGGACACATTATTTAGCACTAATTTCAGTACTGGAGGTTTTAGTAATTATTTTAGTCAAGAATTGAAATTGCTATTTCCATTTATTTATTTACTAAATCTATATAGACACACCCAGGGCCGGCTTAAGGTGTAAGCGACGTAGACCCAGGCCTACGGTGGCATGAAAAACACTTTTTAAAAAGGCGGCATTTTTTGGAATCATTTAAAAGAAATTTAAATTTTAGATTTTGCATCTTTAAAAGCAAGAAAATTAAATTTTTAAAGTTATGATTAAAGAATTGTATTTGTAATTTTATACATATTATATTATATTTGTATCTATCTATTTAGTACTTATTTAATATTTTAATGTGATTTTTATTTTACCAAAATAATGTTTTTCCTTTTTATATAGAATAATAATGATCAAATATTAGAGACGGCAAATTTAAGTCTTGCCTACGTATAAAATATCACTAGAGCCGGCCCTGGACACACCACTGTCGCCACTGTATTAATGCCAGTAGTACTTGACCTTGTGGTCAGCATCCCTTATATGATTAAAAATTAAAGCGTCCCTAGCCCCAAGCCTGGTTGTAACCCAGTGGTTCCCAAATTTTATGGTTCAAACCACCCTAAAAATTTAAAAAAGAAACATTGCGCCTCCCATGAATAAATTAACTACAATTTTGTATTATTTAAGTATTTAAATATTTTTATTTTTATGACAAAATTTAATATTAATAAATACCTCGTGCCTCCTCTGCCAAGTACTTACTCCTTCTTAGAGAGGCGCACCTCTTAATGTAGGAACCGCTGCTGTAGACAATGCAGTCTATACTTCTATTATTAGAATAGTTAATAGAAACCATAGTAATTTAAATTGATATTTTTACATAAAAAAATTAAGAAAAATGATTAATACCTAATGATAATTTGTAAAAAAAAGTTTATATAGTCACAGATTCACAGCATAATATACCTAATTATAGATTACAAATTCTAAAAAAAACTGTGGAAAAAGAAAAATCACCGGGTCCGTGATGTTTGTCCATTTCATACGATAAGTCGACAACTTGGAAGTATTATTTTATTAACTTTTCACTATGCTTTTAAAAATACTTTTTCTATATAGGTGAAAAACAATTTTCCAATGACAAAGTAGTATTAAAGTGGTTACGCTGTTAAACCTGAAACGTGATTATAAAAAGAAAGATCGAGTTGATGAAGCAGGTGGTCGAGGTGATTATCGACACTGTTGCACATCTACAAAAAGTGCATCGATATAAACGTCGGAATTAAGTAGAAAAATTAAAAATAACATACTTATAATTTTTATAAATATTTACAAAATAATATACATTTTCTAAATTTTCAAAGAAATATTTTAATCTTGTAACCTTATATTTTCTGAAATTAAAATGTTCTAAATAATACTATTTATAATCAATTATATTATAAAATATTATATACAATAGTATAATATAATATAATTTATACAATTATTATTATTATTATGTATGTTTTGGGTCTTTATATGAAATTGAACTTCATTTATGTTTAATACGAGTGTACTGTTAGGCACGCGTGATATAAAGTTTATTACATACAGGGTGATCAGAATAATATTTTAATTTTATTGTATGTTGGACTAAGGTATGACTAAATTATTTATACAGATACATTCAGTTAAGGTTAACGGGTATTATTATAGTATATTAAGACATATAAAAATAAAACAATTACAATTTAAATTAATCAGTTTGCACGGAGCCAAGGAAAATTAATAGAATAGATACACGATTTTCAATGGTCAATAGGAAATTTTAATACAACATAACTTGCAAGTTTAAGATTTAAAGTTTAAGGTACTTTCCTTTGGCCTGCTTAAGTAGTCAAGATATTATAAATATTCTTAGAACCCCGAAAAACTGAATCATTAAGTTCTGCAAGGATGTGTCTAATGGTGGTACGAAAAAAAGAAAAGATTTGAGTGAGCTCATATAAAAAATTAAAAGAAAAAAAAATTGGAAATAATATAATAGAAAAGATATGTTATTATTACGTAATTGCCACAGATCTTGTAAAATTAAATTTTGATCACCCTGTATTATATGTCCTCATTCGCGATGGAGTGTCTGGTAAACATCACACTTCGGTTAATTTGATTTAAAGTCATCAGAGTATATAATATATTGGATGGTGCGCGATGCGATGCGGTTCACGGTACGTTTACTTTCACGATTCTCGCCGCGTTGGCTTTTTGCGAAATTAAAACTCGCATTGGATGGGATAATCATAATGGATATAATAATATTATTTTATAATTCAATGGTTATCAAATTTTTTCACCGCAGATATGATTATAACCTAGTTATTTTAAGTTTTAACACGTTTCTGATACACATTACGATCTGCTTGTCAATAACAAAATAGATACTGTTCTGAACCAGGGAAACATATACAAAAGTTCGAGTTTTTCAAGGCACATATACATTAGGAAAATGTAAAAGATTGTATGTTTTTAACGAGAAACTATTACTATATGTACATGATAGTATTGTACAGATCACTTTTGGAGTAAGTATCTTTGGTGATTTTTTTTCTCTAATGAATGAAACGGAAATTAAATTTTATTGTAAAGTATTATATTAACACAGTATAATTATATAAATATATAATAGTATAGTTTTACTAATTACCTACTTATTATTTAATTTCCTCATTAAATAAACTAAGTTTATCTAAAAAGGCCACTATGATTTAGTATGAGTCACCAATGTCACTAAAATTTACAATTCTTCAAAAATTGCGTATACTCAGAGGTGGTTAAGTAATATTTTTATAACAGGGAAATACTTTAAAGGGACCATCAAACTAGAAAAAAAAATTGCTTGTAATATACCTTGAATATACTTGGTGATGTATTGCTAAATAATATGAAGAGTATATACGCTGCATACATCTATAAATTATAAATTATGAAAAAAAATTTCTCGCTTCGCTCAAACTTCCAAACTAAATGAAATCAATTATTTTAATATACAATTTATTTATTAATACTACAAAAGTACAAACATACTGTATTTAAATTTGTTCAAATAATAACCAACAATTAATTATGTACAAATAACTAACTGTTAAATAAAAATTAGAAAAACATAAATGAAATAACTTAACTTTATTAAATATAATAAATAACTATTTAATAATAGGTATAGACACGGATACTTTGTATAGGGTATACGTAGCTTATCAAGGACAAAATTTGATTCATAAAATTATATTATATTATCACAGAATTTAAATAAAAAATTCTATGTTGCATTTTTTTACGATTTTCAAGAATGAATGTACTTTTTATCGTATATTTAATAACATATTTAAAAGTTTTTAATCAAATATATGCATATTCGACATATGCCGACATGTGTCTGAATTTGCAGAAAATACTTTAATACTGATGGTTTAATTTATTATTTTAGGAAGATATTGTATTTAAATATTTTCTATCGTTAAGCAAAATTAAAATTGAAAAATTTTATTTCGATTTTAAGCCCTGTTATATACTACTTGGTTATATTACAAATATATATATATTATTAATTACGATCTAGCAGGGAATATCTCAAATAAGATATAACAATATAAATTTTTTTTTCTAAAATATTGTTCACATATTTTATATTCAATATTTTTACACAACAATAATGTTTCTAACTCCGTATCTATATGATACATTATAAATTAATTATTATAGTAAAATTTCTCAATTTTTGTTTTTGGAATGGTAACATCACATTTTTAAAAAAGCAAATATTCCGCATTCGTTGTGTACTCAATTTTGATGAAAATAATTATGGTGCTGAAGTTCTATATGTTTTAGATACATTTTTACAGGTTAAAATTGTGTTCATTGAGATTATTGTTTCATTTGAGTAAGGTCTTAAGCCGACCGTACACCAAAAGAGCAAAACTGTGTTATCGTATTTAGTCACCAACATATCTTCCGAGTTCCGACGAAGAAGTTATTGTCCCTATTTTGTGGTCTTTGTTGTTAGATTTCGAAAATAATGAAAAACAAAAAAGAATGTGGGTTTATCCTCTAAATAAAAAACGTACAACAAATAATTTAATTAAATGTATTTTATGTGAATTACATAATGACGAGCTAAAATTAAACAATTCCGGAAATATTTGATTACATTTTGAATATTATAAATATAAATTTATATAAAAATATTTATATATAAAAACAGTATTATCATATAAATCATATAATAATTATATTACGACCGACCGTTTTGCAACGACTACAGTATACAACTTTAAATATTTTATAGTTTGGACTGATAAAATTGTTTTGTTTTGACTGACATAATAGAGCATGTTCTATTTTGATAAACCACGATTAGTCATGACTAGTATTAACTGAATAGCAAAAATGTTTTGTTTTGACTAAGTTATCAATAAGATATCAGTGTGCAGGTTTTCACTGAATTACATGTGTTCTATTTTTAACCAGTCATGATAAATCTGATAAAAGTCTGCTTTAAGCAGTTTTATTCTTTTGGTGTGCGGCCGGCCTTAGGTCACATATCTGCACGTGCCCCAGTTCCTAAGGACAAACACACAAATTAATATAAAATTAAAACGATAATCGTAACCTTATGACTCTTCCGAAAGGGCCCTGCCACACTGCGGTTTTTACGTCGTCGGGTCCGAACGGTTTTATTACGACGGGTTTTACGTTAGCGGAGAAATACATAAGGTTAAACGGCGAGATCGGCGAAACCTTTGTAGTATAGAACGTTAAATTTAACTAAATGTTTTACTTCACTAACGTAAAAACTGTCGTAATAAAATCATTCGGACCCGACGGCGTAAAAACCGCAATGTGGTAGGGCCCAAAATCTTTAAATGTTCTATATTTATAAGGATTTGTTTTTTTAAATATTAAATATGGATTAAGGACCTAAAAATGGTTGATAATAACACTAAGCTAATAAGTAAGTTCAGGTCTTTCACTCTCTTCTGTGTAAAAATTGTAGATATGTTGTAAATTTTACATATTAATGAATGGATTTGATGAAATATTTGTAAAACAATAAAAGTAAAGAAAATATAAATACTTTGTATCTATGCATATCTACGTATTTTTCTTCTAATTAGCGTTTATAATGTTATAAATTTATAATTTATTTCTATATTTAATTTATAATTTATAACACGTGTACCTAATATTCTAATAATTTATATTTATACTTCTATCGATACGAATTATAAGCCGCGGGGGGTATTCAACTATGAAGTACCTAACCTATAATGTTTGAAGTTTAAAACAGCTTTCTCGCGGTATATGTATATAGGTACTATACCAATCAACAGTAACCTGTTTTGTCCGGAGATTACCAAACAAGGAATAAAATAATCTGTTGACATTTTTTTTGCTCAGTTTTTTATCGTTACCCATTGCATTTTTTACCCTTTTTCTCGTACCACGTATTATTGTCAGCCACTGCCCCGTTGGACACATACCGTTCTCGGCGATCTGACGTGAAACTCGACCGCGAGAATTAGTCAATTCGTTTTGTCGTATTATTTAGTGGACATTTAAAATAATAATAATCGTGAGTAGTTGCGGAATTCGGGAAAATCTTTTCACTATAGTATAGCCGTATAGGTACGTCAAATTATAATATTATATAATAATAAAATTTAATTATTTTTATGATTCACATAATTATTGCTAAAAAATATAACAGGATAGCTTTTCATCTATTATTAAGAATCGTAAAAAATATAAACAATTAAGAGTGACGAAAACGCGATTTAAAATGTTAACAACATAGCGGTCGACACCGATTATATTATAATATACAATTATACTAATATACTATATTCACTTTATATATACCATAGTACCTATATACCTTCCTCAGGTTATTGTTATCATATTTCGTTGAATTATTAATAGATAAATACTTACTTTTAAATTATGTATCTAATATCTATTATTGAAAAATCAGTGGTTCTACTGAAATTCATATATGGCTTAGGTATGACTGGTATCTACGAGTTATATTTAGCATTGATTTTAGAATAATAAAGTTACGCTTACCATAGATTAAATATACAATTATTAGTTAGTAAGTATTAATAGTAAGTATACAATTAATCTATGCGCTTACGAATTACGACGTGGATGGTCGGTCGATAATAGGAATACACTACACAAGCATGTTTTGGTCTTTTGGCAAAATAGCGAGTAAATTTTTGGTTAACAGTTTGCTTTACCAGCACATTTATAACATCTTATCTTATGGTGTTGTTTACTGATATAGCAGATGCAAACGGTTTACCAAAAATTAACTCGCCTATATTTTAATATTATAACAGCAAAAGAAATACTGAAAAATAAATTGTAAAATTCAAAATATAATAACCTCTATAAAAACTTCTATAAAAACCAGAATATGTCCATTGATATCAGTCATTACTTTTTTCCGGATAATATCTTCTTCCTGAAAATGTACTTCACAAACTACTTGTTTGTGTTTTATTTCAAAACCTTTCCTAGGTATAGCTTTTTTCCATTTTTCAAGTCGAATAGGATCTTTAGGGACACAGAAGAAATGATATTTATTTACACAGGAGTCATAACCAGATTTACACCCTGGTACAATACAACGATGTCCTGGCATGTTTATATATTTAAAATTGTTTTTAAGACTAGAATCACATTTATAAACAAGTATAACAAAATTATAATTAATATGTAAAATTAAATCACTATAAATGTTGTTAAGAAATGTGAAGAAATGTAAATTTAAAGTGATTTAAACAGTAATTTATAAGTTTATCTACTTAGCAGGGAGGGATTGGGAAGTCCGGAATTCGGGGAATTTTTTCGGGTAGAAATAATGGTCCGATTATCACGTATAGCATATGCTTTCGGTAGAAAATTACGTCTAGTTGGTACTTTATTTATTTCATTTTTCGAGTTTCTTAAAAGTTTTTCCTTGGGAAGAGAAAATTTATTATACGTCGAATACTATTCTAAATATATTTTTTTTTAATTATTGATTAAGAGAATGATTCCTTAGAATTTTAATTCAATTTGTTACAAATTAATTAATTATATTGATATATAATTTAGTTGGAATGTTTTTATACGTATCGCTTATGATTTATTGTATTTAGTTGGGCGCACCCACTAGTGGCGACCCTAGCGGATTTTTTTTTTTACGATGACAATAAGCGATTTATAATATAACATGGGAGATATAGACAAGTGCAGCCTCGTGGTCTCCAATCTCCATGGTATAATTACAGACTATATTATGAAAATACTATTTTCAAAAATCTGTGGTATAAAATAAAATGATCTAAGGATTTATCAGAAATATAATGTCTTTGGCTAGAAGGCAAATTTTCTGGGTCCCGGCCTCAATATCAGATATCAAAATTTATTGTTTTCATTTTCAAAATATTGATAACAATGAATACGTTTAACGTTTTTAATTTTAATAGTATTAAGCTATTAACTATTAATTTACTATTTTTATACTTATAAAGTAAGAACTTTTAATTATTTTTATTTAACGTTTGACGTATGTAAATTAATTGTATTTTTCAACAAAATTTAATTTGTGAACTATTAACGTTATAAATGAGAAAAATTGTTTAGTACCATTACCTACTTGTTATAATGTTTGTTAGTATGGGCTACATACAAACTTAATACTTGATATCAAATTAAAGTATAATTCTATAAATGTTTGATGATGTTCAGGTTCTGGGAAACTAATAATTTTATTATTATTAATATTTAAGTGAGTGAGACATTCCAAAACATTAATGGTTTTTTATCTATTAAATTAATATTAAAATTTCTGTTTTGACCATTAATAATTCTATTTAAAATATTGAACTGTCGTAACGGTCCAATGATTAATGTATCAGTTGTATTTAGTTTTTAAAATGAAAGTAATACAAATTAGAATGCCATGGAAACAGTTACCAATACAAACATAAAAAGTATAAGACAAAGAAAAGAAATATTATACAAATTGAGGTTAATATAAATAAATACTTTTAATGCAACTTATGGTGTTAATAATATAAAATACCAGAAATATATACGCATGTGTGTTATGTGAATTTACAATTTAAAATTTAATATTGTATTTCTGGGTGTATCTATTATTGTGTTGAATTATATATTTAGTTTGGAAAAATAATTAATTATGTAAAAAAAAAAAAAATCAATTTAATAATAATAATATACCTACTTTGGTATATAAGACATTTATGTACCTATTTTTGAGTTGTTAAGCCTTAGCTGGTAGCAACAATATTTACTTATTAGTAAAATATAATTATTAGCCAAAAGCTCTAAAATATTTTTGATTTATTAATTATAAGTAATTTATATTGTGAATTTCAGAATTATACTAGTGTATATAGTTTAAAAGAAAAACTGAGAAACAATGAGCCACAAGAGTAACAACCGTCGCCCAAACCAGGCAATGTTGTATGAAGCATTGCACAAGAAGCGTGCAGCTGAATGTGATGCTAAGCAACAGTGGGCTGGAGTGACACAATATTTTAAGACATGGGAAAACAATTCAAATATGTTTACTAATTGGACTTCGCCACAGTATTACAAAAAGTGGTTAGTTAGTTTAGGGCTCTTTTTTTTTTGGGTTCACAAATTATATAATATTAATATTTAATGATTGTGTTTTGAATTTTGGTTCAAAGTTCTGAACAACAGTTGGAAATGCAAAGACGAGAACAGAAACACCTCGAGGAACAACAAGAGGAAATAGATAAGTGGCGGAAGAAAATTAAAGATAGACAGCGTGAGGATGAAGAATTTAAAGTATGTAAAATTGATAACGAATATGATCCTGATTTATATTTTATTTTTAATGCTGCCTATGACAGAAGGGGCAAATGAAAAAAAAACCAATTTCGTTGTCCAGACCAAATTCAGCTGGACAAAAGACTCCATGTGAAGAAATGGCAATGGAATTGAAACGCAAACATGATGCTGTCATGGACAGGGAGATTGAGTTAAGACATCATGTGAGATCCAAATCATGTGAACCTAAACAAGCCAAACAAGTAAATAATTTAATTCCTACTTTGTATTCTAGTAATTAATAATGTGTAAACAGAAAAACAAAAATCATACCTTGAGTTCACTTTTTTAATACTTTTATATTTTAATTTATTTGTGTATAAATTCTAGTATGGAATGCGAGAGCGTCAACGATCGTCAGAATCAGCATGGGACGATCGTATGGAAGAAAAAAAATCTGCAAACCAAAAGCGTCGTGAACAAATTGAACATGAACAGCGTTTATCAGAAGAACAATTGGCATTTGAAAGAGGAGCCGAAGAGGATGAACATCGAAGCCGACGGGCTCAATCAATCCAATTGAAGGATAAACTCATCGAAAGAGTAGCTGAATTAAAGTAAACCCAAAACTTAATCGAATCTAAACTAGCCTGGTCATAGGATCTTGTATAAATGTATAGAATATACAGTAGGGTTGTGATAATCCAAAAAACGTGGTAATCTAAACAGATGACCTTTAGTGTATGTTGCTGCATCGCTATATTTACAAACATACTATAATATAATGTTATAATTAATATAATAACTAATAATACTAAAATTTTGTACTTTCCTATAAAAACGAAGATAATAATCATAATTTTCGATAACACATTGCACGTGTACTACAAGTACACTGTCTTGATTCTTACAGGCATTGTCAGTTGTCAGTACTCAGTAATAATATGTATTTTACTGTATGTATTTAAATTATATTTTATATAAATATTTAAATTATTTAAATAAGGATTTTTATGTTTAAAGTATAAAAAGTTTTATTATAATTAAAAAATAATGGTAATCCAAACTATCTCTTTTCCCAATTCCATTTGGAATATCTAGACTTACTGTACTTATATATTATAAGTATTTATAAATGTAATTAAAAGTAAATATATACTATTGTATGTATGTTAGAAAACGTTCAGAGCGATGCGAAGAGTTAAAAAAGTTAGAATCAGCACACTTGGTTTTACAGAGCCAGCTGAAAAATATAGAACACAAGAATGAAGAGTTGGAACGTAGAAAAATTCAAAGTTTGTCAAGGTATACAAATTAAATTGCATATTTCAACAAAATTAATTTATTACTATCACTTCTATTATTTGATGTCATAACAATGATGATAATGACAATAATAATAGAATTTATTGGTATACCTTTATAATATTTATTATAAAATGTATGATTTATTTAAACCGGTGATCATTAAAATATGAATGTAATTAATAATTATGATTATTTTTTACAGGGCCAAAGCACTTCGGCAATATCTGACCATGTTGAAGCAGAGGTCTAAGGAGATGGTAGAGTTTTTACGTGAAGATCGCAAACTTCTAGAAGACTTGGATACAGTGATACAAAATTCTAATATAGAAGTACTTACTAGTGGCCAAATAGATGAGCTGCGTGAACTGTTTGATCGGTACGAGGACGATGAGAGCCAACGATTATACCTAATGGACTTTATGTTTGAGTGCGTATGAATTCCTGATAATGTAAAATATAGGCATATTATGTATAATTTAGAAACAAAAATATTTTACAAAATGAGCAACTATCTTAAGGTTGTCAAGATGGTATACTTATAGTACCCCCATTGAAAAATTAATTTTTGTATAAATTGTTGTGGGTGCAAATAAGGAATAAAATTAATAAAGCTAAACTATTTTAATACAATATTATATTATGCCTGTTTCTAATAAAAAAAAAAAAAAAAAAAAAAAAGTATGTTCTCTAGAAAGTAGTGCACGTCACTTGAGCAATATGGATTAGTCCATATGGAGGAATGTGACGTATCTTGGGCTAATACGTTTTGATAGTGATTACTGATTGTCTAGACTCTAAAGAATATACCTGTATTTTACAATGTTTTTTTTTACATATGAAGACACTTTTTCAGGGTATGCTTTCAGTAACAAATTGCATCTAGTTAGATCTTTATTTAGCTGATTTTTCGAATTTCTCAAAGTTTTTCCTTGGGAGAAGAAAAACTACCAATAAATGACAGAAAATCGGCAAAATTACGATTTCTGTTATTTTTTATTTGTTTATTTCCTGATAACTAATTAAGTTTTGATTGTAGGGACTTGAAATTTTTTTTGAGTATTTACTTAAGTAATATACATGCGTGGTAGTTAAGTTTCGAGCTATGAAAATTTTTTTAAATTGTTTAATATTACCTGCAATTTTAAATTTAATGGCTTGAAAATTGTATAGAATCCTACTCATATAATACTTTATTAATTTCCAAAATATTTTAAAAATTGTAAGTCACAAATTTTTTTTATGAGCTTCTAAAATTTAAATATTTTTAGTAGAATTTAATATTATGATTTTTTTTTTTTATGAAGACACATTCGTGTAGAAATAATGGTCCGATTACCATAAATAGGGTATGCTTTCCATTGTAAATTGCATCTAGTTGGTACTTTTTTTAACTTATTTTTCGAATTTCTCAAAAGTTTTTCTGTGGTTTACCTAAGTTTTCTAATAGGTATTTTAATTACCTTGTAAACTTATGGAACAGCTTATTAGTATAATATATTGTATTATATTTTAATAACATTGAATTCAAACATAATAAACCACTAATTTCTCCGAGGACCGATGGGACGAAGGAGGAACATCCAAAATCAACCTTCCCACTTTTTTGTCTTTTGGTCTTGATTATGCCTATGATGAACATAATAATTATGTATTGCTTTCTGCCACAGGGAAGAAGCACGAAACATGTGGAGATCACAAGAAGAACGGTGGAAAAGCGAATATATTGTTCGCAAATCTGAAATGGACAATTTATTTGCTACAATTAAATCCAAAGTATATTATGTGAAACTTTTAATCTTATATTTATAATTTTAATACTAATTAAAAATTAAGTTTTATTATTTTTTTTTCTTTTCAAACAGATTATTAATATATTTTTAGGGAATATTTCCTTTTTGGATTGTTTGCGTATCTCATTATTAAAATTGACATTGATAATTTTTGTCTGTTTAAAGTTAGAGGAAAAAATTACCAAGTGTTTGGATGAACAACGCATTTTGATTGCCGAACGAGAAGAGTTAATTGGAATAATAGAAAAAGGTAACAACGAACTGAAAAAGTTAGAATCTGAGTCAATTGAGTTCTATAAAAGGCATCCCAACTATTCTGATGATATGGATGGTCATTCATTGGTATGTGTAGTCTGCCTTCGGGAAACAAAATGGAAAATGAAATTGCAAATCAATATATTTTTTTTTCTACAGAATTCTAATTATAAAACAGCACAGATAATCACAGACCGCGAACAAAAGTTGTTGGCCGAAATGGCTCAATTAAACTTATTGGATGATCCAAAATCGACAGTAAGTTCACTCACTCGTGTAATGATTTTATTTTTGACAATACTAATAAAATATATTCTTCTGTTGTATTTGTTTCTTTTATTATAGAACTAAAACAAATTTTTATTTCATTATTTTTCAAAATATCAATTAAAAGTTATAAATACAGTTTTTAATATGTGTTTGTAAAATGTATAGCTGTATTCTGTATAGGTAGGATTACTAAACGAGAAGAGTAAATTGTCTGTTCAAAATTAAATATTGATAAATCAATGTTTTCTGAAAAACCTTATATCTTGTAGATATAACAAGAAAAATGTATAATTATTCAAAATTATAAACTCCATATAAGTCTTTTAATACATTAAAAGCGCTTTCACAACAAGACACTTTTTGTCCAACCACTGATATGTATGAGCTTCAATTGTAAGATATGACATGTTTTGTATGAACATACAAATTGAAGTTTATACTTTATCAGTCCCAAGTTTCTTATGTAAAAACGCTCTAAGATTGTTTTTTTTTATTGATTTTAGGATCATAGAAGAAAGAAAGCGGTTTGGTAAGTACTTAATATTTATGGGTATTTTTGTACAATTTTTATTTTTATATTACCATATACATTTTTGTTTCATTAATATAATATTTTTGTTACACCCTCTACTATAACTATCTATTACTTATACTTTTATCCAATTATATAAGATATTTACAATTTTGGTTATAATGAAAAATTTTAGTTTTATTTGTGCAATACATATTATTTTAAAAACATTTGTTATTTTTTATATAAATGTTAACCTTTATTTTTCTTTATTTTTAATATTGTTTATGGACTATGGAACTATTGATTTTTAGTGATTATTTGTATTATTTTAATTTAATTTGTAATAAATAAACAGTTGTGTTCATGTATAATATTATGAACACTTAATAGGACTATATTTTTTGTTAGTTATTGTTATTAATACTATTATAAATGTTACCTATAGTATTAATAAATTGATAGATAAAATTCAAAGGATAAATATTATAATATTATAGATAGAAATTATTATATTATAAAAAAATAATATACTATTAAAACATATTCTATATTATTTATATTTGAAATTAATAATAATAATAATAACCAACATAATTTTATATAAATTAAATTTTCAAAGAGATAACACTTATAAAATGTGAGTATTAATTAAAGTGGAATAACAATAGTTATAAACAAAAACAAACCTATGCAGTAGGAACTTATTTGATCAACAACTGAGCGTAATGAACGATTTCAAAGCCGACTTCAACCATAATCAAAATAATGATCATCCATTCTAATCTTATATGATGTTTATCGCTCAGATGATGTGATAAAAGTTCAACAAGTTCTAGGCAATGGTTTATTTTCAAATTCATTGTCTAGGAAAAATTAAAATTATGAATAAAATAAGTAGAATTTTCAGTTAATATTTGATATGTGTATTATAGTAAATCAGTAAATCACCTTAAGACGTGTAGAAATGCTGAAATAATTACAAGT
The DNA here is from genome assembly GCA_013282895.1 of Eriosoma lanigerum. Taxonomy (NCBI): domain Eukaryota; kingdom Metazoa; phylum Arthropoda; class Insecta; order Hemiptera; family Aphididae; genus Eriosoma; species Eriosoma lanigerum. Next base: position 25,621,964 of record CM023358.1, on the reverse strand, counting down.
AGAACGATAAAACCTTTCCAATTGTTCACGCTCCCAATAAAAGTCTGGTAAATCGAGGAGGTCAGAACTTAAATTAACCTTGTGCCTTAAACCGAATAGTTCTCCCGTTTTCTTCATCACTTCTTTTCTGGTAATCCGAATGGGTAGTCCATGTTGAAGGTCCTGTATATAATGAACAGTAAATAAAATGATAAATGAATAAAAATGTGAATGCTACTTGATCTTACTTGCGTTACAAACTCTACAGAATCAATATACTCTTCTAGCAGTGCTTCCCATGTGCCCAGTTTCACACTGTGAGCCATAGCGTTAGAAAATGTATACCGGTCCAAGTCTGAAGCTGAAGTTGCATCTTCTTTGATCAAATGCAAATTACCCTTTTGAATGTAACTTTTTCTACAGAAAACAATGAGTATATTAAAGAACAAGGTATAGATGCACTGTATTTGGTTCGCACTAGTACTTGTCATCGGTGTATGTGTAATACATTCTCTCCTTTTCGTCCATTACAATGTTATCACTGTAAGAGCCGATCTCGTGTTCAGATAAAATGTTTATCAGACCTTTGATCTCCATGTCCGTGATATTCCAACCAACCACTGAGCCCTCGCGAAACAAATACAAATGTCTAGGTTCGTTAGTGACGTGCAATTTAGACACAGCGTGGATGACGTCTACGGGCATAGTATCTGAAAACAATGTTGCTTTATGTATGGACACAAATTAATATCTTATGGTTTGACAGTGGTGTATACATACCCGAGACATCGTCAGAACCTTTGTACAGACAGACTGGTTCATATATATTGCTCTTGGATAACGCAGCATGCAGTTCTTCAAGCCGGAACTCCTCGGCTGTTGCAAATGCCGATACGCACCAAAACTGCAAACATGGAATTATTAAAAAAAAATATATATATAAAATATGAATTAATATTACAATTGTCACTCACGCCGTGCCGCTGTCCGGTGTCCGCTTCGGACACGATCGATTTCCGTCGTTGGACGCGCTTTTTGATGCCTTGCGCTCGGGTGGCATCTGCTGCAGCCAACGAACTTTGAATGCTCAGACTTCGCGCACGGACGCGGTAGACACCTGTGGACATTGTCGCGACGATCACTGGCCAAATCCTGCCGCCAGTACAAGCAAAAGAAGAGACCGAGAACATTGTTGTTACGAAAATACAAACTAATTTCGACCAAAATTTGATATTTGGAAGTATATGGCAAACATATTCAACATAAATATATATGAATAGAACCGGGAAGACAACCGGTAAATAACACTCGATGGCGGTAATAATCCCCACGATTTAAGATACACAGGTAGATCCTTACTCCTTACTCTCCTTAGATCATAATAAACTATGGATCGAGTTTTCTATCTAATATTTCTCATGTGTATCGAGTTGAAGCCAACATAACTATGGGACCCAAAAATAAAAAAATCCATAGATCGAACGTACTGGCTACTACCAAAGTACAAAACAAACTATAATCATAAATCGTTTATAGTATTTACTTTTACTACAGGGCGGGGGCAGTTGTCCGAAAAATGATAAGAATGTAAGAATGATAAAGATTAGAAATCGAATAATTACTATATTATTATTATATCAACTAGGTATTATAACAAAAACAAAATATATTTTATTAAAATATTTTATTTTAATTATAATATTTATATATAATTAATATTGATAAAAGTTATTGTAATGATAACAATTATATAATTTAAAAATTGTAGTGCTCTCTCATTGGCTATTATAAATTTATAATTTTAGTATATAGAATTAAAAGATTAAACAAGTAAAATTGCTTTGATAAATAGTTGGCAGCTTCATTTTTAAAAATCTTTTTACGTATTAGAAATGTTTAATAAATCACCCTACTCCCTAGATATAGGGTACCTATGTCCTATATCTATATGAGTTATGGGTTAGATATTTAGATATATTATAGATACTTCATATGATAGTTAGGCAAACACAATATAATGATGTATAAATGTATAATTAATACATACGAGATACGACTACATAAACTGTTAGATAGCAGAATAATAATATGTAACTACAAAAAAAAAAACTAGTACCTATACCATATAGAAAATGGTGCGCATATAATATACGATAAACAGCACCATTATTATAGCCAATGCTTTAAAAAAACTTTTTACAATAGTCATACAGCACCTTAGTATTTATTAGTTGTCGATATTATAAATAGATACCTATAAGTTATACAGAGTTAATGAATATATTGAACCCTGGTAGAGGCGTATTTAGGAATTTTAAAAGGGTGGGGGATACAGATTTCTTTCTCAGAAGCTTTTATGAAACTGAAACCAACCCTCTAACCTTACCGTTTGATTATATAAAAAAATTAATTGCAAAAAAATTAAAATAAACATGTTTTGTATCTGTCTACATTGTAATGCGAAATCTAAAATAGGTAGCAAAATAATATTATTAATAGCAATTTTGTTTTTTTTTTTGGCAATATGCCCCCAGTTTAAACTCCCCCCACCAAAAAAATACGCGTCTGACCCTAGTTCTAAAATTACTAATCGCTAAACTATTTTAAAGTAACTAAAATTCCCAACAGAATATGAACAATGAATAAAGTAGAAGAGATTATATCCAATGATTTAGAAATGATTTACATGACGATTGATTAATGAATTATATGTTTTATGTAATAAAATTGATTGAAAAGGAATCGTAATGATCAAAAATAAATAAATAAATAAATATATAAATCAATCGTCTTCTACTATGATATTTTTAAAAATTTAAAAATATATTATAAAGTGTGTAAATTGTTGTATGAGAATTATTATCATATTATTATTGTTGACAGGGCCGTATCTAGGGGAGGAGCGAACCGGGGCACTTGCCCCGGAAGTATTGGTCGGGGGCGTCAAATTACAAAATAAGTTGTGTATATATATATATATATATTAATAGTTTTTATTCATTTTATAATAAAAGTATTATACAAATTACAATTTCTATTTCCATTTGACTTTATGATTATAACAACAATGGGGAAAACTCAAAAACCCAATGGAAATTATAATAGTTATATAATTATAGTTGTATATTAAATTATAGAATAATTGTGGGCATAACAAAGGGGGAGGGCGCTAATTTTATACTTTGCTCCGGGTAAAAAAGATACTAGATCTGGCACTGATTGTTGACACCATAGAGAAACAAATCTATCGTTGACGGTACGTATAATATACAGTTATAATATATAGTTCTATGGCAATGAAATGCAATATAATAATAATGCACTAATTTACAATTTTTTAGTCTATAATATTTGTTTAAAAAATTAATGATTTAAAAATATTTTGATTTAAACATTTTTTAATTATACTTATAAGATTTACTAATTTAAAGTTTCTTATAATTCAATTAATTGGAGGATCCTTCATTTACTATATCAAAAAGAAAAAACACATTGTTTCAAATAACTTTGTAAAATAGCATAAATTTAAGGTTGAATGTTTAGATTTGAACAAAACATTTATTTTATTTTATTCATTCACAAAGACACATTGATTCAATATATTCGTACTTTTATAAAATTTTTTCAAAAATCTTAGAAAGACATCATAAAATTAAGGTTGAATGTACAAATATAAGAAAAACAAAAAAAAAATTTTTTCATTCACAATATCATATCGATTCAACATATTCGTACTTTTATTAAAAATTTTTCAAAAATCATAGAGAAACAGCAAAAATTTAGGGTTGAATGTTCAAATTTGTAACAAAAAAAAAAAATTTTTTTTTTCATTCAGAATGACACATTGATTCAAAATTTTCGACCTTTTTATAATATTTTTTCAGAAATCTTAGAGAAAGACCAAAAATTAAGGGTTTAACGTTCAAATTTTAAAAAACTAAAATTTTCATTATTATAGCACAATAATACATTGATTCAACATTTTCGTACTTTTATTAAAATTTTTTCAAAATTTTTTGTAAAACAGCATAAATTTAGGGTTGAATGTACAATTATGAAACAAACAAAAATTTTTTTTTATTCACAAAGATACATCAATTAAATTTTTTCGTACTTTTATAAAAATATTTTTAAAAACCTTAGAGAAACAGGTTGAATGTACAAATATAAAAAAAAAAATTTTAATATTCATTCACAAAAACACATTGATTCAACATTTTCGTACTTTTATTAAAATTTTTGTAAAAGAGCATAAATTAAAGGTTTAATATTCAAATTTAAAACAAAAAAAAAATGTTAATTAAAATCAAATATAAACGAATAAAAATATTAAATTTTTTTTTCATTCAGAATGACACATTGATTCAAAATTTTCGAACCTTTTATAATATTTTTTCAGAAATCATATAGAAAAACTAAAAATTTAAGGTTAAATGTTCAAATCTGAAACAAAAAAAAAAAAATTTTTTTTTAATACATATGACACATTGATTCAACATTTTTGTACTTTAATTAAAATATTTCCAAAAATCGTAGAGTAACAATGTACAAATATGAAAAAAAAAATTTTTTTTTATTCACAAAGATATATTGATTTAGTTTTTTCGTACTTTTATAAAAATATTTTTTAGAATCTTAAAGAAACACGTCGAATATACAAATATAAAAATTATAATTGAAGTTTCAAATATGAAAAAAAAAAAAATTTTTTTCTCATTCACAACGAGGAAGTGTTTCGATATAATCGTAATTTTACTAAAACTTTTCCAAAAATCGTAGTAGAACATCTAAAATTTAAGATTGAAGTTTCAAATATGAAAAAAAAAAAAAAAATTTTCACGTTCACAACGA
>CM023358.1:25471006-25616776 GCA_013282895.1 Eriosoma lanigerum | reverse complement strand
TTTCAAAAATGAAAAACGAAAAAACATTTTTTTCTCATTCACAATAACGAATTGTTTCGAAATAATAGTAAATTTATTAATATTTTTCCAAAAATCGTAGTAGAACATCTAAAATTTAATACTAAAGTTTCAAATATGAAAAAAAAATAAAATTTTTTTCAATTCACAATGACGAAATGTTTCGATATAATCGTAAATTTATTAAAATTTTTTCAAAAATAGTAGTAGAACATCTAAAATTTAAGATTGAAGTTTCAAATATGAAAAAAAAAAAAAAATTTTTTCTCATTTACAACGATGAAGTGTTTCGAAGTAATAGTAAATTTATTAATATTTTTCCAAAAATCGTAGTAGAACATCTAAAATTTAAGATTGAAGTTTCAAATATGAAAAAAAAAAAAAAAATTTTTCTCATTCACAACGAGGAAGTGTTTCGATAAAATCGTAATTTTACTAAAACTTTTCCAAAAATCGTAGTAGAACATCTAAAATTTATGATTGAAGTTTCAAATATGAAAAAAAAAAAAATGTTTTTCTATTCACAATGACGTAGTGTTTGGAAATAATAGTAAATTTATTAAAATTTTCCCAAAAATCGTATAAGAACTATATATACTATATAGATAATGTGTTTCGAGAAATTCCTAATTTCATTTAAACTTTTTCAAAAATCGTAGTAAAGCATCTTGAAATTTAGATTAAAGTTTCAAATTTGAAAAAAAAAATTTTTTTTTTTTATCATTTACAATAACACATTGAATTAAAATTTCGTATTTAAATTGAAATTTTTTTTAATTATTAAAAAACGGCAAAAGTTAAAGGTTTAATATTAAAATTTGATACAAAGAAAAAGTTTTTTATTTTCATGCACAAGAACACAATGATTAAACATTTTCATATTTTTATTACATTTTTTAAAAAAAATTTTAAACAGCATAAATTTAGGGTTGAATGTACAAATATGAAACAAAAAAAAAATTTTTTTTTTTATTCACAAAGATACATTGATTTAGTTTTTGTACTTTTATAAAAATATTTTTTTAAATCTTAGAGAAACAGGTCGAATATATAAATATAAAAATTATAATTAATGTTTCAAATTTGAAAGAAAAAAAATTTTTTTTTATCATTCACAACGACGAAGTATTTCGATAAATTTGTAATTGAATTTAAACTTTTTATAAAATCGGAGTAAAACATCTTAAATTATAGATTGAAGTTTCAAATTTGAAACAAAAAAAAATTTTTCTTTTTCTCATTCACAACGACGAAGTGTTTCGAAAAATTCGTAATTTCATTTAAACTTTTTCCATAATCGGAGTAAAACATCTAAAATTTAAGATTGAAGTTTCAAATTTAAAAAAAAAAAAAAATTTTTTTTCCTATTCACAATGACAAATTGTTCGAATCATTCGTAATTTAATAAAACAATTTCAAAAATCGTAATAAAACATGTAAATTTTAAGATTGAAATTTTTAATTTTAAACAAAAAACATTTTTTTTTTCATTCAGAATGACATATTGATCAATATTTTTGTACTTTCATTAAATTTTTTTCAATAATCATTGTAAGACAAAATGGAATTAAGGTGGAATGAACAAATATAAAACAAAAAGAAAAATTTTTTTTTTTATTCACAATGACACATTGATTTATAATACAATATTATTTACAATTATAATTTATGCAAAATATTTTTAATATGAAATTATATAAAAAAAAAACATAAAAAAAAAAATGTTTAAAAAAAATAAATATTGTAATTTTGAGATTTATTTAAAATTTAATTGAAATTTAGATATATAATATACGAGTTGGTATATTCAATTAGTTATATTTATGCATAGGAAAATCAAATTTTAATAAGTTCTCTCTATAAAATATTTAATAACTATTATATCGTAAATAATATATTATTTTCTATTTTGACTAAACATATATTATGAAATATAATTAAAATGATAGACTAAACATGGAATATTTTATTACATTGAACATTTACAAAATCCACGCAAAATTAAATCATTATTGACTGTCTTACTGATTTTTTGTAATATGTTAAAATACCGTATACGACATACGTATTATAGATTATAAGCGAATCGAAGGACGTATAGTTACTTAATGTCTGAAAACATATTTTGGGGATGAATAAGGGACTGGTTACTACGAATAAAATATTTTTTCGGTACCAAATTGCATCTTTTTGGTACTTTATTTATCTAATTTTTTGAATTTCTCAAAAATATTGTCTTAAAGGCTTAGAATATTAAAAAGTACTAAAAATGGGAATAATTACGGTTAAATTTGATTTTAAATTTTTTGTTATAACTATTGCAATTTATTAACGTAGAGACATGAAAATTTTCTTCATTATTAAAATATATATTCTACTTTTATACACATAAAAAAAAATACCAGTATATTTTAGTTATTTGATATTTTAGTTAATTTAAAGAAAAATGTAAGTTATCGTACAACAAATTTATTTTATTATATTATTTTAATACTTTACTTAAGAATGTCTTTAAACGTTTTTATGTATACACTCTATAAATTATAAAATTGAATTCAAATTTGTTTTTTTTAAATAATTATTAATTTTAAATTAAATAGGTATTTGCTTTATAATTACAGATAATTTTAAAACAAAAATAAATAAACATAACTGATGGTTGTTTGATAGTATTTATTATTTTTTTAAATATAGGTAGGTATTACCGCCATATTTTACTACATGTTAAGAGCCATTTCTAGTGAATAAAAGCATATTTTCAGGGACTTATTTCAAGAATTTATAGTGCCTATGAATCCAAACCCTAATTTTAAAAATTGCTACAAAATAATATTAAAAATAAAAAAAACATCTTATCTGTAATCGATTCGACACAATTCCTTGTGTAATATTTTTCTTTTTGTATTCCTGTAAGTTTGCAACAAAATGATGGTAGTTTAGTGAAATCAATTTCACCACTGAAACTTACAATAGTTGTAATTTTGTCGGACAAGTGCTCATAAAAAGACTATAAAAATGTAATATCATAAATATTTATTTTGTACTTTTTTTTTTAATATCACTATAATGTATAATATAGTAGGTAATAAAAAAACTGTAAATGCGAAATAAATGTATAATGAATAGGTATATATTGTATTTGTTTTTGTAAAAAAATAATTATAGATATGAACAGAATAAACGCGTAATCAAATTTCAAGCGTACTTTCTGTGAGTAAGTACCACAGACATGAATTCTTCTACATAACAACTGAGCGATATTTCAACTTTAAAAACGTATAACTATAATGCGAATAAGAAAATAATCGACAAACAGGAATCGCGTTAAACGGTACACATTTAAATTTTGAATTCGATTTGATTTTTCTAAATTTACAAATAAAAGATCCGATCAAAAATGTAAATAAATAACTCATAACATAATAATATATATTATAAATGTATCACACAGAGTGTTGGTTGTAATATCTAATAGTGCTAAAAATATGGCCATAAATATTTTGGAGTCAGCTATCTTTATGTAATAACCTCATTTAGCTTAATATTTTTTTTTAATTTAAATATTTAATCTTTATTTATCACTCTTTTATTATGAATTTCGAAAATTTTTACTTGAAAATTGTTCTTAACATTAAAAATGAAATTTTTTTGTGTAGGTACTTGTACATTTTTAAAATTATTCTCATAACTTACACATGTGGTAAAATTTTGGAACAATATTTTATAAAATAATAATATTAAATATATTAATATATTAAATTTCAATATCATTGCATTTAAATCTTAATTATAATAAACTACTAATTTCTCCGAGAACGAAGGACGAAGAGACGAAGGAGGAATGTCTGGAATCGACCTTCTCTCTTTTTTTAGTTTTACAAATATATGTTTTTTTTTTTTAATTGTCTGAAAACATTTTTTGCGTTAGAAATAATACTCAGATTATCATATTAGACTGAATCTGTTTACCGCAAAATTGTATTATTTTTGCTATGTCCTTTCATTTTTTTCCCCATGAAATTCGTAAATTATGCTCTATCTCTTTTTAACAATGTTAGTTCTTTATTAGTTATGATTTCTAACACAGTCTGTAGGTGACGCAGATACGCAGATCATATTTGTACAAGTTCATAGATTAAATTATTTAATCTTAAAATTATGTGCAATTACGTTTAATTTTAATGTATTATAATATGATATTATGCATAATTATTCTATGCTTAGTACTGTACTCAGTTCAGTGGTTTTATATTATTCACATACAAAATATCTTAGTAGTTGAAAAATATTTTTAAATGTCTTCCGTCTCTAACTTCAAACTATAATATAATATTATATATATATAACATAATGATAACAATTTCAGAGAAATTACTCTGTAGTCTACGCTATGTTATAGAGTAATAAAACTCTACTCTACTCTTCTCTACACTACTATTAGTCCTGTCCATAATAATAATATAAAATTGATAATGTAGATAGATACTATACTCATTTTGTATACTTTATTTTCAATGATAAATTTTATTTTATATTTTTTATTTTTTCCATTGTAAATTGTAATTATAAATTTGCTATGCAATGTTTCCAATTAATTAACATTGATTCAATTATATTGGTTGTCGAATCAATCATAAGTTTAATAACTTTATTGGTCAATTGAATCGACCAAACACACATACACTGGCACACATATTTTTTGTACAGAAAAAGTAAGTGAAGACTTCTTTAATAATATACTTCAAATTGGATTTTTATCTTTTATGTGCATCGTTAATATCTTAGCTAACAATAATTATTATTTCTAACTTTTTTATTATTATATTTGGAAGCTGTGTTCATTATATTATTCTAAAATTTGTTGTTTAAACATTTTTTTTATAGTATTACAATTGAATGCTGTGAGTTGTTTATATATCTACATCATTAAAAATAATTAGTGCTAGTTATAAGTACAATAATTAAGCACAGAAATTATAAATATATATATATATATATTTATATTTGTTATTGGAAAAACGTAAACTCAGCAAAACATCATATTTGGGCTGTTGCACAACACTATTAACTAGGTAGTTAACAGTGTTAATAATAATAATAATATTTACAAAATAGAAAATTTAACACAAATAATGTTTAACCTATGAATAATATTTTAAAAATATATTTTATTTGTGCTTTTTTAATACTCACCTGTAAAAACAACAATAAAACTTATTATTTTTATTTCAATATAATTCTTTATAGTGATTCAAATTGTATTTTATCTAAAAGTCTAAAAAAAAAAATATGTTATGAATTATAAATTTATGCCTAAAACACATTTAATTTGTATTGCCATTTGCTAAAATATAAATTCTAATTTTTAAATATTATCTAAATTTGTATACTAAACTTTTCATTGATATCTATGTTATTGATATTAACATTTATAACCATATATATTTTTTTAAATAATTAATTTGGCTTGTTTGTTTGAAAAATTGTCAACTCATTTTTTTTATTTGTTTTACTACTTTTTTTAATTGTATATTTATATTGATTATGAATAGAGTCATAATAGTCATATAGATAGTTTCATATAGTCTGGATCTGTATGCTCCTAACCTAACCATGCACTGTAAAAAAGTAAAAATTTAAGATTTATTAATAATGTTATAAGAAAAAATTACTTTTGTCGAAATTTTACATAAAATATACATAAATAATTAAATATACTGTTATCCTTAAAATATAAATTTATATACATTCTGTGTTAAGTTCAAACTACATCGAATTACATACTTTCAAAAAATGAAAAAGCATACACATCCGGATTCTATGATTTAATTCATGTTTTTGAATATTTTAAGTTTCAGTAGGTATTAGTTTAATATTATTTTCATTAAAACATTTTTTTTGTTATATTGTCTTTATTGTTTTTTAATAGGAAAATAGAATAATAGTACTAATTTTATTTTATATTTTAGTTAGATCATCTTAAGGTAATTTTTAAAATGTAGTACTCAGGCCTTACTATACTAGTGACAATATTAAATTTAAAAGTATCTCCCAATATTTTTTGTATCAATTTGATATCATAGTTCACTATTAAAACATAAGTAACTTTTGGAATTGTTATTTTCAACCTAGTTAATAAATAGCATACAAGATGTCTGTATTTACAGCTGTGCTAATAAGTAATAACCATTATACATTTTTGTACTGGGGTCTAGTTGGTAATGATTAAATATTTTATTAACATTAATATATACATATATAAAAATGTATCAAACAGAACATTCATAACATTTGTATCTGTTTACATTACTCACAGGTAATCACATATTGTTATAATATTATACTTTTATTATTAAGTATTATTATTTCCTATACAATTAGTTTTAATCCTGATTTATTTTGTTATCTATATTCATATGAATTATATTGCTGAGGAAAATATTGGACAGACATTATAAATATTTTATTGATTTGATAATCTATTGTATCCTTAAATACTAAATAATATATTATGTAATTTAATGTTATAAATAAAATTATAATTTAAAATTACTTTTAAAAAATCAGAAAAGTTATACATTATTTGTTTCTGAATAATTTAACTGATGGTTTCATTTAAAGTCTTAATGCTTTATCAGTAATATATATATATGTGTTAAAAATAAAAATTAAATTTAAAATACTATTAGGTATATTTCATATTTTGTTACAATTCTTGGTATTCCTATTAAAGTAAAAAATTTTTTAACTAGAAAGCCATTATCTTAATTCTTATATTAACTAATTGCAAATTATATTTGTTTTATGTTTTAGTGTATTTTAGTTAAACTTAACAACATGAAATCTACATCTAAACCAGATTATGACCAACGATATCAAGAAGATCTTGAAAAAGCTCAGGCTTTAAGTTTAGAAACATTAGCTCTTGAAGAATTTAAAAACAGAAAATTACAATCGCAGTCTTCAACATGCAACAAAAAAACTGTAGTGTCGACGCTATCAACATCAACTTCAACATTATCATCAACATCTCAGACACGTTCAATGTCTCTTACAGGTTTATACTTTAATAATAAAATAAATGTGATAAAAATCATTAACAAATATAAAAAAATTTAATTATTATAATATTACTACAGATCTTATAAAATTAAATTATCATAACAATTTATGATAAAAAAAAGTATTACATACTAAATAAGTTTGAAAATATTTTGTTATAAATGATTTCAATCATAATAAATTGTTTATCATTATATATATATATATATAATTACTTTTTGAGTTAAAATTAATTTTAATTTTAATTTTAGAAAAAACTGTTTACTGTAACGACTTATCTAGATCACGGCCAAGACCAGGATCGTTTAATACAGGTACTATAATTTGCTATGCTTCAATTACTTTAAAGTATTTATGAAAATGATAAAAGTGGAAAAATAAGTGAAATCATTTTTTTAACATTTTTAGGTGAACCATTATTACATCGTATAAAACCACCACCACGTCGTAATACTACTGTCATTCCAAAAAGTTGTACCAATGATTCAATTAAAGATTTATTTAGCCTTGATTCACCACCAATTGATGATCTCATGAAAAATATTGAACCATTTAATTTTTTAGATGGGTAAGATGATTTAAAATTGATTAGTTAATCAATATATGCATTTCATTTTAATATGATGAATATGATACGAGATATACTTTAGTTCAGTTTGAGGTACTACTAAATATCTACCTTGCTATTCTGTGCTATTAAAAAATAATATCTGATTACTAATGTTAGTTTTGAACATCTTGTTTTATTTCTTATTTTTCCATCAATAATATACTACCCAGATTATTTCCATACAAACAATTAATTCATTTTCTTTTTGTTCAAACAATACAAAACATGATGAATTACTGGACAGATATTTGAGAATAGCTTGAGGTGTGATAATGTATGAATCTCACTGCTACTATGTAATAAATACATTCTGATTTAGTCTTAGTTTAATACTTAATAGTATAATTATAAACAATAACATATATAAAGTACTTATGTTTTATTGACTAACTATTTTGTATTAATAGGAATAAAACACCTCATACAAGTGATAGTAACTCAGCATTCCAGAATACAAGTGTTAATATAAACATGTCTAATGTTAGTTTAAACCAAAGTCAATTTAGTGGATCATATAGTCTTCAACATAATTTAGATGTGTTATATCAAAATAATTTCCAACCCACAAATTTTACGGGATATTCACCTACTGGTTACCAAATGACAGTTCCTCCTCAAACCTTGTGGCCAGGACAAACAATGGACAATACCTGGTCTACGAGTAATATTATTCAAACTGAACAGTTAACAAGTAATGCTAATACACAGATGCAAACTTCATTGATTGCAACAAAACCAGATATATTTACTCCAAGCTTAATAAAAAAACAAAACAACAATAATCTCATTGATTTACACTTTTTTGATAGTATAGAAAATTCTAAAAAAAATTTTTCTAATGTTAGAACTAGTGTTCTTGAAGCATTTGATCCACTACTTTATGAACAATCAAATATAAGTTCTTCTGTTGAGGTGGACCAAGGTATTTAACTTAATTATTTATAATTGATAGGACAAAAAAAATAAAATTATGTTGATTTTTGTAGATAAAAATGAATCATTATATGCGACATATGATCCATTTGATTACATGTACTCTCCATCAGTCTCATCTCAATCATCAGATCCAATATATGCAGCAGTAATAAAGACTCCCTTAAATTCACCTCCACCATTACCACCAAGGAGTTCCCTAACTCCAAAAGAATCGAAAGTAAACATTGAAACAAAAACTTTTTCTTTATTGCAATTAACATCAATTTGAGTGGTATTTTATATAATTATATTCTAGGTTTGTAAAAGTTTAACTTATGAAAATGTCGGTTTAGTGAAACGATCCTCAGTGTTTTATGATCCTGACATGGTGGCATTTCATAAAATGATCAAGAAAGTTCGAAGTATGTAAATTTAGTTGATAAAAATTAGTAAAATATGATACAACTATATTATTTTTTTAATTTAAGGAAAATTTGTATACACTGATACTAGTACAAATGAAGGAATTATCGTGTGTTCAAAATTTGAAAATAATCTTCATCAAAATACTAGTATTAAATTTATTGTTCATTGTGAATCAATTAGAAAAACACCAATTATATTTACTTGTGATGGTATGATCTCATTATTTTTTTAACAGTTATATTTTTTAGTATAAATAAATGTTAAAACTAATTAAATTTTTTTAATAATAGTTGGAAGTAGTGTTGAACATGTTATATCACATGTAATTTGTGAATTAGACCTAGAAGATGCAAATAATAGTGATTATTTTCTTAAAGTAAAAAATTTTGCTGAATACATGCTACCAATGAATACTCCCGTCATCAATTTTGAATGTGTCCATGAATGTATTAAACTTGATACAGATGTTGAACTTGCTCTTCATCATAAGGATGATGTTGTTAAAATTTATGCTAGACAGGTATAACCGATATATATATATATATATAATATTTATATTTTATTCATAATAAATGCTGCTGAAAAATCTAGAAAAATAAAAACTGGGCTTTATCCTTGATAGAATCCAAAGGTGTCTATCTAACATTAATTGTACAACAGTACAAATCAGTATTAAAAATATGCTTAAATATGCTTAAATTATACTATATTGATTATTATTTAGGCTCAAGATGATATTCTAGATAATGAATTAGAGTTGAATAATTTATGTCCTAATGAACCATGTCAACCAATCACACATGATACTTTAAAAATACTTCTTGGTAAATATCTCTATATTCAAATAAAATAATTTATAAATTTATTTTATGTATTTAATATTTAATTTTAGATACACTTGATGGTGAAATATTAAAAATTAAAGATCATGCTGTATCTCTATTTAAAAAACGAACCAATACACCTGTGCAACCTACTGGGGTTCAACAAGCTGTAAAAGCATTAACATCTTTCTTAGGAAATATTGAACCATTAGACATCACTTTATCTCTAAATAATTTCATTTTATCATGTAATGAAATATCAAATGTCATTCAGGTAAATTAAATAATTGTATTTAATTAAACAATTGATAATTTTTCAATTTTTTTTTATTACTTAATTAGATAGTTAATAATAATTAACATATTTAAATATTTGTTTTTTTATTATAGGATGTGTATGGTTCACGAACTGAAGTATTGGAAGATGATGGCTCAGATTATTCTGTTGTAAGACTGAAATTTAACGAGACTGAAAAGGTAGATCACATTACAGATGTATGTTTAAAAATAAAAGAAAATGTGCAAACATTGATTGAAAATTATTGTAAAGCCTTTAAAGTCGATTTCCAGTTAAACTTTAATTCTTCACAACTATCAGGTATAAAATTATTACGTTTAAACTGTCGTAATGTGTATTACTTTTATTAAATCATTTATGTACCCAGGGTATTTAGTTTCCATGCATGATTTTTCATTTCTTTTATTATTTATAAATTTAAATTTAAAGTGCAAAAAAAATTATTTTATTATATTGCATACTTTGTATCCATTAAAAAAAAAAAACATCATTATGTAAACTTTCTTTTAATATTATTAGCATAATTTTATGTGTTATTACATAATATGCCTGTAATATACAGTGCCATCATGATAATTGGAAACACTCAATAACTTTACTCATTATAATATATATAATTATATGGTATTTTTTTTTCTTTAGTAACGCCATAAATTTAATTATACACTTGTTTACATAATTAGAATTGGCGTCCTACCATTTTGATTGATTATAAATTATTATTTTTTAAATTTTTTTTATAATTTTCATTAATGAAATCAACCTCATAAGTTGAAAATTGGCAGGGTTAAAGCTATTTTTGAATATTTGATATTATAAGCATAATATGTAACTGATAAAAGGTTGATTTCACCACTGTAAATAATGAAAAAATCAAAGAAAAATAATTCATAATCAAAATGGTAGGTTGCCATTTAAAAAAAAAAAGTATAGTTTTGTGCGCATGCACATATGTATATTGTAATATAATTTTATTACACACTTAACATTTTCTATAAATAAAAATAAAAACGATAAAATTAAGTTACTAATACATGTACATAGTGCCGGCTGTGCAAAGAGTTTCACACCGGACCAAATCAATTATCTAATATTTTAAGAATATAAGTAAAGTGACTACATTTCAAACACATATTTTTATATAAATATTCCTTTATTTTTATAATCTGATATAATAATACTACATGGTGTATTTTAAATTTGCCATCATAAGATGGATAATTCCCGGTTTTCCGGGGATTTTTTAATGTTCTTAATTAATTTAAATTGGCCGATAGATGGCTACTAATATAATTAGGTTATATATAATGTATAAAAAAATTTGCACCGAACCTCACAAAACATTGCGCCATTGTGTATAGGTTAAATTTTTACCAAACACTGACGTTTGTCACTCTGGCACATTAAAATTATACAAATAATTCAAAACCTGTTGAAATTTATTGATCAGTATGATATTTGAGGTTAATGTATACAAAGATATCTATAAATATATTATTCACTTACTATGTGATATATTAATATGACTGGTGTCTAAAATACCCCATTGTAATGACGAGTTAATATAATAGTAATACTTAACTAATACATATTTTATAGGATCTACATTTTCTTCAACAATTCTTGATGATGTTGTGATCTATGTGAGCTGTTTGCATCGATTATTTTCTTCTTGGAGTCATGATGAATATTTAATTGCTGCACAAATATACCATGGTACTAGACCGATTGGTAATCCAGTGCTTTCAAAAGCTGTTGTTGCTGAAAATTCAATTTATAAAAGAGTTGTTTTTGACTCATGGTAAATGTTAAATGTTATAAAAAAATATATTTTGTTGTTTAATAAATATGTTTTGATGATATTAGGTTGGAATTTGAAAATTTGAGCATGTGTTTGTTACCCAGAGAGAGTCGTTTAGTTTTAGTTGTTTATGGAAGAACATTTAACACAGAAGCTCAAGATACTTCAACTACAGTTTCTCAGACAGAACTTGGTTGGGGTTCTATACAATTTTTTAATGTCGAAGGGTAAATTAATAAAAAATCATTTATTTTATTTGAATTCAAATATGTAATTGTGAATATAATATTTTAGAGAATTTTCTCAAGGGAAACATTTGCTATCACTTTGGCCTCCATGTGCTGATAAACGTTTAGGTCCTGCTCCAGCACCTGGTACACATCCATATAGCCATTCACACCCTGTTCTTAGTATGTACATTTTCTTAACAATTATATTGCTGTGTTTCAAAATTATGACACGAGTTATTTATTCAAGGTATTGAAATCCAAGAGTTTGATTCAAAAATAGTATTCCCTCCTGTATTTCAAGATCACCGTATAATTAAAAGTGATAGTTTTGATTTTACAAGCTTGGACTTAAATACTCAAGAACAGTTATTAGATATAATTTATCAAGACACATTTACTAGGTAATATAATTAATATTAGTATAAATTAATTGTATTAAAGTATAATATTTAATTTCTTGTAGGCCATTATCAGAAGATAGAGAAGTTTTATGGGAAAAAAGATACTATTTATTGTCAAAGCCCAAAGCCTTACCCAAGGTATTATTGGCTGCTCATAGTTGGGATTATGCTTGTTTAGCTGATTTGCATTCAATGCTTAAATCTTGGTCACCCATAGAGCCTTTGGATGCATTACAGTTATTTTTGCCATGGTAAGTACTTATATAAGAATATGCAAAAACATTATTAAACTAACATTTTAATAATTTAGCTTCCCTGACAATGAAGTACGTTGTTTGGCTGTGAAGCGGATAAGATTACTGAGTAATGATCAACTAATTGGTTTTCTTCCTCAATTAGTTCAGGCCATAAAACATGAAACGTATGATAATTCTCCTTTGACTGAATTTTTATTAGAGAAAGCTTTGTCATCGCCAACTATTGCTCATAACCTTTATTGGCTTCTTATGCAACCACTTCCAGGACAGTCACCTCAGGTTTATATAATATTATATACACATATTTTTGTTGGATAAAATTTAGATTTATTTTCTATACATTTATTATATTATTATGTAATTATATTTTCACTTTTGTTTTAAATAATATATATTTAAAAGTATAAACATTTAAATAAATAAGTATTATTTATTTTGATATTACAGAATTCTTACGACGTTCATAGTCCAGATGATAAAACAGTGAGTGAAGCACGGTATTATAGAAGATTACAATTATTATTAAGAGCATTAATTGCAACTTGTGGTGAAGCACTTAGGAAGTGTTTTTTGTCTCAACAACTTTTAATGAAGGTAATATATAAATAAGAATTATAAAATATTTTTAAATATTAAAAAAATATTGTTGGTTTCTGTTCACAGGAATTATATGATACTGCTGAAAATGTTAAATCAAGTAAAGAATCTCATAGGCTAAAAGTACTGATTCAAGATTTGACCAATATTGATCAAAGTTTAAAAGATATGCCTACATGCCTTCCACTTAGTCCAAGTATGCAAGTTTGTGGCATACAAACAAAGTCATGTTATGTTTTTCCTTCTAATACTTTGCCCTTAAAAATCAATTTTAATTGTCTGAGGCCAAATGTCACAATTCCAGCTATTTTCAAGGTGAGATTTATTTGGTGATATTGCTTTAATCATTTGCTGCTCCATTTAATATATCTGGAATAACATTAAAATTGAGGTACAATAATTTTTTTCAAAATGTTTGACTTGTTAGATTAGTTCTATCTTTGTTATTATTCTGTTCTATCGATATTAAGAATAGTTATAATTTCATCTAAAGGTCTTTATCATACATGATTTCTAAACGATGAAATGGTTTTTGAATTTCCATAAATTACCATGTTATTTACAACTTACATGTTTTTATTAATCTTAAAAACAGTTCTGAATTTGTTTTTTTGTTGTTCATGTTTATACCAGATGATGTTTGGTAATATTTTTGTTTTAAACTAAAAATAAACTATTAAAAAAGTAATATTTTATTGACTTAAAACTACATTAAAAGAGTTTAAAATTAATTTAGTAAAAATACAGTTTACCTTTTGACTTTAATTTTGCTCAGAAGTATTATTTATCTTGACTTACTAAGAAAACTTTAATAATAGAAATTCAAAATCATGTTTAGTAGTAATTGAATATAAACAATATTATGTAACACAAATAAAACAAGGAATTGCCTATAAGTGATTCCTGTGAAACTATGAATACTCTTAAGAGTCCTGTAACAACATCATTAACTGCAGTCAATGTCTATATGAATATAGCAAAGTAATATAAGTTAGGTATAGAGAGCAAAGACTATGTACAGATCTGCTTAGAGCACTGTTAATTACTCCTGTTATTTATCCTGTATAAGTATTATATTTTTTTTTATAAAAAAGGCAAACATTTTGATTTATACTTTTTCATAACTACAATATTTATACCCCTTATATGGCCAAAACTTACAATATTTTGTTTGTCAAATGGTAACATATTTAAATAGTAAATTTTTAAAAGAAAATATTTTTATAAAATTTTATAAGTGTTAGTTTTAAAAATCCTATTAATATTTCATATATTATAGTAATTAACGTTTTAAAGTATGATGGGTAGAGTACACGGAGTATTGACATCAATTGCTATGTAGCTATTACCGTGTACTCTTACTGTCTATATTTTAGAATGTTAACTACTTGAGAAATAATTGGATTTCCAAAACAAGCAAGTATAAAATTCTTCAAAAATGTATTATTATAAATATATGTTACTATTTGTAAATAAAAAGTTGTTATTGTTTTATCATATAAGGGATAGTTGTAAAAATATTATAACTATGAAAAAGTATAAACAAAATGTGTAATAATATTTTTTGAATAAAAATGTACAAATGCAACTTATATTTTCATGGATATGTGCTTGATCATGAAAAAACATTTGTTGTGTGTATTTGTGCATACCAGTGGCGAAGCTACCTATGAAATAAAGACATTCTCTACCCATTTTTTTTTATACTAATATATAATTTTTAACTGTAATATTTTGTCAATTTGTGTTTTATAATCATATTAAAATTTAAAATATATTTTTATAAAAACGTATTATATGTTATTATAAATAGATACTTTAGTTTATAACAGTAATATAATATAATATACATGCATAAACCGGTATACATAGGCGCTGTCGGATTAAAACAACACAAGTCAATAATATTATTATTTGCTAGATAATAAAGATAACGTGACTAGTGTCTCATACTCTAGGATATGCGGTGTGGTGGGTTCTTGAAAAAAGGGTACCTCGCACAGTGAGTTAATGGAGACATGTCTCACTAATATTTCTATCAAAAATTTATGAATGTACCTGCATCCCGATAATAATATATAGTAATATTCTTATTCTTATCAAATAATAATAATACATATTTAATTTTAATAGTCGTGTGCCCACGTAGTTAAAATAATACACATTTTGAACTGATCAAAACTTTTAAATACATTATAAATTACTATTTAGTTGTTGTTTGCCATTGGAACGTAAAGTGTTTTAAATTTAATATGGAGTATTCAGATATAATTAGTGATATTTTAACAGTAAAAATTAATAACTATTCATTTGAACATAAACTAGAATTAAAAAAGAAAAGACCTACACCACAATTAAGTTTGGAAACGGTCGATGGAAAAACTATACGAAAATTTCAAGTATCATGATACACAAAATATGCGTGGTTAGCTGAAAGTGAAAAAGAAAAATAGATTTAATTTATGAAATAATGTAAAAATTTTTGTATATTATATTATTAATAAAATAAGTTTACTCGTGTATATTTGTTTATATAATTTCATACTAAAAAAAAATATTTGAAATTTGTCTACTCTAATCTTGAACCCAAGCTTTGCCACTGGTGTATACTATTAATAATTATTATATTATGTCTATTCAACTACTTGTATTATATTATAATGGTTATAGTAATAATTGATACATATTGCATATGCAATTTATTATTTATTTATAAAATTTATAATTGGTAATATATTTTTAAATTAATTGTAATAGGTAGGAGATGATTTAGAACAAGATATGTTAACTATTCAGATAATAAGGTTAATGGATAAACTATGGCTTAAAGAAGGTTTGGATCTAAAAATGGTAACATTCTCTTGTGTTCCAACTGGTGAAAAGAGAGGTAATAAAGTTAATAATTATATCCACTATTTTCTTTGTTTGAACAATTATTTTTAATTTCTAATTATACTTTGTTTAATATATTTTTAATAATTAATGATTTTAGGGATGATTGAAATGGTAACAAATGCAGAAACGTTGAGAAAAATTCAAGTTGAATTAGGATTGACTGGTTCATTCAAAGACAGACCTATAGCAGAATGGCTGGCAAAACATAATCCATCTGCATTAGAATACGAAAGAGCAGTTGCTAATTTTACAGGTAATTATAATTTTTCAATATTTTATTTTTCCTAACAGCTATTATCTTTTGGTAATCAATAATTTATATTATACTAATAATTAATATACAAATAATAATTAAATAAAATGAATTTTAGCATCATGTGCTGGATATAGTGTTGCTACATATATTCTTGGAATATGCGATCGTCACAATGATAACATAATGATGAAAACTACTGGACATTTATTTCATATTGATTTTGGTAAATTTTTAGGGGACGCCCAAACATTTGGTAACTTTAAAAGGTATAAACATTTATGTATAAATATATATAATATAAAATATATATATATATATTAATTTATCAGTTAATAGTAAATACAATGGAATTTTTTTTTAATAGAGATCGTACACCATTTGTTTTGACTTCTGACATGGTATATGTAATAAATGGTGGTGACAAACCATCCACAAAGTTTCAACATTTTGTGGATACATGTGTTCAGGCATTCAATATTGTTCGCAAACATGGAAATCTTTTATTAAATTTATTTGGACTGGTAACATATATTTATTTAATTTATATTTTTAAAAATAAAGTCAGGGTTAGTATTGATGCAACAAATTATGCAATATATTAATTATTAATTATGTAGATGGCATCTTCTGGAATACCCGGTGTAACAATGGATGCTGTAAATTATGTACAAAAAGCACTTCTTCCAGAATTATCTAATCCCGAAGCAGCAGCATCTTTTACACGTATGATTGAAAATTCACTAAAATCTCGCTTTACTCAATTTAATTTTTTTTTACATAACTTGGCACAAATGAGATTTAATAATGAACAAAATGGTACCGAATTATTAAGTTTTGTACCAAAAGTTTATACGTAAGTTGTTTTCATTGATGTTTAAATGTTAAATTGCTATTATTATTTTATTATTTCCCATAGGATGGCACAAGAAGGAAAAATTGTTTGTGTTGAAGTGTATGGATGCCAAAAACGATATGATCCTGAAAAATATTATGTCTATATTTTAAAAGTTTTCCGAGAAAACCAAAGAGATCCTTCATATCTGTTTAGGTCATATAAAGAATTATCGGAATTTCAACAAAAACTATTATTATTATTTCCATTGGCAAAATTTTTAAGGTACATGCTTTAATTATGACTTTTGAATGTTACATTTCAATTATTTTAATAATGATTATTAATTATTATTCATTTTGGTTTTTCAGTTTATTAAACACTAGTATTTATATGGGAAGATCACATATTAAACAAGTAGCAGAAAAAAGAAGTTTGGAAATTCAGAGTTTTTTGAACACATTATTTCAAATGGCTCCTGAGGTGAGCCATTCAGATTTGGTTTACACATTTTTCCATCCTTTACTAAGAGATCAACAAGAAGCTAGTATTGAAGATACAAAATTAAAAGGTGACATTTTTAAAATTGTATTTTTTCATTTAATAAATATTAAATTTGTATAACCTAAAATATTTACATTTTAAACATAGTTTGTTAAATATATGTATTGATTTTGTATCACTGTCTATGAGTTATGTACTTATATAAATTATTATTTAATTTTGTACTTGTTAATAATAATATTTTTTTATTCTATTAACAGAACCTAAACAAGGTTATGTTAGAGAGAACCGTATATTAGGTCAATTAAAGTTGACCTTACATTATCAACGTGGAGCATTCATGGTAAGTAATAAACTCCTAGATTTATTACAATTTATATTTAATAATGCATTTGATATTTTAATATCACATAAAATAATAGGTATTTGTATTTATTGTCATCTATATTTTATTTTTAATATTTACATGAATATTTAAAACATTTTCACATAAGGTCAAGTAAT
Source organism: Eriosoma lanigerum (assembly GCA_013282895.1). NCBI lineage: Eukaryota > Metazoa > Arthropoda > Insecta > Hemiptera > Aphididae > Eriosoma > Eriosoma lanigerum. The sequence goes on along the minus strand of CM023358.1, from coordinate 25,598,346 downwards.
ATGAAAAGTAATCAATTCAAATAAATCTTAATCAAAGATTTCTTTTAAATCTTGTATGGTTTTTTTATATTCTATTCTATATTATGGCGAGGAAATTGATTCAGATGTGGTGAGAGTTGTTATAAAAATAAATATTGATAGTAGGGTGAAAAGAAACACCGAAGAAAAGGTGAAGATGGAATAGAGATTGATATGAAGATAGGTAGTGTGAATGGAAGAGAAGTAAGAGATTGTAATCTATAAAGATGTAGAACTAGGGCTGTCAACCCCATCTAGTTGTGATTATAAGGTGAAGTTGAAGAAAAAGAAGAAGTAGTATGGTTAGATTTAAATTTTTTATAGTAAATTTAAAAACAAGAAATATTTAAGATATTAAATATATATGACTCAACATTTGTATATAGATATTATATTTTACATTTTTACTTTATTCATTGCATTTTCTTAGATTATGGTACACCATGCCAAGGACTTGCCACGTATTACAGGAAATCAGGAACCATCAACATATGTAAAAGTGTATTTGTTACCAGATCATAACAAAGCAACTAAACGCAAAACAAAAGTTGTTAAAAAAAATTGTTATCCATCATTTATGGAAATGGTAAATTAAATGTTATAATCAATGACCTATTAAATCTTATAATAATGTAAATAAATATATATAGTAATGAATAATGATTCTAAATTTTAAGTTAATTTATACAGTTATTTTAACTAGAAATTTACTTTTTATTTATTTAGTTAGAGTACAGAATGCCACTGGATGTTGTTAAGTATAAAATTTTGCAAGCTACTGTGTGGAGTCATGATTCATTACAAGAAAATGAGTTTTTAGGTGGCATAATTATAGAATTACACGACATAAATCTGACTTCAGAAACTACATTATGGTACAATCTGTCTAATGTACATAGATAACATCATAGTTTTATATAATGGTACGTTGAGTCTAAAAAATATTTGTATATTTTGTTATTATTATATTTTAGAAATAATTCTTATTTGGATTTTAAACAATTTTTGAAATAATATTATTAACTTAATATTCAGTTATGTGCAAATTTATTGTTTTGTAAATTATTTTTTGAGGATAAATTACATTATGGTAATGGGTTTGACATCCTTTCTTATTAATGATATCTATAAATGTATGTAATATTATATTTTATATTGATTTATTTAAGAAGATCATATATCTTCATACATCTTCTTAATAAAAATTATGTGCATATAATAAGTATATACCTAATTTTATCATTTAAATGTAAAATATTATTGGTTTCAATAAATAAATATAGTTGAGTATATACATAAAAAATACACTTTTTAAGAAACATTTTATCAATAATTTGCAGTTTTTTATTTTTTATTATTTTTTGGTCGAGTTAATATTTTTTTTTCTACAAGTTCATTTCCATATTTGTCATACTATAATTATTGTTCTAATTATAACTGTTGACATAAAAAATTTAATTCAAATTTTAATGGCTTAAGGGATATGTAATCTCCATGTATTTGTTTTTAGATCATTTTATATTATTGAAATTGAATTTCATTGTTTTTGTTTGTGTTTTAATTTTAAAATGATTGTCATTTTATTTATTAGTGTTATTTAATTTAACCTAAAAAATATAAATGTATTTTATGAATTTTAAAAACTAAATTATATATTTTTACTTTTATATAAAAGAGTGAACTATATCAAACATCATCTGTATATTGAGAGTGAAAATCTTTATTGACTTGTATTTGTTAAAAAGTGATAATTAAAATTTGTATACTCGTGTATAAAAATATTCAATAATAATAATTTGGAAGCTTTTTTATTCATGGCTGAAACCACAAAACTAAAATATTTTGACAATTTAATTTTATCTTAGGTACCTAAAAATAAGTTGTATTATAGATTTGATATTATTTTGTTGGTGTTTTTATTTTATTTTTTATAAAAATTGTTTATTTATGTAGTTTCATTAGTTTTTCAGAAATTCCGTTACTACTTTATTAGGCAAAATATTAACATTTATTTGTTAATTGTTTTTTCTTATCATTCTATTTATATGAAAACTATCTTGAGCAATATATTACTTGACATTTTTATTGACTATTCTACCGAGTTCAACAATCAACTTGGAGACTTAAAACAAAATAAGACTGAAATGTATATAAATTTGAATTTTTTTCTGTCATTTTTAAAATGTTTCCATTAGCAATTCTATTAACTTCACTATTTAATTATGTGTATACTAAATAATGATATATATTATGTTTCATCATTAATATTTTACAATAAATCTCATAATTATTTTTATAATATTACATATCTACTAGGTATATACAGGTTATATAATTTAATATATTGTAACAAAGGAGGCTAATAATTATATTTTCAGTGTTGTTTAAATTTTATCATGTTTATTTGATTTTATGTTATAATAAAATAAAACATTCTCAATCATATATGTATCTGAATTGTTATGTATAACAAATTTCAATATTGTCATCTTTATAATCATTAATTATTATTATAATTTATATAATATTTTTTATTTTACTATTATTATTATTATTACTTTGTTAATTATTGATATGATATTATCTATTATATACTTTTTTTGCTAATTATATGTTATGCCTGTATGTAGAAATTAAACTTTTATTGTTGCTTATATTTAGACTTTTAATTTATATTATTCATAAAGCTCTAAAAACTTATTACATTTTTATATATTTGAACATATTATGAGTTCATAATATTGTATAAATTAATTTTCAGTTTTGTTTTCAATGTGTTTTTAATTGAATTGGCAGATGTTAAAAATAATAATAATTAAATAAAAAAAATTGAAAATAGGTAAACTCTTATTCAGATAGTAGTAATTTTTTTCGAATAGAATTTATCTAATGGTAAAGGAAAAGTATAATTTTGATGAATAAGATAATCAACTATATTTTTTAATATGGAATTAAATTCTTGTGAACAACCTTTTGTTAGTAATATTTGTAGAATAAAATTATAATTTTGTGAAATAAACTCTAAATAATAAGTCCGCTTTTGGACGTTCCTTCGGTACTTGAAGAAATTAGTGGTTTATTATTATTAATAATATTGCATTAGAAAATATGATTTTGGATGAAACTCAATATAAAACAATATATTTTACTGATAATATGTTCCAAAGTTGTATTATGTATGTAGACTACCTATAAAAGTACTCAAAAAAATGTTCAAATCCTTAGGTTCAAAATTGCACTAGTTATCATTAAAAACTAAAAACAATTTCGTTAAAATAATGATTTCCTAGAATTTTGCCATTTTTTAGTAGTTTTTCTTCTTCCAAAGAAAAACTATTGAGAAATTCAAAAAATAAGCTAATAAAGTACCAACTAGATGCAATTTACTACCGAAAGCATACTCTATTCATAGTAATCGGACCATTATTTCTACCCAAAAAGTGTCTTCAGAGATAAAAAAAAATATGATAATATTCAAATTTTAGAAGCTTATAAAAAAATATTGTGACTTACAATTTTTAAAATATTTTTGAAATTGAATAAGTATTTTATGAGTAGGTTTCTATAAAATTTTCAAACTGTTAAACCCAAAATTGTAGGTAAAATTAAAATTTTTTTTCATTTCTATACTTAGTCAAAACATCAACCAATCTGTTCCAAACTTTTGCAACATGTGTAAATTACCTATATAGATACTAAAAAAAATTTCAAATCTTCGATCAAAACTCGATTAGTTTTGACGAAATAAAAAAAAATAATAAAAATAATAAGAACCACAATTTTGCTGATTTTCCAAAAATTTTTGGTAGTTTTTTTTCTTCCAACGAAAAATTTTTGAGTAATTCAAATTATGAACTAAATAAGTACCAACTAGATGCAATTTGGTACAGAAAGCATATTCATGTAATTCTATTATATCATAAAAAAAAATTCTAAATGTAAAGATAAAAGATTATTTGATAATTTGAATATTTTTAAAGTAAATCAATAAAAAATTAACAAGTCTTGATGACTATATATATATATATATATATATATATATATATATATTATAATATAATATTATTTTCTATTATATTTTGTATAAAATTTTTTTTATATTTAGTATTATTAAAACCATTCTATGAATGCATGGAATATTATAAGTAGTGACTTTGTATATTATATTGGTATGCAATTGCAAATTTTTATCAAGTAGCTAATAGTATAAAAAGTAATTAGGTAAGATAACTAGTCAAAGAATGTATGGTTAAAATGTTATTTTGCATATTAGGGTTCTTTTTAATTATTGTGCATTTAACAAATGTATAGATCTAACATTGTGTGGTACCTACATTTTGGCTATTTTTCAATTTACTTTTATTCATACAATGTCATGTTTATATTATATCGACAAATATTTATTGTCAACTGATAATTGATTATTGATAATAGGCTATATTATGACTTCACAAACTCATATATTTAAATTCAATATACCTAACTTCAATTTTAAGTTACAGCATATTTTTTCTTGTTCCGGTATGCGAAATATATAGAAAAAAGGAAGGTCGATTCGGACGTTCATCTATTTCATTCCTTCGGTCGTCATAGAAATTAGTAGTTTATTATAATTAAGATTTCAATACAATAATATTTCATTCTACAATATACGATTCTGAGCGATAACTTATCATGATAACTAATGCAATATTGAACGTAGGGACTTGAAAATTATTTTTGAGTATTCCGATAGGTAGTCTACATACGTAATAAAATTTTAGAACAGATTGGTTGATTTTTTGACTAAATATAGCTTTGAAATTCATCAAAAATTAAGTTTTTCTTAAAAATGTTTAATATTACCTGCATTTTGAGGTTTAAAAGCTTAATAATTGTATAAAAGCATAATCATATACTACTTAACCTATTAACAAAATATTTATTTTTATTAAGTCATAATTTGTTTTTATAAGCTTCTACAGTTAAAATTTCTAGTATAATTGAATATTACGATATTATAATTGTCTTATACACTCTTCATACATAAAAAAAAATCTTTGTAAAATCAATATACATTACTCGCTTCGCTCAGAATCTAAAATGCGAAACACAAACAAATTTGTAAAAATGTATTACAGTGGTTTAGTTTGAACTTTAGGGGTCGTACTTACAACCTGCTAACTGAAATGTTTTGAGTGAACTACAAAATGTTTGATTTATTTACATTTTTTTTAATATTTCGAATGTGTGCGTTCCCACACATTTTCACATATCTTATACATTCATGATTCATTGTGATATATTTAGTTAATTGATTAGTTCAAAGGTCTTTACAACTCACAAGTGGGCTGATCATAAAATTATCCCGTTCAATCAACTGGTTTTTCATATTAATTATTTTAATTTTTAATGACCAATCGGGTTTAATCGTTGGTTCATTACGCCTATATAATATTATGATATAGGTGTATTATTCATGACTGAAATTTAATAATTTAATACAAATTAGAATTTTATACGAGATACGACTTCATTAATTCAAGAAACAATTTAAATTTAGTCACCGATCGGCGACCGCAGTGGTTAAAACTTTTCTTAAAAGGATTTAGACAATCGTGATTGTACCTATTTGTAACTAATGTAATATTTTTATTCACATTCTTAAAAAAACTTAATTTAAATAAATATAACAAATATATATATATTAATATAATAATTATAATTTTTTTTATTCGTAATCGTCACATTAAATATTATTGGAAACTAGATATAAACTTCCAAAGTGGATATATAATAGTAATTTATATAATACAATTATATAAATGTATAATACCTATTGGTTATTTACACTTTAAAATAAAAATGTAAATAACTTATATACCTAATATATAAACACATATAGGTAGGTATATATAATATGGTCACGATTATTTTAAAGGTCCTATATTTTAAATGTTTTTCTATACAAATTTTCTACTTACCTATTCCAAGTGTAATATTCTTCGTTTTACACTCCTAACTAGATGGGGTCGGCAATCATATAGTGCAACACCTCAATAAATTTCGATCGCCTAGGTATACCTCTCATCCATTCACACCATATTAACCGAATAAATTCCCTCCCACGACCTTCTTTTTTCTAGTGATATTTTTCGAAATCTGATTAAAAATTTGTTAAGAGTGTCCCCGATTTAATTACTAATTATAATTTATTATATCTCCGTGAAAAATTAAGATTTCTAAATGCATTTTAAAAAAAAAAAAAATTATTTAAGAAATTGAACATAATATTGCCTCTATTATTTTTTAGTTTTGAACGTCTAGTAAAAAAATTTAAATTAAACTTTTTATTTTTTAAGTTATATGAAATTTGAAGGTAACCAGTTTAAAGTATACCTATATTTTTATTAACAATTTGATCTATCGGCCTCTAAATAATCAATTTAATAAAGATTTCGATTTTTAGGTATTTATTTCATTCATTGAAAAAATCATATTTCTGACGTCATTTTTTTGTAATTAATTAATCTAGTATGTCGTGGAGTACACAATTATTTTATTATCAATATCATAAAAATGTTTTCAGTAGTTACAAAATTCTATAGCAATTAAGTGTTTATATATCATTTAATTATTATAATATTGAATATTGATAAATGATAATATGAATTTTACATTCCATGTTATAATAAATTAAATAATTACAAAAAATGACACCAGAAATATGATTCTACCAATAAATGATAAATATTTTAAAAATTAACACACCTTGATTAATTTAGACCCATCATAATTTTTATAAAAATATGAACTTTAAACTAACTTTAATCTTCAAATTCTACAACTTAAAAAATAATAAGTTTTAACTTATTAGTTTTACCAAACGTTTAATATTAAAAAAATAATAGACAATAAGTAATAGACTATTATAGTCCATTGCGTAAATAATAATTTTTAAAAAACTGTGTTTAAAAATCTTAAATTTTCACGGAACTATAAACAACTTGTATACTTAAATATAGAATGTTGTATAGACTTGTTAACCATTTTAATTAAAATGTTTTAATTATAATGCAGTTATATATAATATTTAATAATAATAATATTAATTTTAATTAATTAATTATTAAAAAACATAAATTGTAATTATTATTATTATTATTATTATTTTAATTAATTTTTATAAAGAAATGTGTTTTTTAATTTTTTAATTCATAAACATATATCCTAGTTATAACTTTAAATACTATTAGCATTAGGTATATTAGTAAAACACATAATACTTGTAAATTGTAATATAACCTTGTTATATATCAACAAAGTATAGTACTTACCTCTGTATGTGAGTAAAATTATCGTTTCCATTGAAAAAAGCATTGTAAATATAAAAGTATATAATTGAATATATTATGCAACCTGTATTAAATTTCAATAAAATATACCACAAGTTTTAAAGTTAAAAATACAATTGTGTACTACTACTACTATTTCTAAAAAATATAATAAAAAAATTCCTATTATATTTTTTACATTAATTTTTTTATAACTTCAGTAGGTAAGTCAACACGACAATACAATAATTATTATAAATAATAAATAGGTTCCTACTAGTAATTCGTATATTATTAATATTTGAAAATTTTGATACCTTAAGATATATAGGAAAGATATATATTTTAGTATATTTGACAAGCTACTATTTGTATATTTGAAAATATAATATATTTATTCATATTCTAAATATAATTATAACGAATGAGTATAAAAATGCATTACTCTTATACTAATTGAATAATTGAATAAAATATAACTTGTTATAAACTATTAATCTAATTTTTCATTACATATTGCTTCTTGCTATATATTTATTTATTTATTATAGTATTTATAGGTATCACTTGAGTTAGATCTACCTTCTACGATAACTTTAGTATATTAAATATTTACTAAATAAGTATAGTTTTATAACATAAAGTTATATTATATATAATAAAGATATAGTACATAGAAGATAGGACAGAAATAGTAAATACTAGGTACTATTATGTCTTTTATTTGATCTAAACTTGTTGAAACTAACATAAGGTATGTGTTGCATGATATAAATATATAATATGATGAATATTAAAACTTTCACGATTTTAAAATTGTTTCTGATTAAAACGCTATACTTACTTTCAGCGGCTTATGGTGGTTGTTGATGGTTAGTTCGAGTATGATACACGATAGTGACCGGTTCTAATGTTGAAAGTGGAAAGACGACTGATGACGATCTTTCACTTCGCTTTATAAGACAGCCAACGACTTATATTGCTATTTTTTAAACAAATCGTCGGCCTTTTCTAGATTAGGGAAGTGTAGGATGAGAAGGATGACTTAGAAGGAATTGCAAGACAAAGAAACTTGGTTTGGTTTAATTTTGTTCTTTTTAGTGGTGATCATACTTAGGGTTTTACTGATGGTTCTAATATGTTTATGTTCAGAAAGGAAGTTTTGGTTGAAGATACAGTAAGATGAACATAAATGCGTACTTTGCAATGGTCCTGAGTTTTGTCGATCTAAGGAGTAATTCGTTTCTGACGAAAAAAGCATCCTTAGCTCTGATTGTGGAGATTTGGACAGTTTCGAATTTTTTCCATTGGTATAGGGTAAAGTAGGAAGATCAGACATAGGTGATGATGAGATTTGTGTAAAGTTTGAGAATGTAATTGTTTCTCCTTATCAAAGGATAGAGAATTATTTGTCAAGAATCGGGTACAGGATGCCTCTTGGGCGCGTAATTTTATTAATGATATTGGTAATGTGTATACCAAAGTCAAGGCGACGTTCGATCGTGACACCGAGATACTTTACTTAATTTGATCATGTGATTTTATTATTTTTAATAGAGATTAGTGGTACAGCATATGTTTTAGCGTAACTAAATTTGATATCAATTTATTTAAAGTCGTTTAGAATCGTAACAGCTTAAACCAGTCGGTTGATAGGTTACTTTGACTGGATAGCTCAACTTTTCATGTTTTTTAGGTTTACTTAATTTATTAAAGGAATGTCGTTTATGTATAATAGTCAATAGATATAGAATGGGCGCTAAGCAGAACTCTTGAGGGACGCTATCCTAATGCGTCACGAAAAACAGTCTTCAATTTTGGTGGCAAATTTTCTATTGGATAGATAAGATTCGATGATTTTGATATAGAAAGATATCTAACAGTAGTATGTTATAGAAAAGACTTTCGTGCAAACACGGTTGATCACCTTCTCTCCGTCTAAGAAGATGGAAGCCATCTGCAAATCACGGTTCAGGTTATTGCCAATGAGATCTACGAGATTTACCAGTAGGATGGACGTGGTGTAACCATAATGGAAGGCAAATTGTTGAGGTTTGATTTTGTTAAGTAGGTATGGATTGAGTTTTGAAAGGGTTATACTTCATATACATTCGACATAGAGGACAAGAGAACGCTTGAATGGTAACTATTTAGCAGTTTAAAATCCTTGCTTGGTTTGGGTTGGAAATGATTATGACTGATTTCCGAGCACCTGAAAAATAGCAGAGTTTAAGACAGCCATTTATAATTTTAGTAATAACCAGGATGATGTCTAAAGGTATAAATTTTAGAACGGTATTGGTATTCAAATCTGAGCCTGAGGCTTTTTTGATGAACAGATTTTGGATAATACTGCCTAGTATTGTAATCAAGAACTAACGATCACCCAGGAACATTGGACACTGCAGTTTTTGATGAGTGTGATGCTGTTATTAACTTCTGCGATATTGGGGACTGGTTTTGGAGAGAATTGATATTCAAAAAGTCTGCTATAAGTTTGGTCATCTTTGTTGTCGTGAATACTAGGCCGTTGGGACTAGACAAGGAATTGGTGGCATGTTTATTCAGTAAGTATTTATTGAGTTTGTAAATAGACTTTGTGGTCAATAGTGTCGTGAAATTCTAAATGTTATCGTACAAATTTTACGAATTCCGTACAAATGAATGGACTAAGATTTTTTTTGAAATTTCAATGTGGTGGTCTGGTATAACATATTGCCAGCCCCCCAAAAACAAATTTTTGTTATGGTGAGAAAAGGGGTATCGTATAAATTATAATTATTATCGTAAAAATTCATACAAATAAAGCAAAAAACGATGGAGTAAAAAAATCCAAAATTTTAATGTGTAGGCTGGTGAGACGTATCATCAACCCCCCAAGATAAAATTGTTTTAGCAGGAAAAGAGATATCGTACAAATTCATACAAATTAATTGCCTTAAAATGTTTTCGAAAGTGCGTGGGCTGGTGAGACGTACGTTGCAATATCTCCGTGAAAAAATAAAATTTTTAAATGCGGTTTTATAAAATTCTTATTTACACAATAGGCTATAACATTACCTTTTTTATACTTTTAACCGTCTAGTAAAAAAAAATTTTAAAATGGGTACTTATTATATTTTAATTTATGTGATATTTGAAATAACAAGTTTAAATAGTATATTTTTATGAACATTTTGATATGTCGACTTCATAATTTAATCAAGATATCGATTTTTAGGAATCGTTTTCATTTATTGGAAAAATCAAATTTCTGACGTCAGTTTTTATAATTATTATTTAATTTATTACATCGTAAATGTAAAATTCATATTATAAATAATTAATATTCAATATAATGATAAATAAATGATACATAAAATTTAAATAGTTGTAACTACGATATCGATTTTTGAAAAAAATTATAATCATCAGTATTTATAATACTGATTATAAGAATAATATATTATATTAATTATAATTTTTCATTCTACGATATAATAGATTAAATATTTACAAAAAATGACGTCATATATATGATTTTTCTAAAAAATTAGAAAATTTCAAAAAATTGATATCTTGATTAAATTACGAGGTCGATTACAATAAGTATGGTATGCTTTCTATAGAAAATTGCATCTACTTAATACTTTATTTAACTCATTTTTCGAATTTCTCAAAAGTGTTCTTAGGATATGAAAAAATACTAAAAAATTATATAGAAAATCAGCAAAATTGAGATTGCCGTGAATTTGATTTTAAATATTTTGGAATAACTAATATAATTTTGAACGTAGGGAGTTGTAATTTTTTTGTAGTATTCTCATAGGTAATCTACACACGTGGTAAAATTTTGGAACGTATTATCAGTATAAAGTATAATATATTGTATATCTAACTGACTTTCGCTCAAAATCATTTTTGAATGCAATATCATTGCATTCAAATCTTAATAATAATAAACCACTTATATTTCTCCCTAGAATCGAAGGAATGAAGGAGGAACATCCGGAATAGATCTTCTAGTTTATTTAAAATTTATATAGATATGAAAATTATATTATAACCTAATATACTAAAATACAAATATATCAAATATAATATAATATTTTATTATATAAAAATTTAAATACTAATATACTACTACTTTTATGATCTATTAGGTATAATATTTATTTAGTTGTTGTACCAATTAATGCCATTATTTATCCATTCTTCAAAATTATTCTTTACGGTGTTTCAACAATGCCCATTTGTTTACAAGGTTGACAATACTTAAAGTAGGTATCTGTTATGTCTTTTTCACAACTCAACATTATTTAGTACATTTAATATTTTACCGTCCATTTTTACTTTTCGATAGGTTTTAATTTGTTGAATATCCTCTTGTCAGTTACTGTAGTAATATGAACAGTTAATACTAAACGACATATTCAATTAGCCCACAGAAGAATTGATTTTATGTAAGTACTCAGATTTTTTAAAAATATCAATCAAATTTTCTTTATCACATTAATTAATTAAAATTTCAATTTTTGCATGCACTGTATTGATATCATTTAAATTTTCGCTATTTATGGTTTATTGTTATATATAATTTATTAAAAATATAATTATATATAATCGTATAATACAATATTTATTGATTTATTGTATATATTATATATACTTATTACCGTATTGCAACCCGTTTGACTTGGACCAATTTTTATATTATGGACATAAAATAAATTATTAAAGATATTAATAAAGGTACTATTTTTGATAGGTATTATACCAATATTATTCAATTTTACATTTCATATTTTAAAATTATAAAATTATAATTTTCCGAGTGCCGACTAATATTTAATAATGCCGATTGGGGGCTGTCACCCTTCTATGATCCCATCGGATCGTTCCTCTATAGACTTATAGTGACGACCAACCGTAACGCGTCTCACAGTGTATAGGTATACTGACTATAACAGAAGTGCAGAGCGTGACGAATACGGGCGGTCGCGTCTTCACCGCGTCCGTGGTAACAGACGCACATAGGTGCGTTTTTAACCAGGTGTTACCGCAACCGGTCCAGTGTTGGCCACTTCGCCCGTCAGTAAACATATTATTATTTTTTATGCCAAGCGAACGCATGAGCGATAGCATGCGAAAGTATACGTAATATACGTGTGTACGTTTAAACATTTGTGTTTTTTAAAATATTTTCGTCGGCATTGCAGTGCAAATTATTCATTGAACATTTTAATCGTTGCTTTTAAAAATAAACGATGTAAATGGGATTGTCTATAACGTGAGTACTTAAGACCTATCGTAGTATAATAATAATAATAATCATAATGCATATTATAATATAATAATAGGTACACCTACTTATTTGAAATTATTCGCTATAATGTAATATGGTACCTATTTAATTTATTTTTAAAAAGTAGGTGTTATAGTTTTTCGCAGATCCAGCGCGCGTTTATCATTTGTAATTTCTTTGCGCTAACACCACAAAAAGTACTTTTACATTAATTAAATTGCTATCGCGAACTTTTACTTGCGCAAGCTCGCATAGTCGCATCTGCTGTAGATTATAGCGACGACTTGATTGAACAACGTTGGCTAATTTTAATTAGTTTATTCACTTTAATTCACTGACAACCGTTCGATTATCTTAATATTATACTTGCGTTTAATATAATCCAGCATTTCGACAAGTCATTCTTTTTAATTATGAGTAAACCGAAAAATTCATTATTTTTAAAATTACATAGGGACGATTGTAAGAATCTTTTTAACGCTAAATATTTTTTAACTCAAAAAAGAAGAAATATACATATTTTGAGTAGAACATGGTTGATAATAATTTAACATCGACTAACACAATAATAGATATATTTTTATTTGTGTTTATGTTTTGGACGATTTTAGTACAAAATTTATATATCTATATATCTTAATCAAATCTTACATAACAACGGGAAACAAAATTCTGTACAATATAGGTACATTGCTAAAAATATTTTAAATAGTTTTTTTACAATACAATTTTAATCTAAACACGAAGTGTAAAGTATGGCTACGAAATACGAATGTTATTTAAGTCATATAACTATTAAGTTAATGTTTATAATATAATCTGTTTGTGTTTCATATATATATATATATATATTTGTCATAGGCGTTTTTAGACTAGCGGCTGGGGTGGAGGGGGGCAGACATCAACATTTTTCTTTAAAATAAAAAAAAAATACTGTGTTCAACATATAATTATTACTAATTTTTATTATTTATCATGGTAAAAAAATTTCGCCGGAGGGGCAAATGCCCACCCGTAGACACGCCTATGTTTTTGTATGCATTCATATAAGGTATAATATTTTTTACTCCGAACAATAACTGCAAACTTATACGAGTATTAGTTCAGTATAGTTACTGCTTTACTAGTCGATAGTAGGTAACTATCTATAGTGAATGGGTAAATGTACTTATCGAATTATTTTTATTATTATACTTCACATATTATTACTCTTAATGACATGCAATTAATGATTGTTATCATATTGTAATTTTGACTGTTTTAACTAAACGGGTATGAAAAATAACAAAAAATATCAAACTGATAATATATGTTTTGGTTATTTAACAGGGTTTTTAAACTCGAATCAGGTATAATAAAAGTATTTATACAGAATAGACTATTTTTAAAATAAAATAAATAATAATAATATAATTATTATTTGATGAAGGTGAAATAAAATTGGTTCGGGCTGAAAAATTATGTGAATCAGGTATCACAGGGGGTGTATTTGTTTTAAAAAAAAAAAAAAAAATTCATTCAAGATTCATTTAAAAAAAGTCGTATCAATTGATATTTTCAAAATTAATATATAACGAACGTTGAAACAGAATTATAATTATGATGTAATAAAAGGTATTTAAACAAAGACATAGGTATGATGAAATGGTTAACTTAATACAGTGAAACTTCCATATAACGACCGCTAAAAGAACCAGAAATATTTTCTATTATTTAGAATTAACTGTTATATATAGTAGTGATGACCGTAATATAGAAATGGATTATTTTTAAATTACTGCTATATAGAGTGCAATATAGTTTGGTTAACATTTGAAATGGTAAACAAACAAAATTAAATTAAAAAGTAGTTTAAAACATGAAATATATTAATATTTCATATGTAATATTTATAATTTATATATATATATGTACACATATTTATTATTATACAATAATATTATAAAATTCCAATAACTCAATTTTTTCCACCAAAGTTAAATGTTTACATTTAGATGTTATAATACACACGAATACACGATACACAAGTATGTTTTCATGGACAGCACATAATTGAATACATAGTTGATGTTGAATTGTTAAAAAAATTAAAGTTTATATGTAAAAATGTAAAAATAATATTGTAGGTATTCAATATTAAATCAATAAAACGTCATTAAATAATCAACATTAATATTTTCTTTTACAAGAAATATTTACTATGGCCGTTATTTAGAATGTCTACTATAGAGATATTAATGAATTATCTCCATAACACTTGATGGGACTGAAAAAATTAATCGTTACATAGAGATGATCATCTTTATTGTCGTTAATTACTTTTTACTATTTATTTAAATTATTTTAAATGTTAAATTGTTAGTTATAAATTTATAATATGAAATAGTTTTTTTATTAGGAGGTATGAGAAATATATTTTATATATAGGTATTATACATTCAGAATTTTTGCAAACTTTTCGCAAATTGTGTTTTTTAAACTAACTTATAACAATAACTATATGACTTTGAGTATAATTAATATTTTTTTTATGGCGTACACATATTTTAAAATAATATAAAATAAATAAATATTAATGAATTCATTAATTTTAACAAGTGTAAAAGTGTAACAATTTTCGTGTATATATATTTATATTTTACAATGACAATTAACGACGACTCAATAAATTAGGGTTAATTGCTGATGACCAAAGGTCATGGCTCAGGTGAACGTCGTACTATGATAATTTAAAATTTTCCATTTTAATATTTGCCAATTAGTTTTCATTTAACGGACATAATATTTCCCACTCGTGTTTATAAATCGTGATACCCGCCCACGTTTATCGATTTTATTGGAAATCTCAGACACACGGGCATACGCATATACGCAATCACATCCCATGTACGTTTCCGGACAACGATTTATAAATTAGGAATGTACTGTGTACCCGCAAGTGTATAAATATATTTTTTTATTTTTAGTAACTTTTTCCGTGCAAATATAACAACGGACACAAGAAAAACGAAATACAAAATCGATCGTTTCACCTAAATTGTATATATAAATATTATATTATTCTGTAATTAAGTTTAATATAATATATAATATTCTTATTTACTCTCACGTGTCGCATTCTACGGCCCGACGCCGGAAAAATTTTTTTTTTTTTTTTTTTTTTTTTTTTGCGATTTCGAGTACAATTTCCAATTGCGATATGAATAATTCTCAACACAATTGAATAATATTTTATAATTTTAGCTACAATAATAACTCCATAGACATATAATAATTCTACAAAATACCGAATCTATAATTAAAAAGTTATATAATTAATTTATAAAATTGTATTATTAGATTTAATTTTTAATATTAACATGGTTTTTATATTTTTAAAACTATTATATGCGTAGTTTTATACTCATTGAACAGTTGGGTAGATTACACTTATACACACTTTAAACACTTGATTGACGTTGAGTGGAATATTTTAGAATTATTATTTATTACACAGTCAGACTATAGAATGAACGTTTTTCCAGGTAGACCGGGATAAAGTCATATCATCATTCATCATTTTAATAATGTTATATTAAATTTATATAAAAACTAAAAAGAAAAGAGTAAAGACTAGAGGAAAAGGTGCATCTTATATATATATAAGTACAGATAAGTGCATCACTAAGATTTTAAATTTTAATAGGTATATGTACAATTTTATCAAATCTCGTGATACAATCTTAACATTATGTTACAAATTTAATGGGATGAATAAATGTCGTGATGTATAATTGGATAATTAGAATGAAAAACGATCTAATAAAATAACGTTTTTTAATTTGTTATTGTTATAACTAATGGTGCATTTTAAGATCTTGACAGTAAAATATTAATTTTCTGTCTATCTTATACTATTATGTTAAAACTTGCAAACATTCAATATTATAAATGCCTATTTAATTAAACTAACTTACTAATTTTTCAATCGTATTAAGATATTATCAATAGGTATTGTAATTATTTTCTAGGCCTTTAGTGGTGCTTTAACCCCCAGATATTATAAAGTTATGACTCTTCGCGAGAATGTTTGACACAATTATTTTTTAAAGGATCCGACCATTCACCGCCTATAATATTAATAATAATAATATATATTATTATGATAAATACTATATGTGTATAAAAGCTCGTTTAATAATCATTTTACATACACACGGGTTTAATACGCACAATAAATAAACATTTTAAAGAAATAAAAAAGACACGCGTTGCAGTTAACAGTACCTAAATGTAATAAATATAATATTATATTAAATTTATCAGAAAATAAAACGATTTGTTTAACGATACCCTGACCTAACCTAACCAGCTTTGTAGGTTATAGCATTGATTAATTATACAATAATAATCAATAAAAATAGTCAATAGTTATATATTCTAGCCAGCAGCTAAGGTATGTAGTGTACGTCATTTTAGGTTAGTACATAAATGCGCCACACCGATTATTATTGTTAATTGTTATTTTCATTTGTGATTAAATTTACTATAATCACAGTTGTAATATTGTATTACTAAGATTTTACGTGCTTGCAATTCTGCATTACCATGTTTTTTCATATTATATGTTCATACAATACCAGTTACACATATTAATTCATTGTTGGGGTCAATAATAAAGATTACTATTTAAGTTTTAAGGATTGCAAAACTCTAATAAAAAAATTATTTTTACGGACGTTTATTAGACTATATAATTTATTTTTAACTGATGTGTATCAATTGTGTAACTAATTATAAAAATAATCTTTATTGTGATTTGAGAGCTTTATAATATAGTCATAATTATATTATATATATATAACTTTTATATATCTATAATTATTTTACATCAATCCCCGAAGGATATAGATACACGGGTTAATTAACTTAAATTATATATATATATACATATATACATTATATATATATATATATCTATATAATAATATTATTACATATTATAGGTACATAACATACAAGTACTTACATGTTCTTCATTTTTATAAAAATTAATTTACTACAATAATTTATAATTAAGTAACATAAAAGCACAAAAATATTATAATGTTAAATACAAGTATATATATTTTTAAATAAATTGTTCAAAATTACTTTCATCAGTTTGTATTGTTTACGTGACATTGAAGTTATAAAATAAATGAATAATTATTACCTGCTTTATAATTTTATGTTTTTTTTTTAATAAACATTACTACTTTTATAAAATATAAAAATTATTGTTTGGATGAGATAAAATGTAATTTACTTTTTAAATTGAATACATTTTATAAATATAAATAATAATTTAATTTCTTAATAATGTGTATTTCTATATTTATATATGTTTAAACATTTTGTCTAATGAAACAATATTTAACATTTATGTGTTTTATACAATTATAATAATATATAGTATATAACATATAACATTATAAATTTACAAGTTATAACCTTAACTAACCTAATCATAACTAAAATATTAAACTTTTTAATTCACGAAACAATAATTATTAGAGGCGTATTTATGGGAGGGTTGAATGAATTTAACCCTCACCCCTATGACCAAAAAAAAAAAAATTACTATTAGGTAATAACATTATTTTGTCACCTACTTTAGATTTTGCATTATAATGTACAGATACAGAATATGTTTATTTTCTTTTTTGCAATTAATTTTTTTATTATACCACACAGTAAGGGAGAGGGGGGTTCGGCTTCATGAAAGCTTTTAAAAATAATCTAAACCCCTTCTTTAAGAATTGCTAAATACGCCTCTGATAGTTAAATCAATGAAAGCGTTATCATAGGTATTAAAAACATTGAATAATTCTCAATTTTATTTTATAGGAGTTTTATACTGCATAATGCATATTATATTGTATAATATACCTAGGTAATATAATGTTTTAAAAATATATCATGATTTCGTTGTTAAGTTTAAGATTTTATGTTTATAGAAGAAAACGACCAACCGCAGGTATAAATACATATAAATACATAGAAAATGCACATAAATTGTAATATTATGTAAGACGTGCGAGTTAAACCGGGGATTATAGAAATTAAAAAAAAATTATATGCATTCTATGGTCCAAATTGTATTTTTAAAAACTTTATTTTTCATGAATAACAGATTTATTATATATTTTATGAAATAATGTTACCTACATAAAAGGTGGATATGACTATATGAGATACTTAAAAATATATCAAATTTATAGTATAAAATATTTTTATAAATATACCTAATTATTTAAATTATAATACAGAACCTAAAATGTATAATACTACACACTATTTGTAGTAGGATATTTTTTTAGATAACATTTTAGCTTAAATGTATACAACTGTAATACATCATAATAAGTTCTATTATATTATAAGTATTAAAATTAGTCAACGTTTTATAAAAAAAAAATCTGCTTTCGCATTTATATCTTCAATATATAGTTAAATATTAATAATTATAAATAATTCAAATTTAAAAGATAAACATATTTAAATATTATATTTTATATTTTAAATAATATTCAAAAATATTTTTAAAAATGCAGAAAACTAGGAAAATAATGTTCTACACAGTTTAAAATTTCGTACTACCTAAAGTATATAGCATTATACACAATTTTGGACCCTTTTATAATAGTGATATAGTATTGTATTAACTATTATTACTGTTATTTTAAATTTAAATTAATAACATTTTTCCATGACCATTATCTTGTGATCATTGAATATTAAAAATTAAAATTAAAGGTGACGACACATTTCACTAATTTAAGAAAGTTTTAACTCCTTATTCCAATTAAACCACTGACAATAATAATAATAATATATCATAAATATACCATGCAATATATTATAATTTACAATTTCAACAAGTTCAACGATCGCCTACTGTATCCGTCGGCAAAACGTATTTGGAATATTGTTTTATTTATTATTTTATCTCTATCGCTCTCGCTTTTTCCTGTCTTTCTCATAGACACATATAAATATAGATTCATCATTTATTATCTTTTTCTGTCTCTCTCACTGTATATATTTACATACATATTATGGTCGAAGGCCGTTTTACCATAATAAAGTGTAGTCTATAACCCGTGTGCGAGATCTAATTGTACCTAGCGCGCATGCCAAAAACCGGATTCTTTCACAAGTTTCATTATGCGGTAACGATGTAAAATTTACCTATAAAATATGCGATTATTAAAATTATATAATTATGCTCACATAGTCACTTAGTCATATACATATGTATAATATTATATTATTGTTAACCGTAAAATATCTGACCATAAAGTAATCGCGATTATCATTTATCTATTATCATCATTACCTATCTATAGTCATTAATTTATTATGAATATAATCGAAAAGCGTATTTTGTCGTATGAAAACAGTTCTCATTATTTCAACATATTTTGGTTAAAATCTATTATGTTATGTTAGCCAGCTGCGACGTCAAAAACTGTTAATAAAAATGTAAACAGTTAATTCGGCTTTTACTTTTATATTTTTCATATATTTAAATTGACATTATACATTACATTGTATTATATTAAATTATGCACCTAATATATATTATATTATGATTTAGGATTTGTAACTTCAACACGGAAAATAATTTATGTCATAATGTTTTATCAAAATGTCTCGTTAAATTCACTTCCTATACAAAAATAATGGGGATAAAATATTGTATATGTGCAAATTAACAATACACTAACAAAGTATTTTATATTATTATCTACAGCATAGGCGGAAATAGAGAGGGGCTTGGGAACTAAGCCTTCCATCAAATTTTCCTTAGTCCTCCTAAAAATTGATTTTGTTTTACATATATTTATGAATCCTTTACGACTTAAATTGATTTTAAAAATATTAATCCCCCAAAAATTGTAATGAATTTCCGCCTATGATCTACAGTTATTATTAAAACCAATAGTTAATTTATAATAAAACAATGAAATATTCCCATATCTCCCATAATTCCACCTTATTACTTATTGTCATTATTGGTTTATTTAATGATCTAGCTAAAAAATAGTTTTTCGTCAATATTTACTGAGTACCTATTTTGTAATAAATACATATTTTAGAAATATTTAGGAAGTTTTAGCCATCTTGTTATTTTTAAAACTTTACAAAAATTTTAGTTATTTTTAAAAATGCAAAAGATAAATTAGAAGAAGTACAAGTTTACATAAGAAATTATTAATCTAAAAAAAAAATGTTTAATTGATGGGAAAAATAGTTATCCTAGATACTGGATTACTTAGATAATTAAGAATATATTCAAAGACAAAATCCTTGCACAAATATAAAAGACATTGTAAATGAATGTAAGATAAATCACACATCTTTATAGTTAATATTAAAACATTCTATGATCAAATTGTTATTGTCGCCTTTTATTTTTTAATTATTTAGAGAATAAGTATTTTGGCATTGTTTTAATTCGATCGTTTTTTGTACACATTTTGATTTTTTTTTAGAATAAAATTCGTTCTCTAATTATATAATATTTATTATCTATTAGTTTTATAGATAATATTATATAATATTATCTATGATTACTGTGTGTTTATCAGTATAAAAACAATTATCCAAAGATAAGTATTTGATACAATTTAATATTGACATTTTATAGTTTGAATTTGAAATAAAATATATAATATGTTTATTTGATTCACAAAAAATTGTGCTTAGTACGATAATAGATTTAATTAAAGTGATTAAATACTTTTTTTTTTTGTTATATTATAATAATTATGTTTTGACCGATGACGAACAAATATTACGTGTCCTTGGTATATAAAAAACCACAGCTAAATAATATAAAAATAATGTTTTTAAAGTTAATAATTGTTAATAATAAGTATACCTTTGTCATTGCGTAATAATTGTTTATTGTTTATCTAATTTGTTTATAAAAATAAAACAATATTATTAATTTTCACTTGTATATTTAATGTTTAAATATTGAAATTTTTCAAATAAATACATAATATATTTTGTATTGGTATATATTATATTTCGTAAATAATCCTATTTAGGTTAGGTATTTATTTATATTTAAAATCTTTACAATTTAAACTTTGTTATTTGTATAACTTATATAAATATACCTGTGGGTGTATAAAATACGTAAAATAGCCTTAATTATGATAGTTTTGTGATTCATTTATATATAATGCAAAATGTAAAGTTTTGAAAATGTCATAATATTACATTATCATAATAATATTTTAAAAAATTATTTATGTATTCATTTTTTTTTTTTTTAATATCAAAAAATTAGCGGAAAATTTAAATTAACTAATGTTCATTTTTATTTGATATTATTATGTTGTTACAATTGAGTTAAATTTGAGTAAAACATTCTCATTCGCATTATTGTTGTCTATACGTTTAACGTAAAGACGTAATATTATTCTCTCTTTGCTTTACAATATATATATTGTACCTACATAAATTAATGTGACAGAAATGAACATAAGATTTTGTATTTTGTATAAGTTCATCGCATATTTTTTAATTACATCATTGTAATGTCATTAATAAGTTGAAAAGTGTAAAAAAAATCGCATGCGTACTACGTAGAACATTAGTTTTGGCCAACAATTTATTTTTAAAATAATTTCATTTCTTTCCTGATGTATCTATAACATACAAATATCGATAAAGAAATAAAACAATACAACTTTAATAAAATGCATTATTGTGATAGAGGTTGTCCCTAATAAAAAAAACATGGGGGGTTAGGTTTGGTTAGGTTTGATGTGCTTAAAATATATGTATACCTATTATAAGTATACATATAATACCAATATATTTTTTTTGTGGATAGCATCCTCTTAAATAACAATTAATAATAATACAAATAATATTATAATTTTGATATAATAGTTTTTTATTACCATTTGACCCTATAACTGGTTAGATTAATGACAACTTATAATATATTTTATAGTAGTCAATGGATAAAATAAAATAATTTTTCCTAAAATAACAATAGTCTCACTGAAAAGTAATAGTTTTACTCATAAATATCGAAATTATTGGCCAACACTAACATAAATTTACGGGTTGGGTTTTTTTTAGGTTAGGTTAAGGCGTATAGGAAACAAAATAATAAGGATAAGACAGTGAGCAACACCATTACACGAAACTGATATTATTTTATTGTATGCCAGAATGACTTGCACATTAAAAACTTTTTTGTTATAATCGTATTGTTCTCTTAAAATTATATACTTTTGCGTCTGCGTCACAACCGATGGTCGTTACATAAAATATTAATAAAACAACATCACAATATTAACACGCTCCGACAAGACAATTCACAATATATTATTATTGTTTCATTTTCAAATACTAAATGTTTATCAAACATAAAAATGGAAAACGTTCTACACAGATAATAATATACAATTATTATTATTTATGTAAATATAAATTTTATTGTTAATTATTATCATTAATCTTGTACTGATAAAAGTATAAATATACTCATAATATTGTTTTATCATAATATTATGTAACAGAAAACACGATATTATGACGTAAGTATCATACACATTTATAATCATCGCAAAACTTACAAATAAATAGGTAGTTTAGTAGGTGTTTAATACGTATAATACACCTAATTTGGCCTCCACACGAATAATCTCGGTGAGGCTCAGTAATCCAATATATATATATAATACAGATTCCACTATTATATTATTTAAATAAAAATTAAATTTTTCCCGGTTTTTATTTTCGAATTTAAAATTTTATTAAAATAATAGTTGGTTAGAAACAATAAGACATGAATTGGAAATATAATATGATATAATATTATAATATTATTTTATAACCCTTGCCTTAAAGGTGTCACGGATAGTGCTTGTAGTGCTCATACTATCGGCAGGAATAGAGAGAAGATTTTTTTAAATAAATAAAAACATATTAATATTATTCAAAAACTTGAAATTTTATAATACGTATTATATTATTATACGTAACATAATACATATTATATAATCTATATTACTTGAGCACAGTATATATATGGCCGAAAATAAAATTTATTGATAAAAAATAAAGTTACTAATTAACACGTTACCAAATAAAAGTATACCAAATACCAATAATATAGTGTCATAAAAAAGTTAATACGTATAATTTTCGAAAATAAAAAAAGACTGTACCTATTTATTATAATATTATAAATAATATTAAATAAATCATGTACCTATTATATTATATTATTCATATACGATTTTTTAAAACTATAAGATAATATATTATTATTAATAATACCTTTCTCTTAAGTGTCTATAGGAGAAGATACAAACGAACGAGTGAAATTGTTCGCTAGTATCAGCCTCAAGCACTTAAGTAGATATCAAACGGTGCGTGTGTGTCTGCAGGTGTACTCGTACACGTAGTTGGTCGATTGACCCTGTTCGAGTGATACAGGGTCATTTTTATCATTTTTATTTTTAAAAAATTGAAAGAATTAAACTTGTATATCGATACAAATTTAGAATTGTGAATTAAATATGATATTTCAATAAACTATAATCATAATATTAGACATTATTGGAAAAAATTGAATTTAAAAGTGATAGTAGAAAGTATTTTATTACTTTTATTTATTTACATTTTTAAAAAAACGTTGTACAGTCGAAATTTCTGTTGTAATTCGTTTAATTCAAGTTCAATCCGTTTTTATTGTAATTATTATTATTATTATTATCATTTTTATTTATTTTGTGTTAATTTAATATTTGACGAAAGTGCGTAATACCACATAACATTGATTATAATTAAATGTTAATTGGTACCTACCCAAAAAGATAAAAACGAAAATTTTATACTTTTCGAAATATTTTTAGTTCCACTTATAACTATTATGTATAATAAATATAATTATATTATATTAATTAATGTTAAATGTTAGAAACAATTATTTTTGTCTTTACTTTTATTTTAATATAATTATTGACGGCGTTTTGTGTAGGCAAATATGATACACATCTAAATTGTTTGCTAGAAGTCCAATATCATAACGAAGATAGATGTGATAACAGGACGGTCATACCAGAAAATTAAATATAAAAATAATGTTAAGTATTACAGTATTTCTAATACCGTAATGTCTATAATAATGATATATGACAATTGAAACAACGTTATTTTTTAATAACGTCGATTTTGGATATTACTCCTTCGTAACTTTGGTCCTCGGAGAAATTAGTGGTTTATTATAATTAAGATTTGAATGCAATATCATTGCATTCAAATCTTAATTAAAAAATACGATTCCAAAAATAATAAAATATTGTTTCATAAAATATAATATTTATATTCGTTGAAATTATCATTACATTCTAGACATTTTTGAATTTTCGATTAGCTTTGTCCAAATCATACAAACATTCATACTACAACGATTTATATTTTTTATTTTCATATGAAAACGTATTTCAGATCAAAGCGATAACTCGTCATAGATTGAATAATTTAAAGTTACTGTCTAACGAAAGATAAATAAGTAGAAAATTCATATATGACCCATCTGTTGTAAGAATTTGACGTACTTGCTTCAATGAAATAAAGAAAAATATAATTTTTTCTTTTAAAAAAACTATATTTTTTATTTTTAATATTTTTTATCTAAATTATGAGTAAAAACATATTGTAATATAAATTTAATAGAATAGAAATGTTTTATATTTAATTTTTAAAAATTGTATTTTAACCAACATTTTAGGTGTTATAAATATAAAAATATATGTACCTGTATAGAGGTATTTAATTTATTTTTATTTTAATAACATGATAACAATATCCAAATTATAAAACATAATAATATAATAAATTAATGAGAACTGTATGTTTGTAATATCTTGTATTGATTTCTTCAACGTTTAAATAATGTGCGCGTTTTGTTCTAAAGATTAATTTATATAAATAAAGGCATACACAAAAACCAATTTTAAAAAAGTAATGTTTTTTTATACGAATAGTATTTTTGTATAACCTGGTAAATTTCAATTGACAAATGAACAGGTATCTAGGTATCTATTATAATACTACTAGTATTCTCTATCTCTTATACATTTATTTAATATCATATAATATGATTATTATATTTTTAAAATATGCGTAATAATTTAAAATGTCCCAAATATGCAAAATACAATTTTAACTATAAATTGTTTAAACTCAGATCCAAATTTGTATCTTACAGCTTATAATTGAATATTGATAAAAACATAAAATTCTGTGAGCCTTAATTATCACATTTAACTGGTACGAATCACGTTGTATATTATATTTTATTATTTATTTGATCTATTTGTAGATGACCGTCCGGTGCATAAAAAAAAGTAAATTCAACAGCAGTTGATTCTAACGTGACATTACAATACGCTACACGATACTTTTATTACCGGAATACTTCTGCGAGATCATCGTGGCCACAGCATCTGTAGCAGTTCTGCTCTACACGGCGTGCCATCGAAATGGCCACGTCCACATCGAATGCGTCCGCAACTATCCCATCGGCCACCGTCGCCGAAAATGACAATGCGGCCAATGTGGCCAAACATGCGAGTGTACCACAACTGGATCCACATTCGCATCGCCGAGAGACAATGAACAGGCCACCGTCCGCCAAGGAGCTGCACACATACCAACAACGCCAACAACAGGGCCGATCGAACAGCGCCCACTCTATGGCTGGGGTGGCCGGTGGCAAACAGTCACCCGTACAAGTATACGGTGGTGGTGGCTTTAAAAGTAAGTTGCGCAACTCGTTCAGATCAACTGCCAAAAGGATCCGCCAACAGCAGACGGCCATTGACGCATTAGCCAAAAACAGCCAAATGCTCGGGCTACACAACCTCCAAGAAAGTCCCAGGACAATAGCAGGCCATAGAACCGTCGGTCGAGTAAGAATAATATATCAATGTACGATATTCGCTTTCCTGTAGATTCAGTTTACCTTCGAAATGGTAAACACCGTTGTCATAAAAGTTATTTTAAAATTTGTACTGTGTATATAAATTAGGAGTTATAACTTCATATAATTGCAATTATTTAATTATAATTTATATATTTTATATTAAAAATATGATATAATATATAATTACTGAAAGACTTGTAATCTGTATTTTCTAGAAATTCGATAAAAACTAATCTGTATAGAATGATTTTAAAATGAATTGAAGTGTGAAGATTTAATCAATACTAATATTTGCAAGATTTAAATGTTAACGTAAATCAATGGTTTAACATTATTATAAAGTTAATATAATATACGAATGTACCAAACATTTTTTATTAGTTAATAATAATTTATTTTTATCTCTATTATTTTACTATTATTACATTGATATTTTGTCAAAACAAATGTTTTTTTAAAAATAATAAATTTCGTTTGGCATACTTACATAATAATTTAAAGCAATCATTTTCCACAGGCCTACTACAAGTGGTAAGTAAAATACTGTTTAGAATTCTATTTTTGATTTGTAATCATTAATAATATGTTTTACATTAGGAAACTTCTATTATACTTAAAATAATTTTACATGATTTTTAATTTCAAAAGTAGTACCATTTGTTTATTATGTTTAAACATATTAAATAGATTTCATGGCAAATTGTCAACTTATAATGATAATAATATTAATGTTTATATTAGTCATTAAAATTTTCCATTTCGATGCTCTTTAAACTGACCATAATCGTCTTAAATACGTTCATACCTATTGTGCTAATTTATAATTTCCCACATCACACCAGGAAATGTCAATTCGGATATTATATTTCTATATAATCATCTAACGTAGAGACAATTATTTATTTTCATTAGTCATAACAATAAAAAAATTATATTACAATGTTGAATAAATAATATTATTATTATTTACAATGTACTATAAATAGACATTTTAATATTTGTGTATAAATTAAAGTATCTGCTAAAATCAAAAAAACATAAAATTATTTAAACTATACTTAAAATTAAATATGCAATTAGTTATAACATTAATTTTATAATATATTATAAAATCAATGATTTTTGCAATGCTAAAAATTATTTAATAAAAATATTTGTTTTCGATATCGATAAAAATAATACAACTTTAAGAATACAATTTTCAAAGTTATTTTTGAAAACATTTAAAAACAAAAATTATATACGAGTACTTACCTATGATATATAATATAATAATATAATATGATGTAAATATAATATTTATCTTGTAATGTGTTTATATTTAACACATTTAAAATATATTATCTTTTACTAAAGACTAGACTTCAATAAGCAAGTATAACATCTATCAATTCCTATTATAGGAATCCTATATAATTTTACTCAGCCTATAAAAGTATAATTTTAATTGAACGATAAACTTAGTTAAAACTTGATTATACTTGAATTATTAAAGTCAATTTATTTTTCTTTAAATCGACAATTTAATTCACTGACGTCGTCTACCTTCAAATTTCAGTCATTTTATTAAACTCCATGAATTTCCTGTCCTGTTTTTATAATTTTGGTTTTAGTTGAGTAATTTAAAATATGTTTTTTATAGTTAGAAACAAAAAAATACATATTATTAAAAAAAGAAACATAATGATATTATTATTATGCAAAATAGAAACGGGGTATAGACAGTGGGTGGCAAATGTAGAAGGTATTTTATGTAGGTATACCTACACCTTGACACGGCGACATCTTTAATGTATTTTTGATTCTAATATCCATAAAAATTATAATAACAACCAGCAGATACCCGGTATACAAGGTGATCCTAATTTCAAAAAATGGAAGGAATCCTTTTTATAACAAAAAATACCTACCTATAATAGTTATTGAATGTTTTTGACTTATGTGCTTGTAGTAATATAAATTAATGAAATCTATATAAATTACAATAAAGTTGTAATAAAAAAAAACGAAATTCATTATATATATTTTATAAAAATATGAACATTAAAGAATATATATAAACATTATAAACGAAATTTATATTAATTTAAAAGTCAGTTATTAACAACTTTTTTGATATTTATAATTATAATATAATATATATTTATTATTTTCTATACTAATTTATTAAGTAAATTAAATTATTGAAAATTCATTATGATGGCAATAAAATGGAAAAATTCACAAAAACTTGAACTAGGAAATGTTGACGAGTATTTTGATTCATACTCACGCATGATAATTTTATTTAAAAACAAATCACGAGAAATAAGAGAAAAAGAGAATAACTTGTAGATCACTCTGTATATTATTTTGACGGGCTTCCTGGTGTACTTCCTATAGTAAATACTATATCATAGGTACTATTATATTTCGACACCAAAAGCAATAATTTTATCGCATCGTGGCCTGAATCCAATATTTCTTCGCTATTAAGGATGAGCGTTTTGTCTCATGGAGAACCAGTATCCACATAATATGCAATTTGTATTATTTATTGTACCTATATATTGTCGGTGTATTCAAATTCCAGTTTAAATCCCATGTATTGCGAGGTTCACGGTCGCCAATATTATTGTTTTATTGTTATTTTACGTTTTTCGAGTGGGTTTTATGATTCGGGAAGTATACTTATATCGAATATAGATGTGGAGACAATATAGCAATGCAATTGGCGGACGATAATCATTTTCTTCACGAACTCTATCAAGAAAACGCGTGCTTGTCCGCGGTAAAAATTAGTTAGAAAAAAATATGAATTATTAATTTATTATATTATATCGAATTTAATAAAGTCCTAAAACGCGGACTATATAATGCCCAGGTCGTTATCTTCGTTGGTAAACTTATTTTACGAATAAATAAATACATAGAACATGAACGGTATTATATTATATTCTATACTAATAGTACTTTATATTTCATAATTGCAGGAAGTCACCGGGAAAACGCCGAAAAGACATCAAAACCAACAATCAGCCTGCCAGACGATGTTATCTTCATCGTCCGGCAGTGATAACAGTCTCGGAAGAGAAAGATCGCAGACGATTAGTAGTTATCCAAAAGGATCTCCAACATTACGGACAGGTAAGTAACGATATGTTTTCTTCTTCTTCTTCTTCGCCCCACACTATCAATTATATAGGGTCAGCTACGCTAATTCTACTCCATAGATCGCTTTATCTCCTAAATCTCGTCCATTCACACCAGTTATCTTTAAACTATTTCATATTTCAATTTCATGTACCCATCTCTTCTTCGATCTTCTTTTCACCTTCTTACCTTCTATATTTATTTCCATGATAACTTTGATTGTCTCTAAATCATCTTCCCATATCTTCCCAAAGCAACTCCTGTATTTCCCCTATGTGTATTCATTTCTTATTCTATCCACTCTAGTCACTCCATGTGCATAAACATCCATAATAGCATTTTATTTTATTTTCATTATATTCATCCTCTGCTACATTTTTTGTTCACTGCTCATCATGATTCATTACTGATTTCAATTCACCCCCTTTATAACTATTCTCTGGATCCACTACTGATATAGATAGCTAGGATTTTTTAAGCTAGTCATTTTTCTCTTTTTATATTTTAACTTTTTAAGCTATATTAGTTATTTTTATTACTTAATTAATCATTTTTCTACTTTATTTTTTTTTCTACGAATATTATATATTAAAAAAATATAACAACAATAGCTCGATATTTATAATCCTAATAAAATCATATTTCATCATAATTTCATTTTTAAAATTGCACACCCATGTATAAAACTGTAGAGTATATGTAGGTTAGGTTATGTTCGTATATTTAGTTAACCTAATAATAAAATCATATCCCATTAAATAATATTTCCTTGTATTAAGTTTCCTGCACTTTTTTATCATCCTTAAGGTTTATTTTTATACATTTTTAAACGTCAATAAATTAAATTTTGAAAAAAAGTTATAAGTTATATGACATATGACATCAAAAATGTTCTTATATTAAATTTTCGAATCGTTCCGGTAGAATACGATACATCGAAATTGATTGATAACATTGCTTGTTTTATCCGATAGGCCCGTTGGGAGGTTCACAATTTTCGTTGGCAACGCCAAGCACGTGTTGTT
The DNA here is from genome assembly GCA_013282895.1 of Eriosoma lanigerum. Lineage (NCBI taxonomy): Eukaryota > Metazoa > Arthropoda > Insecta > Hemiptera > Aphididae > Eriosoma > Eriosoma lanigerum. The sequence continues at coordinate 25,567,587 of CM023358.1, read as the reverse complement.
GTCAGCATGTAATCAATAATTGCAATAGCATTAAAATGATGATGGAAAACAATAATAATATGTGGCAACAAAATAAATCCTTCAAAAATCACATGGTAATCATTCGTTACTAATTATTATTTATTAAATTAGTATAAGTATAATTAATTAATAACCACTAACTTGTACTAATATATAATAATAATACAATATACCATATACCTATATTTTTTTATAGTAGGTACGTATTTTCTTTTTATACATTAATAATTACAATTGTAAAGGAATAATATACTTGCGCAATAACTTTGTCTTTCAATACCATATAATAAGTATATCTGGGTATAAAAATAAAAAACCAAAACAAAATAATAGATTGATTTGATGATTATAAAGTGTAAATTTCTCTAAATATATTCTACTACTAAATTAATATTACTACTTATATTTACTCAGTTATCGGGTATATCTATATGTATATATATATATACCTACATAATATAATTTACTATCAAATATAGTTGGACATTACACGACTTATATTTTTGATATATTCATCACTTACTAGATTATTTAAGCTTACTCAAATGTTTTATAATTTTATCAACTTAAAAATTTAGATAATTAACAATTAAAAGTGTTAAAACACTAAAAACCTAAATGATTTTTAACATAATTTATTGATAAACGATAATATTAATTCGCTTTTCATTTTTATAACATTCGTATAATACTTATTATCTTATATTACATCGACATGATTTTTATTTGTTTATTTTTCTCAGGGCAATAATTCAAGACCAAACAATTGTAATGGAGAGCCGTACGAGGATAGTGATGGTCTAACATGGAGGAGGTTGCACATGAGCAGAGCTAAACTCAAGGCTACGGCTACTACATCAGAATTATTATCTGGATTTGCAATGGTGATAACGAACTTTTAATATATAATAATACGATTAGGTAACGCAATTCACGATAACACGTTTAGTAAAATTATAATAGTAAAAAACATACATTGAAAATTAATCGTATTATCTAGGGGAAAAATATAATATTAGTTTTAACAAAATAAAAACAATATTGAGTGTTTTTACTATTGTATTATTATCACCGTTCAATGAAACTTATACAGTTTATGCAATATTATTATTTTGTGTAAAAAACAAAATAATTAGGTATACAGTTTATGGTTGATAAAAGTATTATATACCTTATTATTATTATTATTATTATTATTATTATTATTATTATATGACTTAAGATTTTGATTATTTATTTAAAATTTAATCATTTTTATTCAAAATTGAACCAAATTTGTATACAATATTTATTTGAATTCTAAACTATTTTTTAAATGGGCGTACGCTAATGTTGCTTAGTGCAATTTATTTTTTATAATATTACATAGGTAGGTAGTACCCATATGCAAAAAAAAATAAAATTTAATGCTTAATTTAATTTAATCAATGTAATATATTTTTCTACATTCCCTGACCCAGAGGCGTAATTTGGATAACAATTAGGGGGGGGGGGGGGCAAAACAAATATTTATAGTAATTATGTAATCTAATTTATTACAGCGGAAATTAGGTATAAATATACGATGTACGATTAATATACGATATGATCGTATTCTGAAAAATTATGAAGTTTATACTAGAAACATAATTTAAGGGAGAGGACAAAATAATAAATTTGCCCTCCAATAAAATCACAGGGAGGGCATTTGATACCCTTGCCTCTCTCCGACACTATTACACTACTGACCTGACCATAATATTATATGCAAATAATTTTTATTTATTCACTAGTAATTAAATTATAATATTTTATACTTCCGCTCGTTGCCCTACTATAATATTGTGTTTTCTTAAATTTGTATAATGTATGTTTTAAATCATTTGTATTCATACATTTTACGTTTTCAATTGATATATAATATCGTCCACTCATCCTCATTTTCGGGCATTAAAGATAAAACTGCCACTACTTTGTTATACTTTGAAATGACTGTTATTCGGAAGATTTTGGGCTTGAGCTCATCGTTTAAAGGTCAAAATATATTTTTAAAAATTATCCTATCTGTTATCTGATACTAAAAATGGATGTCGCTATTTTTTAAATAACATAATTATTATATTTCTCATATGCCCATAAATCTCCCTTGAATCATTATTTCAATCAATTAGGGTCGTCTTTCGAGTGAAATATTTAGCTACCTACCTAATAAATATTTACCTAAAATATTAATCACGTTGTATATATAATATATTTATATATTCTACAATTATAGTGATTTTTGTGAGTAGAACACGTGCTTATGCATCGTAATTCATCGTAGTACCTTATATAGAATTTAGTTAAAAATTCAAGTGAGGAAACACAATTGCTCTTGAGAATGGATTTTAATAGGCTGAGTAAATCCTCTTAATGACACTCAATCGTCACTCATATAATATACAGAGTGATTCACCAATCGTACCAAAGGTTTTTCCTTTAATTTAATTTTTCAATATGTACCTAACATTATACTTAGATTAGTCATCTCTCTTACAGTAACCAGTAGGTACAGTATACGTCAAGTGACATAAAATATCTACGTATTGAAAAATATATTTAATACGAGTATAATCTAATTTTCCGATACAATTAAAAACTATACATACATAATTAATGCTAAAAAGTGGGTAAACATGTATAATGTGTATATTTATTAAAAGGGACTAGTGAAAATAACTTTTTATTTTATATTTTATCAAACCATTTAAAGTATACATATAACCCACGTGGTACATATTTTATAATATATAATTTTTGAGACCATCTGTTTATTGTTTTTAATACATATTCGTAGATAAAAAATAAACGAATGTCGTATCGATATTTTTACCATTGAATTTTATTTTCACATAAACGCTTTAACTTTTAATCAAATTTAAAAATGATAAGTATCCAAATAATCAGATTAAAAATGATTAGATATAAAATGCATAACATGTATTTAATAAACGTTACAAAAATTCAAAATTTATCTATAATCGTAAAAAAACGAATTTTTAAAAAAAGTTGTTTTTCTAGGTGAAATATATATATATATATATATATTATATGTATATACTATATATGTAATGTTTTTTGAATACGAGATTATAGCGTTACATTTTTTCGTAATTTTAATATCCATTAAATATACCTATATTACGTTATTTCAGTTTTTAATGGATTATTTTCCTTCTACGATTTAAAATAACATTGAAGTTTAAGGTTAAATAATTTACAAATAACTTATTTAATTACTAATCATAACCAAACAATGGTTACTAGCACCCCAAGTGTTTCTTTGTATTCTCCATTGTAGTGTTTGGACTACTAAATGCCTTTTACACCCGAAACCCATTTTAACACGAATATAGATAATTCATGATTGAAAAGTACTAATTTTCATTGCGCATTTTCGTCGTGCAGGTAGCTATGGTGGAGCTGCAAATCAATGAACAAACGGTGGTGCCAGAATGGTTGTTTATCATGTTCGCGGTGTGCACCACCGTGCTGGTGGCCGTGCACATATTCGCTCTGATGATTAGCACGTATCTGTTGCCGAACGTGGACGCCATTAGTAAACTGCAGAGCACCAAGCTTATCCAGGAATCGCCGCACGAGCGCATGCGAGGGTTCGTCGAATTGGCCTGGGCGTTCTCTACTGTACTCGGACTGTTCCTGTTTTTGGTCGAGGTGGCCATACTGTGTTGGGTTAAGTTCTGGGACCATTCAGTTCGGGCTGCCATGGCCGCCACCATAATCGTCATACCGGTGTTGGTGATATTCGTGTTCTTCGTGTTTTACTTCTACCGGAATCTGGTTGTGTACAAATGCAAGTCCACCGTGTCCGACATCAAAGAGCTAGAGGCAATGAAGAAGAAACTGGACGCCGCTGCGAGTTCCACGAAAGTCGTTTAATCGTTACCGCCGCCGCCGCTGCGTTGATCGATTTTAACATTTTACAATATTATACTAAACATTTATATTTTACACGTTTAATATTTGTCGTCAACATCATAATATCATTATTATTATTATTATTATTATTATTATTATTATTATCATCAGCATTATTTTATATTATTATTATTATTAGTTTTATGTATACACAAACGCATATATATTTAAAAAATTTTATGACAATAAGACGTCAATCTTTTCTGGACAATTTGTATTATTATCTATAAAATTCTCCAATTTCTCAAAGCCCGAGTATGTATTAATTCAAAATAATATTTTTAAATTACTTTAAAAAAAATTTAAAAAATCCCCGGGTAAAAACCTCTGTCTTAAACTATAATGTTGACTACGATCGTTAGTACTAAGTAATCGTGCGTGGACGTAGTTTGAGTAGATTCAAAATATAATATATATTCTATTAATATTTATTGTAGCAACTACATATGATTACACATAATTTACACAGAATCGATGATAAATTGATAACACAATGAACATTTTCATGTGACATTTTAATATTGATTAGGACGAGACACGCGACCCCAATGGTCGTCACGTCAATAATGTATAATACATGACAATTGCAAATGGTATAGAATTGGTTAGTCCGGATCGCAGCGTAAATTCGTAACATTTAAAAGAATAATAAAACAACTTGTGATCGATAAAAAATATACTTTTAAAAATACAAAGAAGTTAAAAACAATAAATAATAAAACTTGTGTGTTCTCGATTACACTGCATATAATATTACTTTAAAATTAACTGCAAATGTAGTTTGATCGATCGGTAATTATTGTTTTATTCTAGACGAGTACCATATTATGTACCAATACTACAAAATATATTAAAATAATTATTATTTATATAATATTTAGCATGGTCTCTAATTGTTTATAGTCGGCACCGCGCATACTATACATAGAACATAAATTATTTTATGTATATACCAAGCTATACTCTAAGTTTTGAAAAAACGCAATGAATGCAAAAATTAGAATAACGATATAAAATAAGTTTAAAAAATACTAAAACGAAAAATTTTAATAATAATATTTTAATTATTTACTATACACGTAGGTAGTAGGTAAATAATGCAATATTTGAATAATGTTTTCAATATATTATTAAGATTAAATTATTTCTATAGGATAATATTAAAAATAGTTTTTATTTTATAATAAAATTAATTGGTTAGGTATTAGACTATTTTGATATCCCTAATGAATGTTGAATAAACTTTACTCATATTTTGTTCAATAACTTAATTTAACAAAATTAAAGCTTTGTCCTAATAATAATTGTTTTCCAATGCAAATTCATCCGATAAGACTTTATAAATTATATTATTGTATTTTTTTAGTTGTATTAATATTATAATCGTAGACAAATTAGTGTGTTATTTGATAAAATTACATATTGTAATTATTTTAATGATTTAAAAATATTTATATTATGTATTATCTATATACTATATAGGTAGTATTTATTAATTGCTGTTTATTGTTTGTTTGTTAACATTTTATCACGCGCGCACAGATTCGATTTTTATATTAATTTTTCGATGTAATTTTATAAATACTATTTAGTTAGATTTCTTTTAAATTTAAACAATTTGTTTTAATTATACGTTAAACAAATACACGCATTAAAACACAACTCAAATATAATGTAGTATATTTATTTCGGTCTAAATAATAAACTAACCGCGGTTGCAGTTGGTATAGCTATTACATATTATATAACTATATAAGTAAAGAAATTTTGCAACACCAACCACACCTTATTATTTACAAATTACAACCCAATTATACGAGAAAAATAATTGTAAAAGTATTCACTTGCCATTTTACCCATCATATATTAGGTTAATTTAGGTTAGGTTATTTAATTATAAATAAATGTACATAATTTTATATGGATTATCATTACTTTGTTTATTAATTGCGTGTTTGGAATTATAATTTGCATGGTCATAGTGTAAACGGGGTACTTGGTGGGGATTTATTTGCAAATTACCAAATGCGATTTGCAAATCAAAACGAATCGATAGACATCATTGTCGATCATTTTAGACAAAGTCGCGGTTATGTGAATTTGGCTCAAATATCAGTCTCAATATAGACTAATATTCGAACTTGCAAGTACTGTAAATAAACTTAAAAATTCTTGCAAACTATTTGCTAACTCTGGATGCCATTTTCGTCTCAATTCAACGAAGTAGGTGGGCTAACTTCACGGACATAAATTATTTAGAATTCAAATTGGTGAAAACAATAATTATAGAAATATAGTATAATTTGTGACGAACTTACAAATTCCAAAAATCAACTTGCAATTACTTACAAATAGAGTAATATAACTTACAATTTGTCCGGAGTTAGTTCGATAAAGTTGAAGGGCTAAACTTGGCTAACTCCAATTGTAAGATTCATTTTTAATTTTTAAGATATTGTCAACATTTAATAATTTTATAAATGAAAATAATACAGAGTTATACAATTCGACTGATTTAATTGTATTCCCTTTTTTACATTGATTGATGAACAATTGATATATTTCTAGTTTAGCAAAAACATGTTTTCGATATTAGGTACATATCGTTGTTTACTTCAAGGTACCTTATATCAATTACTTTTAAATTATATGTATACATTATTTATTTATTATTTCACAGAATTGCAGAGAGTATTGGTTTTTTTTTATATTGTTATGTTAATAATATACGTTTTATATTATACCTATTTAAATAAACTTAATAAAAATGATTTAATTTCATTCATAAATAAAAATGCTACTGATTTTATTATTATTAAATTTATATATTATTGGATTTCCATTTGTTTTTTAAATAAATTACTTGAAAATTCAACCTAACCTTCTCTATAACCCTAGTAAATTGAGATTAATTCAGACTTACACATTTTGAAATCAGATTTGTAAATTATTACAAATTATTTAAAAAATATTGGCACATGTTTTGAAAAGTAAAAACAGAATAAATTACTAAAATGAACATATATAACCCAAATAATATAATAAAATATTATTTTGATTTTTGTTTTGCATTATCATTTAGATTTAATAAAAAACTATTAATAATTATTTCATGTAATTTTTTTTCTACATCATTATATTGCTCATATGTAATTGAATTCAAGGTAAATAATTTATTCGTTCTTGTATGTATACGATATAATTAAGCGAATAAATTACCGATTAGGTAATTAATAAAACTATTTTTGCTCAAGTACATTTCTTAATTTATATTATCGTTATTAATGTTATATTACAATAATGAATTTATTCCTTTCATATTGTATCGTATAATATTATAAGAAAATCAACTTTACAAAATAATACCTATATCGATTACCTAAACTACCTTTTATATCAAGTATTATATTTAATTTTACAACAATTAAAATACTCGTATGGGTATACGAACATAATTATTTTAAAAATGTGTTGACATATTTTATAAAAAAATGATTAAATAAAAATAGAAAAATAAAAATGTCTTAAACTATTATTATTTTTATTATTATATTTCTTTATTAATCTATATTGCGTTTCTCTCGATTAAAGTGGTATTATATATAAATTAGTTATTGCATATTTACAAATCTAAGAAAAAAATATATATCACCGCGATATCTCATTTTAAATACTGAGCGTAGCGAATAAGTAAAGAGATGATTGTAGAAATAACGGTCCAATTACCACGAATAGATTATGCTTTGGTAGAAAATTGCATCTAGTTGTTACTTTATTAAGCTTATTTTTCGAATTTCTCAAAAGTTTTTCCTTGAGAGAAGAAATACTACTAAAAATGAACGGGGAAACGCCAAAATTCACGGAAATCATAGTTTCGACGAAATTGGTTTTAGATTTTTCATGATAACTAATGCAATTTAAACGTAGGGACTTGTACATTTTTTTTAATGTTCTCATGGGTAGTTTACACGCGTGGTAATATTGTGAAACGTAATGTCAGTACAATATAGGTATATTGTATTATATTGAGTTTCAGAATCGTATTATTCAAATCTTAATTACAATAAATCACTAATAATAATAATAATAATAATCTACTAATTTCTCCGAGGACCGAAAGGACGAAAAAAAAACGTCTGGAATCGACCTTCCCGCTTTCTTATATTTATATTTTGTACTGTAATAAATCTATTTCTAATTATAATATGTGTACGGTCATTGATTAATTATACAATATAATTAATGTATAACTAATCAATGGTACGGTGTACCTATTACCTATATAGAAACTAGAATTTCTAATGTATCAAATTAACAAATAAAATATGCATTTTAATATTTTATTTAAAATGATATGGGTATATTATTTTTATTATAATAGGTACCTAATAAATCATGACGAAACACTGTACTAAACACGATACATGAATAATAATGTTATGACTATAACAATATAATGGTTTATGTTAACCGTTTAATGCAATAATTACAAAATTTATGTATTTTCATAACAAACCACAAAATTTTCAGTTTTAGAAATAGAACTATTGCAATATTAGTAAGCGATATCGATTCATATTTTAATATTACAAACCATTAATGAATTCCTATTTCCGTAGAATGAATGAATGTTATAAATCGAACTAATGACATCATTTCATTAAGATATCCATCATTTAATATTTATATTTTTGGTCGAATTTTGGACACATACATATCAAATTATTTTCATTAATTATACTTTTATTTTATTTTATAAAAAAAAAAACTGTACAATTTAGGTAAGTACATTAAAATAAGATAATTTAATAATCGATAATTAATGAGAGAAACTTACAAAGATGAATAATGATGATTGTCGACAGTGTCGTTCTCAGGAATTTTTAATGGAAGAGGATTATTTTTTTTATTTTATTTATTTTTTTTAAATTAGCTGACTAATAACAAATTTATAACAACTGATTATTAAAACAATAATTATCGTTAATATTTAAAAAATCAAAGAACCTAAACAATTTTTTCTTTAAACTTTTTTCTTTTATTAACATTTAAAAAACGAAAGGCCAAATGGATATCTATATCCCCATATTTCTCCCACGAGAACGCCTACGTAACAATCTAATAAGTATAATGTGTATAATATGTGATATAGTATTATTTATAGATAAGTGCCTACTTTATAGGCTCATTTATATTATAATTTTTAATTTTGTTGGAAGAAAAAATAACGAAATATCGATGCGTTGCATTTAAAACCCATCAAAGACTGTGTGATGATTCAAGTGATGTAAACTAATATAATCTTATTTTTAAACAGTTTGAAGTGGCTTGTTTGAGCGGCGTAGTCTAAATATGAGATTTTGTGAGAGGAGAGAAGAAAAAAATGCAATATAAATTATAAAGTCGACAGCCGTCGAGTAAAAATGAGAGACATACTGACACGAGAGATAATGTAAAAATGTAAGAACCGTATAAAAGAGAATATAATAAGGTGAGTATAAAATAAAAGTATATAGTGCCACATAGCACTATTATAAAATATATTTATTGTATAAAGAGTAATGAAGTATTGTGACAAGATTTCCGTAGATTTAGACCGCGTTGAGTACAACAAAATAATGTAGGTATATATTATGTAAACTCAAAATCTATACATTATTAACCATGGGTACCACGGTAGCTTTTATAGATAGTCGTCTTTACTTATACATTTTAAAACTAAAACTAGATATTTAACTTTAATATAGGTATGCATTAATCAAATTAAAACATTGTAAAATGTATAATAATTATTAATTATACTCTTATGGTAAAAAGTGTATCATTCTTTCAGTGACATTGGCTCGAAGGAAAGTCGTTCGGGTCAAAATATTAAACTCGCCAAAACCAACAAAAAGAAAAGAAAATGTTGATAGTTAGGATTACGTGCCGATTTGAAAGGAGATAGAAAAAAAATCAATATATATACATTTGGTCAAAAATGGACCGGATGTAACGTAATAACGGATACACATATAGAATAAATATAATTAAGTTTAGCAATATATTTTTATTTGGTCGTTTTTGTAAGACACACGATTTTAATAGGTATATTTTATCGAAACAATTATATTATAGTTCAATTACGTTTTGCAAAACTCAACACTATTGTCTGTTTATATTTAAAATAACAATTTCTGTACTTAAAAAGCGCATTTTAAACTCTAAAAAATATACCTATACCTACATTAAAATTTGTAATAATATTATCTGTAATATAAAATACAATTATTCTCAAAGTTGTTAATGGATCGAGTTATTAAAATAATATTTTCATTTCAAAACGTCAGTTTTTTTAACAAAAAAAAATAATACACCAATATGGATATCACATGGTTAACAATTTTTATTGAACTAATCGAACAATTAAATAATATTATTGCATTTTGAACTCAAGTTTAATAAATAATAGGTAACCTATATTTACAGGTTCATTTTATAATATTTTTTTAATGTTTCAACAGCTGTATATATAATATGTCCGACTTTTGTCAATATATATATATATATGAGTCAGATTCGAATCTGCTGCAGAAAATGTTAAACTATATTCTTTCTGTTGAACGCAACACAAGATATTTTATTATTATTGTCGTTATTGTAAGAGCCGGAATATTGTTTCTATTCATATTGTTTTTTTTACGACTATTGCAGAATAATATTTTATAGACTATGGTCTATAATCCTCCACAGACATCATAATAACGTCGTCGTTGGTACGGATAAAAACTCGAAAAAAAACAATGCATTTCCTTTGAACACACAATATTATATTTAATAAATTATGAGAACATAACTTTAAAAAAAATATCTAATTGTATAATCTCGAGATTATACGATGTGATTGTCTTATACGACCTATTTTTACGACACACTTAAAAGTATTGATAGAAATAATTTAAAGCATAATTTATGATTCATGCAGAGAATAAATTACCTATAGTGTAATATTTTAAACTTTTAAACGAGAGAGAGAGAAAACACCGCTTTTTCATTACATTGCAAATTTGATTAATCAATTGTTATAATTTATGTTCATTAAATAAAATAAGAAGTTTCATTCAATAATCTATACATGAATATTTGAAATTTCCTCATCGTGGATTTCAACCTCAGAGTCAGACTATTTTTCCCAGGTCTCTTTGACGATCAAAATTAAATGTTTTTTTTTTCACATAATTATTTTGATATTTTTCACAAAAATTCGAATTCTAATAATTAATATTTTTATCTAATAAAATCAATGTAATGGTAATAAATTAATGGTGTATAGATATAATACTACTAATAAGTTATTATTATTTAAGAAAAAACACGTATATCACTTTTAAGATACACGAAATATTTTTCTATAAGAAATAATTTCTATGTAAATATGGTTTAAACATTTTAAAAAATTTAATTTTGATGGTTAATACTTTAATAGATAAAATTAGTGATTTTCAAATGGAATATTTGTAAGTAGCTCTTTTTTTATTTACCTTGTATGTTTTTGCATCAACATTAAATTTTCAGTTCTATTGACTATAGGTACCCATAAAAAGTGACAGTTAATTTCACCTACCGTCACATCAAAACCACTATCCTGAAAGCAAAAAAGCGCTAATGCAATAGCATTAGCTCTAGTTCTCTTCCGATGTCCTCCTGACTAAGTATCTACAAAATATACTTAAAACCGATTATGCTATAGCATATGTTCCAGCGTAGAGACATTGGCCCAAACCAATTGAAGAAAATTGAAGCATTCCAAAACGTAATGCTGCGGTTTGCGGACCATAACGGGTGCACACTATCTGACTTTTAATAAAAACCTACTCAAATCCACTGACGTCACGTTTACATCTCTCTAGGTCACTTCTTTAAAACATTCAAAAAACTAGCAGTTTATAACTAAAGATCTTAAAATTCCCTCACCTATCACGTTTGACCTCATAATAACAGCTTCCACAAACTTCAGGAAAAACTTACAAAAAACACTTAAAATTAAAACGTAAAGGCCTGGTGCTGCCCACACGTAGCAAATAGCAAGTACCCGAAAAATTAATATGACTGTATTAAACTAAGTAATATAACAATAACTTTATTTTCAATAATCGAAATATAACATTACAATATTATAGTAGTATTATTACAGTTGTTAATTTTCGTTTGGAAGTATCGTATAATATTATAAGATAAAATTCATAAATTAGATTATTTGTAAAATCTTGTTTTAGTTATATTTGTTATCGATTTTATTAACGAAAGAATATGCAAATATTATTTCAAGTATATAATAGAGTCAAAGTTTTTAATGACCTCTAAAAATGAAAATTTCTAATTGGAATATTATTTGATATATTGTTTGAAGATAATTAATTTGTCTGTAAAACCAAAAGAAATTCTAAACACATATTTCTGTGAAATTATACAATTTTGTGGAATCCTCCGCAATTATTTAATTTTAAATATAATTTTAATTTATAAGGCTTGTAAAACTAGAATACTAAATTATTATTATTATTATTTTTATTATTTTTATTATTAATAATAATTATAGGGGCCTATTTTTGTGTGTTAGCCTTAACACACATTGTGTAATAACAAATTCGTGTGTGTTTTGTTATTTTGGCTACCAATTAAAGCGTTTATAGATAATTTACGTCCATGACCCCACCCTTATTAATATTTAATAATGTGTAGTAGCAAAAATAATAAAAAAATAGTCCCTGAACTTTACCTTACCTAACTGAGCTCCTAGACTTTTAAAATTTCAAAAAGTCCATACACACGCGATTACATGAATACCTAATGGAAATTAAAAGTTTTAGTTTTATTTATATTATAAAAAATCTAATTTACACAAACCTGCTATATTTAAGGTCTTCAAAAATAGTACAAGTAAACATCATAATATATACAAATAAAATTTTAATAAACTAAATATTAAATTTATTAAGTATAGGTATATAAGAGTACAAAATAAAATAATAGATAGGTTAATTTCTTAATCATTTATATCTTACTAAATTTATATATTACTAAATTAAATAATAATTTGTTTTGAAATACATTTTCAAAGCACTTTAACGTACTCTTATTGTTTTACTTCCAAGTTCTGGAGATAAACGAAAAAAAATTTTTTCAATACGTTCGGTAGAACGTATTAGCGATATAGTGCATCATACTGTGCGTCTGTACTCTTATGTAGTGTATAGTCACATGTCGTAATGTCGTTGGTAGAGCGCATATTTTAAAATAGCCCACTGGCCGTTGATGGTGGTTATAAGATTTATGAATTTGGATAGACGTATGCGGAGATGAATAATAATATATTGTTACTAACGCACAAACCTGAAAAAACTCTTTCACAAAAAAATCAAATATTATAATATAACACATTCACAAGTGTAGACCTTATAATAGATAAGTGCTTCGCATCCGTATGTAAGTACGTAAATGTGAGTAAGTATAATATGTATTATATAAATTTCTTATCTAAAATATTAGAAAAAAAAATTCATATTATTTGACTTTGTGCCATTGTATATTATACAGAGTAATCGGAAAATCTGTTATACAAAAATTGGTATAGATAATTATTAACTCGGGAAAAAAATACCCCCGAATTATTATGTTGTCTTGAAAATATAGCCTAACCAATTATTACCACATCTACATAACTATTTTTAGTAATATACTAATATACACAGCGATAGAAATATATTATATACTTATACATTATAATCAAAATACTGTTAATGGATCAGAACATTTCTTAAAATATTTTGAACAAACTTACACAAATGGAATTTACTGACGTAGATTTATAATATCACTAACCGCAGTTACCATTATCGCCGCCAAGAATGTAGAATGTTTTTTAACGAATGCTTGAGGTCATCACTGAACAAACAATGTTTACGAATCTTATAATAATAGGGTTTTTCGTTTTATTTGGATGAAGCATCCAACTATTTGGAAACTAATTGAAAACATATAATAAACAAAATCGAAAATAACAAAGTTAACCCTCAAAAGCGTATATTAAAAAAACAATTTTAAAAACATTGTGTACCCGAATAAATTAAAACAAATTAAGTCTTAATAAATTATAAATATTATATACTTTTATAATTTATATATAAAACATTTAAATAATTATTGTGTATCAAATCAATATTATAACTTTATTATTTGTGTTTGATGGGTTTATTATATTTCATGCATAGATTTATTTTTTTTCTGATTTTTTTCATGAGATTATTAATTGTCAATTAGAGTCAATACGGTATACTAACCGTTTTTGTATCATGAATTTCCGGTCACCCTGTATTTATTATATCACACTAATTCGAATTTAATTTACATAATGCATATAAACACGTGTTCGTACAATATGAACACGTTGATATGTTTTATATTTTAATTTAATTAATTAAAAAGATTATATATGCTATAATAATAATACTAAACCGTGTCTCGTGCATAATATATACACGACTATATTGTAATAATTATTTTATTATTCTTTTAGCCCAATTTTATAATATTGACTGTTATAGGTACACCGTGCAAATATTTATAAGAGTTACCTGTTTCTGTACCTTAATCACACTACCTTATGGTATTCTTTTTTCGCCGATTCATTATTCCACCAGATATAAAAATAACGATTTCCTTTCGGAATTATCTACGAGTATACTATTCAACCAACGGAGTATACAATTTTTTTATAACATAGAAAATAATTTTTGAAGATTTAAAATTATTAAAAATGTTATTATTAAGAAAATCTTTGCTAACTTTAATTATGTAAATTACTTTTGACTAATAAGTATTGTAATATATTTTTTTTATAAAAAAATGATTATTAGAAATATAAAAAAAAATACCTAATTATGTCTACATGTTATAAAAATGGTCTATGCTCTTGTCCGAATAATAGGTATAATAATACATATATTATATGTATATTGATACCAATTTTATTGGTTTCGTCAAAAATAGAATATTCTGAACTTGTTTGGCAGAAAAGCAAATCGGTAGAAAATAGAAAGTTACAAATTTATTAATCGCCTTGAATCGAAATCTTAATATTCATTATACAGAGTTGTACATAAATTTATGTTTCAAAAATGGATTGTGTATGTAATACAATTATCCGAATACAAATATAAAAGTGAGAATTATAGTATATTAACACTTATTATATATTTTAATATTTTATACGTATACACAGGATTGTTACTTATAAATTTAGTATTCGTAAGACGTTCAGTATTATCGCTCGTTTATTTTCACGGTTATCTATCATGGAGTTATAATACCTACCCGTTAATCATTATATATTATTATTTTATAGTAATTATACTACATATTTATACTTCAATACTTATAATGTATAATTACAAAATATTTCGTATTTTTTTAAGCGACTTACCGTTATTATGTATAAAATAATAATTATATTATATAGAATAAAAAAAAATACCTCTAATTAATTTTTATTCAATTTTGTGAAATATTATTGGAAATAATGGATACTAGATTTAAATTATCTTGGAAATATATAATCTTAAAATATTTTTCATTATTACTTTCGATGTCCTTTGAAGGTTAGGTAAAAAGTTAAACTTTTTTACCTTGAAGTAAAAATTAAATCCCAATTAGGAAATAGAAATTTAACCAAAATGTTGAAAATAGCCATTCACAAGCCACTTGTGTTATGTATAATTAGATATTGAAATAGAATAAGTAGAAATTGATATTCAGCCGTTAATATTGAATAATAATTTAAAAATTGTACTTTATGGGTAACAACATATTTTTTTTTTTGCGTTAACAGTTAAGGGGCTGGTTGGCAACATTTCTCCATTCTTCTCTACTTTACACTTTAGCTCACACCCTAGATTCCTAACTACTTGACTTATATATTCGAAACGTGGCCTACCTCGATTATTCTTCTATTATGGAAAATAATAAATTCTACTCTTAATTATGGATCCTTCTATTATTTTACCTAGTAAATTTTTATGTCACAGTGTATGTCCAATAAGTTTAGTTCTTCTAATCTTTATAATTTTTAAAAAACTTCTTTCTTCTCCTACTCTTCGAAAAACTCCCTCATTTGTTGTCCGATTTTAAGAATTCTTCTATAGCACCACATTTCGAATGCAAGTATTTTCTTTTCTTCATCCTTCCTTATTGTCTACGTTTCACTACCATAAAATGCCACGCTCCAAACGTCTTTAGTAGGAGTTTCCTTATTTTTAACTCTATAATATTTCTAGAAGTAAATAAACTTCCTTCTTTGGAACGCACATCGTGCCTATTTTAATCTGCATCTTATTTCTTGGTCGCATCCTCCATTATCTGATAACAACATATTATACTATATTATTACGTTATTTGTATCATTAAGCATCTATCACTATTCGCTGATGTCTTGAGTCTCGACTATGATCAAAACATTTGTCAAATCTTTAAAGTTAAAATCAATAATTTTATCCGAATAACCAAATATTAAGTAACCAATTTAATTCTAAATAAAATATAAAATATTAGTATAAATTATTTATTGAAAATGCAATTTAATACAAAAAAATTTTCAGCTTCTAAAAATTTACACAGAATGATCAGTAATTCATGTCACTA
Organism: Eriosoma lanigerum; assembly: GCA_013282895.1. Taxonomy (NCBI): domain Eukaryota; kingdom Metazoa; phylum Arthropoda; class Insecta; order Hemiptera; family Aphididae; genus Eriosoma; species Eriosoma lanigerum. Next base: position 25,550,934 of record CM023358.1, on the reverse strand, counting down.
AAATGGTGGACGTTTTATACATTTTCAATGTTATATCACTATTATATCTATTATTTTTGTAACTTATTATTCTTGTCACTCTATAGATTCACTCCCATAATATTATATTCTGATTACGTCATTGTGATTTTTATATTATATTATAAGATGTTACAGGTAGGTAGGTACCATACGTCCATGGTATACGTTATAGTGTATGCGTGTTTATCGATATTTAACATTTGTCAACAGCCGACATAATATAATTATAAAACGTGTTATGTTAAAGGTTAGAAACAACTAAACGAGTATTTCGAAAAACTGGACTGATCAATTCCACATATACAAGAGTCTAGGCCTCTAGGGCCTTAACCTAGACTATTTAACATTATAACATAAACTGCTCGTATCATGAGTACACAAATAGATACCAATAATTATAAGATGTAATGTAAAACATTTCAACAAAAAAGAAAAAATTGAATATATATTAATTCTGCTTCAGTTCAGATGGAGTAAAGAGTTAAATATGCCATAATTTGTAATTAGTAAAATTAAATTCATATTATATACTTATAATAAAGTTGTTTAATTACATTTTTCGACATCCAAATTTGTTGTTCAATAACAATATTATACAGAAATATCAACATTTTACATTACAAAAATGATGAGAATAATATTACGTCTTCATATGTTATTTCCATTTTTTTGAAGCACAAAATTCTGATCAGTTTGACTTTGTATATAATATTATATAATATTATAATGTTTATTTATATAATATATTTATATATATATATATGTAAGGCCGTATAGTATATACCATATACAGATTTCATTAAAATTTAAATTATATTTAATTTTCGTGAAGTAGCTACCTACATAAGTATTAGGTATAAGTTGTAGTATTGTACCCAAATAATTGTATAATTGTCTAAACCTAGGAGTTTTGCACTCAAAGTACACAATTAAATATATAATTTAATAACTTAATAACTTAATAACTTAAAATGTTGTAGAAAATTAAAATAATCGATATAATACTTAGCTTCATTGTTGGTATTTATACCAAGGACATCTGAAAATGTCAATATCTCTCTACACAAGTAAAAAATATCAAAAATAACATTTAACATTTTAAAATAAACATTGGATTATTGTAACTATTTTAATTATATACTTATGTACTTCTTTTCTTAATACATTTTAAATTTTATTTCAGTAAAAAAAAAAATTGGGTTCAATATTTAAAAAAAGTGGGAAGGTCGATTATGGACGTTCCTCCTTTGTCCCTTCGGTTCTCGGGAAATTTATGGTTTATTATACTTAAGACTTGAATGCAATGATATTGCTATTAGAAAATACGATTCTGAGTGATACTCAATATATTACAATTTACAATACACTATACTGATAGTCCATTTCAAAATTTTATCACGTGTGTAAATTACCAATGTAAATATTTAAAATAAATTTCAAGTTCCTGCGATCAAATTCTAAGGAGTTAAACCGTTAAACCCAAAATTTCAGATAATATTAAACATTTTTAGAAAAAGTGCCAGAACTTAACAAAACCTTAAATTTGCTGATTTTTCGATATTTTTTGGTCTTTTTTATCTCCCAAGAAAAACATTTTGAGAAATTTTAAAAATGAACTAAATAAAGTACCAACTAGATGCAATTTGGTACAGAAAAGTCCTTACGATCAAAACCTATAATTAGTTATCATGAAATAAATACATTTAAAATAACGAAACCGTTATTTTACCGATTTTCGGGAATTTTAAATTTGAAAAAAAATTGCCTGTCACGATTTTTAAAATATTTTGTGAAAAAATTAAGTAGTATATTATTTGACTTTGATCAAATTTTCAGACCGATAAACCAAAAATTGCAGGAAATATTAAAAAATTTTGGAAAAAAGATTAAAGCTCTATATTTGACCAAAAAATTAACCAATCCGTTCCAAAATTTTACAGCACTTCTATATTACCTATGTTAATACTCGAAAAAAATTTCAAGGCCTTTCGATCAAAAAATAATTAGTTATCACGAAATATAAAAATTTTAAATAACAGAAACCGTAATTTAAAATAAAACTCGCTATGCTCAGAATTTAAAAACTATCTACTTTTGCATTATATTATTAAAAATGAATCGGCAAGTCTTAAAAAGAATTAAGAATTATTCCATTATGACGTATTTGTGACTGTTTCCATAATTCAATAAATTGATTTATAGAGATTTTATTCATGAATGATAATTGTCAATTAAAATCAATATTTTTAAAAATAAAATTATGTAAAACATTAAAAAAACCACTTCGTTTGTTCCTTACCATTAATTATTATAAATAAAAACAACAGAAATAATATAATATGTAATATATATATTTATAATATTTCACATTCATAAAGTTATTTGAGGTTTAACTTCAATTATATATATATTATATATGAGTAATATATATTTTTTTTTAATTTTATCAAATATTTTAATTACAAGTTTTAATTTATTTATACAATTAATACACCTTAATATATTAATATACCTGTAGTTCATAATTAAAAATAATATTTATAAATTATTCATTTTAAATATAACATGTAAAACTATAATATCAGATTTAGATACACGATGATACATATTATTACACCAAACACACCTATATTAATATTATATTATTACGTTTTATTACACGTCGCACGTACATATATTATAATTATATACATATAATAATATACTAATACTCTAATATCATTATAAAATTATAAAAGTACCTATCTATTGTATCATAACCACAGAGGTCATCTGCGTGTTACAAATGGTAACATATTTGTAAATAAATTTGTTACAATAAATTGTTTTTTATTACATTTTTGTAATAAACGTCCAAACTCTGCGCGATATACCTACCGGATACTGGTATAACTATGTGTCTACTTACCGCTACCTCGGTCACCCATTCACCGCGGTATAATAGCCAATATATGCACTATAGTTATACATTGCAGTCAGAGGTGGTTTGAACGTTTTACATTAAAATATGTTACAAGCCATATTGAAATAAAACGACCTCCCGCCCGCCCACAAATAAAATCATCTAATACATGACAATTGTATAAATTCACTATTAGGTCCTTTAATCTTTTTAATCTTGATTCTGAACGTAGATAGGTTTTAATTAATTTTAATTTTAAGAAACATCTTTCCGTACTTGCTGATGTTAGAGGCTAATGTCTTTATAAGCTAAATACAAATTAGGAAATGCTGCGAACATACCCATTTTGCACAAAACTCTTAATCCTATTGTTGTTAATTTTATAATATCTTGGATTTCTTCATCAGAATTTATATTCTCATTATTGCTATCTTCAAATTCTATATTTTTTATGCATGTTTATTAGTAATTTCTGGACATATTTTTATAAAAATTTTAAAATTTGATGCAAATAAATTGTACTCAATACTCAGATAGTCTTGATCCATATTTATATTTTGTAGGTAATAAACATTTACATATTATATAACTGAAAGTGCTAGGCGTAATGGTAAACAATTTTTTTTAGTACATTTTCAGATGAAAACAATGAGATTAATCATTTAATTATTTTAATTCGATTATTCATCAAGATACAAAACTGACATTACAAACTTCACTAAAAAACTATTCTGTTGAGAATTAAGCCTTCTTTTTCTTCTCTCGTTTTCTTTTTGATAGAAATCTTTTTAGTTGGCATATAATTTTCTTCCAACTTTAAATTGGTATAAAATAACTTGAAATTGTTTAATATATTTGCAAATTTATTATCAACTCTCATTTGATTTAAACATTGTTTTGTAGCTTAGATGCATTATGTGTATAAATAAAAATGTATTAAAATTCTTAATAAACCCTTTTTCTATATAACAATTTTTTTATCGATGTCATTAGGTGACAGATATTATAACCACAGAATACAAAATTATACATATTGTTATACTAATTTGCCTTAAATAAATACCTTAAAATATCTTCAAATCCACTACTGACTAGTTGTAAAATAATAATATTATATTATAGGTATTAGGTACTGACATTGAATTAAGTAATAATCATTATTATATAGTTATTGATAACGTTATTATCATTTAATAATAAGATACGTACAGTTAGATCGGAAACCTGGACACTAAAAAAATCAGATAAAAATGAATTCTTGACACTAGAAAGAAAAATACTGCAGAAGATTTTTGGACAAATATAAGACGATAGCACAGGAGAGTGGAAAAAAATAAATAAGTTTAATAGTTGGATACATTTTTTTAATTTTTAGGCTTAAATCTAAACCTGTAACATAACCACTCCCATTCGTTTTTACTTAATATCTCTTCATATTCACGACGAAATTGAAATATATGATTTTTATCATAGCATCTTCCATTGTCTATTCAAACTTCAAAGTACAAAATTAATTATATGTTTCTAATCTGCAGCATATTTGCCCTAATAATTGTCATCAATCATCATAATAATCTTAATATTTTTTATTTTACCTGTTTACATATTATTAATTTAATTTATTTTCTAAATAATCTGAGTTTTTTATATTTACTGGATATTACTTGTTATTTGTTTCTTCTTATTTCTTTTTTAATTAGTTTTGTTTAATTCTTGAGTGTATATCTTGTACGAAAAATAAAAACTAATAGATAATATCACAGTGCATGGGGATTAGAACAAAATTATATTCAAACACGGGCCGTGTCAATGATCATTCATTAATCATTTATGCTATAATACAACTCCAAATTATTTTTAATCCTCACAATGCCATCGTCTCCTGTAACTTATCATAAGTAATAATATTTTATATTTTAAATTATTTTCTATTTCTTTTTACATCATATAAAATTATATCGTTTATAAAACCAAAACTGTACAATATACATCGTACATGTAATATTTATTTATTAATTATTTATTGTAAGTTCAAACAGAGGATGCCCAATAACAATTTTTATATAATATACAGATAAGTACAATGATATAGAATTACGAGTATACAGTACAATTAAGTTAAAGTAATAACTTAATTAGATAAATACCAACTATTACGCTTTTGGTATTCTAAAAATATACAATATATACAAGACTAGGACTTAGGTATTATAAAATAATTATGTAATAAACATATATTATGAAAATTAAATATAATAGACATAAAAGTACCAATGTATTATTACAATATTGCAGTGTAATTATATTATAAAATAATATATTACAATAATGTTAACTATATATGTGTAGTTAATATTACAATACATTATCTATGTGTATTATTTGAAATTTCAATTCAAGGTTAATCTTTCCATAACAATAATTATAAATTATTTTATATTCGTCACTATATATAGGTACTAACTACGATTATGCGTATATTGAGTAAATAAAAGAACGCCTATCTAGCAAGCTTTGTTTGGGTCCACATAGAAAACAAAACAAAACATATAAACTCTGTGTTATTTTGTCGACAATATCGAAACAATTTTGTTTTTTAAACAATATGTTCCTGTTTTTTTTAAACAAATTTTTGACCCATCGGTTATGGATCTATTTGTGTTTCGTTTTTTTATTTTCCCAAACACAATTTGAGGAACGAAGTAGAGGCCTGAAAGGGCGCTTGGAAAATTTTAGTCCAGTGGGTGCAAAATGAATTCACTATTACCTCTTCTTAACTCTTCTCTCCTCTCACTTAATTATCAACCACTGTTAAGCCATTGACTAATTATTATTATTATTACTTTATGGACTTATGGTCTATGCTTCTGTAAACTCTACACAGTTTGGACAATTGTTTTATGTTTTCTTGTTTTCTGTGTGGACCCGGACATTAGGATCGTTCTTCTAATAATTTATAAAATATAATTTTTTAAAAAAAACGAATAAACCAATAAACGGGTAGATATTATATATTATACACTAATATATATGTAAATACACGAGTAGAGCGAATTCTTTATCTTTGGATTATTATTGTTGTTATATTTACGTAAAACTTATAAACCATAATATACCTTTTGAAAACAATAGACCATAGGGTATATGCTTGTAATGTAGCATTTGTTCATTTGTTTTTCATAGTCGCATTAACATCAATAACATCGGAATAGAACATAAATAATTCGTTTTATGTTTAGACCAAGCAATAATAATTAGATACCTTTATAATTTTATTTTTTTTGCATTTTTCATCAATTTTAAAACAAATAATAGATAGGTAAAGATTTTATAATTATATTGTCTGTAGACTTTTTTTTATTATTAATTTTCTTTTTTATATTTTTTTTAGTTTTAAAACTAGAGAAAAAAGAAACTACTTAAAAATATATTAAATTATACAGTATTATAATTATTTCATACGTTTTCGTATTAATAGTGTTTATTAAAATGACGGAATTAATTAACAAAATTGTTAAAAAAAATTTTAATGCATGTTTATAGTTTTATAAGTGTATATTTTGTGGTTTTGTTATAACTATACAAATCATTGAAGAATATGAAATTTTATGAATTATTTCTAACTTTTTATTTTTTATCAGATTTTTAGATATACCTAAGTGGCTAAGTACCTATACTATTTGAGTGGTGGTCCTCGCGTCATAATAGTAAAAAAAGGAATCGGAGAGGGTCGTTTTTTCTTCAAAAAAGAAAAAAACCCTTACTTTTTTTACCACTTCGAACAAATGATTATAAATTGTTTTTATTTTAATATAATGATTTTTCAAAATCATTGAACTTATAATGTACAAAAATACGAATTTGGGAAAACAATTTTAAAAAAACTTCATCAATCCCTCGATGGGCCATGGGTATAACCATTGATTATAGAATATAATATAATCAATGGTATAACGTAAAGTCTACATAGTAAATATCATTAAAAAATAGTGTGAAATTATAATTTACATTATATTTTTCTACAGTCACGGACCGTTATCGTTTAGTATTTCTATTTTTGAATAAGTACTTAAATGATGTTATAATAACTAATGCAGAGTGTGTGTAGAGACAGATAAGTCAGAGGCATGCTCATGATTTTTCTATTGAATAATTGAACCAATACTAACATAATAACATATAATATATTTTTTTCCGAGAAAATTGTCTATTTTCCGGACCAAATACTATAAAATGTCAGATAACGGAAAAGATTCTCAAAATGTCATGTTAGAAAAATAGTGTGAACTGGAAATTACATACTATACGAATTATCAATTATGATATCAAGAACAAAATTTGTTCATTATTAACTTGTTTGCCATTTATGCATAAACAATTATAATAAATATCTAATAATCTAATGATATTGAGACAACGCCTCACAATGAATTATTCGAATTTATATTTATATATTAATAATTATTAGGAAATAAAAAAATTGATATGAAATTTAAAATTATATTTCAAACGTTATTTGAGAATTTAAAAAATATAAATGTATTCGACATCGAATGTATAGATATTATTATAATAATATAATATAAATAAATGATTTTTCTTTTTTTATTATTTAGTACTCACAATATTCACAAAAAATAATTATAATAGTTATTAATCAATATTAGTTATACTGATAATTTATCCGCAATTAAGGTTTTCTGTGTTTTAATTATTTAAATAAAATGTACGTGGTATGCTGTATTATTGCACACTTTAATATTGGAATAAATATCTAAGATCTTACATCAAATATCGTAATTACAAATTATTTGTATATTAATAAAAACACAAAGATTTATTATGACGAATTTGGAAAGATTGTGCAATAATATATCAAATTATCAATCATGATGTCAAGAACAAAATTTTGTCCATTATTATCAATTCATTTTCCATTTAGACACAATCAACTGTCCAACTAAATAATAAATAATAATCTTATAATATTGAGCAGACAGGCAGTGGTTTCATAAATATTAGGTACCACGCACCTTCCCAATTCCTATATAATAATATAATATGGACAAAACCTACCAACGTCATATTATTCAAATTTATTATTAATATATTAATAATTATTATGAAATAAAAGATATAATATAAAATTTTAAATTATGTTTCAAGTGTTATTTGAGAATTTAATAAATGTTTAACGTCATCGAATGTACATAATGTCATAATGTAATTAAATGGTTTTTCTTCTGTTACTATTTAATTCTTACAATATTAATAAAAAATAACTTTATTAATAAATTATCAATATTAATTAGCCGGGTAGGTATATTAATTAATAATTATTTAATTATTAATTAGTTATTTTTTCCGCAATTAAGGTTTTAAATGTTTTAATTTTTAAAATAAAATGTGTGCAAGTAGCATATAGGTAGTTGAATTGCACACAAAAATTGAAAAAAAATATCGAATCAGAATTATAAATTATTTGTATATATAAATAAAACATGAATATTTAATTATTATGGCAAATTTTAAAAAGTTTTGCAATAATATTTCGAAAATAATGTCAAACGGAGTATTAAAACTATTAAAACTATTATTATACTACATGACGCGTCTTCATAAATTGGTGGTTTTGCGATATTTTATTTATATTATGAGTTATTATATAAATAGTATAAACCACAGTTTTTTTTTTCATTATACTTGTTGAGTACTTGACTACTTGAGTATTAAATTTAGTTAAATAGACGAATTATCTATAGCAAGAACAGCGAGTTTTTAAAAATAATACAGATAGATTAGTGTGTTACAAATTACAATCTCCAGAAATACGGAGATAATACCCCGTATAAATTGTGTCAACGCGGTTGCTTTAGAATGAGTGCAGCGACGGACCGGCAGATGTCGTTGCGCGAACATTCTGTTTGACATGGAATCAGGCACACTCCACTGCAGTACGCCACGACCGCGACGGCCAAAGCTGGGAGAAACAGGTCTGGCAATCGATTCGAAGGTCTATATAGTAAGTCTGCCCGACGACGTGTGTCGGTTCTTTTTTTTTTCGTTTATATATATTATTTTTCCTTGCGTACTCCTGGAAACGCACTTATCAGCAGTTTGGCAACGTTAAAACTAAATAATATTTATTATCGGACTCCGCACTTCCGCAGTGTTCGGGTGTGAGTTTAAAGCAATAGTCTGTGTTCGATCGTCGTTGTTTCGCCGTCGTCCGTCGTAAGACGACCGTGCTTATGTATTTTTAAAATTCAAATATAACATCTTTAATAGAATAATATTACATTTAGGTAATACGCTGCTTACAATAATATCATTTTTTAAGTATCTTATTCAATAACAATATAATCGAATTAAATATTACGAAAACACGAATCGAGTTTAACTAAATTTTTTAACATTTCATTTAAATTTAACATTTTTTTTTTTATAACCCAACGTTTTTCTGTTTATACTGTTAGAGGGACACGCACACACACACACACACACACACTCACGCACCACGATTGCGATAGTACGATAGGCGATACCATCTGCATTCTGCAAGGACCGCATTCGTCGTCCGGTCGTCGTCACTTCGCCAGTTCGCCACTACACCAAACGGTTTCTCAGCAACTTGTGGTAAACGATCCAGTTGCGCGGCCGGAAAAATGCTCATCAAAGAGTTGTAAGTCCGCGATATTGTAAATATTATTATTAATCATTTATTTTAGGGATGTGTTTTTTTTCTTTTTTTTTTTATCGCACAAACTTTTTGTCTCCATGCGAATGCGAAATGGGTCGGTATTAACGTAAGACGATTGATTGGAACAGTACGTGTACCAAACATCATGTGTGTGGTAATCGTCGGTCAGACGATAAATTTTATGGCATTCAACCCTTTCTGAGCGAGGGGCGTCAAACGAGTGCAACTCCCCACAGCCCCGACCACGGTTGCAATCACGCCACTATTTGGTGTTTGATAAAAAAAATAATAATATACACGTTGTCACGTTCTAGATATGCAGACTAAGGTTTATAAATATGTATTACAGTCCGTGCGTGTTATCACATTTTTATTGTATTTGTCGAAAAAACAATATCTTTATGATTTACTGATAAGCTTATTTAGCCTCTAGGCTCTAAACGTATTATTTAAACATCATATTAGTTTTACTTAAATTCAATATTTCTCGTTGGTGAAGATAATATTCTCTTATTTAATTTGCATTTATGTACTTACCAAATACACACATAAAAATATTATGCTGTGCAGTTGTCGCTTCTTTTATAATTATTATATTATTCAATAGATACTAAATAATAGCTCATATCGACTTACCCAATACTAATGAATTAATAGCAGTTTAAACATTTACCTATTACTATTGAGCATTATGGATTAAAATTATATTATCGTGTTTTGCGGAAATATACATATTTTTGTCAGTGGTCTGACATTTTGGAATCAACAGCAATTAAACGTGCATTACATACTCTAAAGATGAAACCTGCCGTGATTCTGAAACTCGACCACAAAACAAAAACTGAATATTTCCCCAAACACAGTAATATTAGGTTTTATTTATTAACAAAGGCCTATCGAAAATTTTTGGAGAAAAGTTATTTTGTATAAATCGTTGTTTAATATTTAATATATATATATATATATATATGGTTTATGTAGGCGAATACAATTATTTTAAAATTGAGGTAGTATTAATAACATCTTCCTAAATGATATGTATATGATATGACTAACATAACCAAACAATTTTGTTATGATCCACATCAGCTAATAAGTTGAGCTTAAGTTCTTAATAAATATCACAATTTATATTTATCTAGGCATAAATGTTTTTTTTATAAATTATTCAACATGACCATGTAAATTTAGTTCCTTCATTATTTTATTAGATATACATAATTTACTCTATCATAAAAATAATGCAGAAATCAATTATTTTATTTGTAATTTATGTAAGTTTATACCTATGATTTATTCAAGTAGAAAAATTATGTTTTATTTCAATCAATATAAATAATTATTGGTTGTTAAAAATTTATGTGATCAATGATATAATGATTAGGTATTCATGATGTAAAAGTTATTAATGAAACTCACGAGTCATGACTAGACAATATTGTATGATTTTTTTGTGACTTGAATAATTTAATTTATCACTATTGTAATGAATAATAGTAATTTTTACTTAGAAATGAAATAAGAACTCATACTCTATAAACAAATTACAAAAACTTGTATTTGATTTAGGTAAATTGGATAATATGTAGTTTCAGAACATTTTAATTTGTTGTCATGTCATGAAATTTATCACCTAGCTATTCTATATTCTGTTTCTTTATGAATTGAATTATATAATAAAATGTATAATGGTCTTAATTCATTGAAAAGATCTTGTTTATTTAAAAAAAAATATTTGATATAATGCTTAATTTTATAAAATAATAATAAACTTCTTTTGAGTCATTTAATATACTATATATTATCATGTATTTTAATAAAAAAAATGTATTTGTTTTAGTCGTGTGGTGCTACCCTTAACAGTTGAAGAGGTTTGTATTTACATATATTTATTTAAATTATAATTAATTGTATATTTTGAGTATATACTTATATGTCTTATATGTACACATGTCTAAAATATTAAGAATATTAACAAACATTTTATAATATTTCATTTCATAGTTATGTAATAAATATTTTAGTTATTTGACGGTTCTATTTTAATAGTTTATTATTGTTTTTAGTACCAAATCGCACAGTTATACTCTGTAGCTGAAGCCAGTAAAAATGAAACTGGTGGCGGCGAAGGTATTGAAGTATTAAAAAATGAACCATTTACCAATTACCCTCTTTTGGGTGGAAAATATTCAGAAGGACAGTATACTTATAAAATTTATCATTTGGCCAGGTAAATTGACAAATTGATAAACTTATTACAATTAAACATTTAATGATTATATTTATACACGGTGGCGTACAGAACATATTTCAGATCTGAGTCAAACTACATAATTTGACTACTCGCCCACCTTTTATTTAGAAAAAACTCAATGCCTACTTTAAATATTAAAATATTACACATAATACCTAACCCTTATACCTTTACAATACTTGAATATATAATATAATATAATATTACATATTATTATATTTTTAATACAATTATTAAATATTAAATATTGTCAGTTTTTAATTTTAATTATGATCGATTCTCGAATCATTACAATACATTGTTTCCGTGAATTATTTAATATATTAATTTAATATTATTATTATTATTATCATATTAAATTACTGAATTCACCCACCTATCAAAAAATTACCCTTAGGTATTTGCCTCAAAAAATCTCTTTAGTATGCCACTGTTAATACAATATAATTATAATATAATTAATAAAATAATAATAATATACAGACTTTCATAAGTATCTATTTAGATAATTAACAATAATATTATACAAATATAATAACCCACCATATATATTAAATTAAAATTATGATATAAATACTAGTATTATATACATAATATTTTTAATTTATTTTAAACATTAGTATGTAATAATCCTTTTATTAATCATTAAGTCACTGATGAAAACACAACCTTGTATGCATATAAAAATGCTTACACTAGTTTTTACTCTTTTTTTAAGATTTCAAAAATAAAACAAGTATTATTCAGCTGGTCTAGTAGCATATTATTAAGCTTGTGTTTAACATTGGATGTAGTATGACATTGGATGACATGTTTTTGAAGGCCATTAAACTAGTATCCACATAAAATAAGATTCCATTTTTTAAACTTATTCACGTTATTCCAGCCTTGATGGATTAAATATGTATAAATATTTTAACTTCTTATTAACATTATTTGAATTAATAAATAACGAGTAATGGATCTAGGATTTTCTCTCAGGGGAGGGGGATATTAAATATATTTGTACATATATATATATATATAAATATAGGTACACTTTATTAATATAGACATAAAATAATAAATTTATATTACAAAAAGTTTATTTTACCTTACAAGGGAAGATATAACCCCATATCCCTCCCCCTGTAAATCTGCCACTGATTTTAACAAACAATGCATCAACCAAACTTCTAAAATCTATGATAAGTATTTGTGGGTTTATTAAATTAATAATAATTTATAATATTAAGGTATACATCAATATAAAATAATTAATTAAAATTGTACTTACAAACTTTTAAAAAAAATAAAATTGAACTTTGCTTTAAAAATTTATTGATAAGTTCATATATTGTCTATGGATTTACTAACTTCCAGTTTCTCCTGGCCATCATTTTTGCTAGTTGTTTCTGTTTTTACTGCTAAAATATCAAAATCTATGTTAAATCATTTTTAATTTAGTCACACATATTATAACTAATTATATAGGACATATAGTAAAATAAAACAAATAACAATACTTTTATTATTTATTATTTCTTTTCTGATTTTACTTTTTTAATTCTACTCATGGGCATCTTGTTAAACACTTGGTTAGTCATATACCTATTATAATAAGTTATAATGGCTTATACCTAATAAAACAGTTTATTGTTTTTTCTTTATAACTTCGTGTTGGCAAATCAACAATTAAAAATTTATGTATTTAAATGTTGTTTTTATGTTCTTTAACTATATATTTATATTAGAAATAAATGTTTCCAAGATTTTATATACAACATTAACTATATTATTCATATTTTGAACATGCCTAATTAGTTAATAACTCATAATTATTTTTAATAATAATTATGTTGTAATACATTACATTATGGTATTGCTAATAATAGATACTTTAAATTATAAAACTTACTATAATATAGCTATATCATTTTGATGCAGCTACTTCTAATTAATAATATACTCAACAGGTTTTTAAGAAGGTCATTTTCTAATAATATATCACAATTATAAAAAAAAATCTTACTTTATAAAAACTATTTTTATTTTTTAAAGTAATAAAAAAATCACATTTATAATTTTTTAAACATTTTATAATCAATGTAACTAATAAAAATTTAAGTCTATTTTAAATAATTTATCTGAGATTATACAGAATCTCTCACAGAGTTCTGACAAACGCATGTATTATGCAATAATTTTAAAATTATTTCTATACTCCAACACTACAATTATAGTACACTCATTTGTATTTTTTAATTCTAAATAGCCATTACATAAATTTTAATTTTAGAAAAATAGCATTACAATTTCTTCTTAATGTGTTATCATTTATTTTTAATGATTTTTTGAATTTAATGAATTAATGAATCCTAACAATATACACTGATTGGTAAATAATTAAAATAAATTATATTTTCATAAACTTCAAAAAATCATCATCAAAATTTGAATTTTTTTTTTACATTTTTTATTTTTTATTTAAAAATTAAATTAAAAACAAGTGTACCATAATTTTAATGCCAGGTATAAAAATAATTATTAAATATTACATAAAATGAGAATATAATTATGTTTTTAGAACTTCGTGAAACACCCTGTAACATTATAACATTATATTTAAATTTTTCACTAAAACCAAGAAATCAATTGTAGTAATTATTATTAGTTTCTTAACTATAAGACAATTATACTACATATATACATATAACACAATTGGTTTAATTAATATTAAATATTAATTAAGTTTTATTAAATATTTATTTTTTTATAATAAAATTTTTAATCATTATTATGGAGAATTTTATTATATTAAATTATTAACAATATTTTATTGTAGCAAAGTGCCTGGCATGATAAAACTTCTGGCCCCCAAAGGATCTTTAGAAGTGCACGAAGAAGCATGGAATGCTTACCCTTACTGTCGTACTGTGATTACAGTAAGTTGTAAATTATTTAAAATATAATTTACATATTATATATTTAATTTATGAACAAATTCTAGAAAATGTTCTATATTGTTATATTATTAGATATTTGATAAACTCAAATTAAGTAAATAAAATAGTTATTAATTTATATACACATAAGAAAAGTGAATTAATGCCTATATAGAATACTTACTTAAAATATATTTTTTTCATAACCTTCACAATAGTAATTTATTGAATAAATAAAAAAATGTATCTTAAAAATAGATTGTTAATACATATATTAATATATATTTATTTAATTTTCTCTTTGTTTCTAAACATAAAAAAGATTAGTATTCTTTAATTTGGTTAAGTTATAAAAAGTTGCATTTTGTATCTATCAATATTATTCCATGTTTTTTATTGGTCATTTCGTTGTATTATTTCTTGATTTTTTTCATAATATAATTCAAAGATATTAATATATATAAATATTATTAATATTTTTTATTATTATTAATTATTTCCATAGGGATGCTCTGTTTAACATTTTTATCATTAATCAGTATAGTTGATCATCTATAACATCCAGAATCTAATAATACACAAGTATAAAACAGTGTATTTTTAATTTAAAAATCGAATATTATTTTTATAGAACCCAAACTACATGAAAGAAAAATTTATCATAACTATAGAATCATTTCACTGTGCTGATCGAGGAACCCAAAATAATGTAAGTGAGAGAAATGAGGCACTTTGGATATAATGCGTTAAATCTATACGCAAAGAAATTTTTTGTTTATGTCTATACTTGGCGTTGATATTATTTCTTCATGCTTGAAAATATTTTCAACAAACCAACTAATCCATCATACCATTGATCATAATTATAAAATAACCTAACATGTATAAATATAATACAAATTTATTACACAGTGATCAACTAACTATAAATCAACTTTTGAAAATTTTTGTTATTTATCTATGAAAATGTGTAATAAAATGGTGATTCTTTTGGATAATTTTTAAATTTGTGTTTCTATTTGTATGTGTAAACTAATAAACTAATATTTTTCCTGAAAACTAATACCATTAATTTTATAATAATAGATAATAAAATCAATACATATTAATACTCAAATAAAAAGAAAATTTTCCTTAAGCCTTTACTGCATTCTACCATACTACACTTCATACTAAATTATTGGTTCAATATATAACATTTATAGAAAAATACTTTATTAAAAATAGTGTTTGCCAGTGTTGTTAAACCTATCTGAATCTAAGGATTTTGGATTCTAAAAGAAATATATATAGTTACAATTTTTTATTTTAAAAAAGAACATATGATTATAATTAGGTACTTAAACATACCAAATTATGATATCAAAATTAACTGATTGACATTAAATGAATCATTCTGTACGTCTTATTGTTATGAATCGAATATATATTTTTTAATACTATTTATCATAACATAATTTACATTGGTGGTTTTGCTTGTACGTACAGAATCCAAATTATATGAAAGAAAATTTCAGTATAGTCATTGAGTCGTATCATATTGCTGATTGTGGTACACAAGACAATGTAAGTGATCTGATCTTAAATTTATTGATATAATATATTTAGTACTTTAATATATAATGTCTCAGAAATCAACACAGTTATAAAATGCTTAAAAACACCTTTATGTTATTTTAATTTAAAATTGGATCTTGTATTGTCGATGATTAATGTTTTTGCTTTTGCATCGTTATTTATTAGACAAAATGTCAAATATTTTATTCCATATATTATGTATTCAAAAAAATATAAGTATATAGAGAAGTGATATATGCATGTTTTGCTTTATTTAGCAAAATATATTAAATCATAATTATGTCAAATACAAAAAAAGTAGGAAGGTCGATTTTAGACGTTCCTCCTTTGGTCCTCGGAGAAATCAGTGGATTATTATAATAAAGATTTGAATGCAATTATATTGCATTAGAAAATATGTTTCTGAGCGAAACTCAATATATATTATATATTATATTATAATATATTATACTGATCCATTCCAAAATTTTATCACATGTGTAAATTACCTATGTAAATATTAAAACAAATTTCAAGTCCCTACAATCAAAATTCAAGGAGTTATCATGAAATAAAAAAATTTTAAATAATGAAAACCATAATTTTGCCGTTTTTCAGCCATTTTTTCTTCTACTAAAGAAAAACTTTTGAGAAATTCGAAAAATTAGCCAAATAAAGTACCAACTAGATGAAATTTGGTACAGAAAGGGTACTCTAATTATGGCAATCTATCCAATAAAATGTTTTCATAATTAAAATCTTTGTAAAACCAATACATTCCTCGCTTTGCTCGGAATCTAAAATTATTTCATTTTATAAACTATAAAAATAATAATATTTCATAAAATCAGTTATTCTTTTTATAATATAT
Source organism: Eriosoma lanigerum (assembly GCA_013282895.1). NCBI lineage: Eukaryota > Metazoa > Arthropoda > Insecta > Hemiptera > Aphididae > Eriosoma > Eriosoma lanigerum. Next base: position 25,533,705 of record CM023358.1, on the reverse strand, counting down.
ACATTACTAAATTAAAAGAATATTAATACTTGGTAATACAATTCAACATTACATATTTTTGTAAGTAATTTGTGTTTATTAATTTGCATGTTTAACAATCATATTTTAATTTAACACTAATTCTAAAGTGGATATTGCTATTGCTTGCTTAATTGGATAATTTTTTGCATTTTTCATTAAGTTCTAACTATTATTAATAATAAAATAGGTTCATGAATTATCTTCTGAAAAACTAAAGCAGCGAGAAGTGCAAGTAATTGATATTGGTAATGATCCTATTTCATCTTCAGACTATAAAGAAGATGAAGATCCTAAAAAATTTAAAAGCCAAAAGACTGGACGAGGCCCTCTCACTGGAAATTGGATAGAATCGGTATGATTAATTCTTATTAATGTAAAAATTAATTATATACAATAGTATTTCAACTTGAAAAATTTATAGTTTATTAATAGTTTTTATTCATATTATTAATTATTTTTAGGCAAGCCCTGTAATGACTTGTTATAAATTGGTATCTGCAGACTTTAAATGGTTTGGGCTCCAGAACCGAGTAGAAAACTTAATTCAAAAGTCAGAACGTCGTCTGTTCACAAATTTCCATAGGTATATTTGTTATTTTAAACTTATGATATTAATAAATTAGTAGCTCATTTTGTTATTGGTCAAATAATAATAAACAATTTCACAGGCAAGTATTTTGTTGGATGGATCGCTGGCATGGGCTTACACTACAAGATATTCGTGAAATTGAAGAAAAGACTAAGGAAGAATTACACCAAGTAAATTTTACTAAAAATTAAATAATTAAATATTAATTTTAATTAACCATTTTAATTTTAGCGACTGAATGAAGGAACCGTTAGAGGAATGCAAGCTGATGCTGATTAAAACAAACTAACAAACCAATCCAAATGCCAGAAATTGTCTTGAGAATTTAAGCTTATTTTATTCTCATTCCAACAAAATTGAATAAAAAACAAAATAAAACCGGATCTAGTAATTTTTCTCAATTATTCTATTTATCAAAAAAAAAAATTATAAATTATATAAAAAATTTTATTCTACAAGAAATATTCTTATCATGAATATATATAAAAAAAAAAGTGTCACATTCATTTTTAAAAATAGCTCTTTTAAGCATACCATTATTGATTGGTTTATTTACCGACATATATTTTTCAAATCTATAATTCTTGATCATTATTATTTTTTATAGAAAGCCAAGTCATTCCACTTTCTATTTATTTTGTTATCCGTTCTTCCTTGTATATTTTTTACTTAATAATTGGTATATGGATTCACAGTATCTGTGAAGTATTCATGGTGATTGCATACAAATTATATTCAAATATGGTTTTTAGTTATCAATATAATTATTGTTTTAAAATTCAAAATTTAAAGAGTAATAATTTTATTTAAAGTATTAAATTTAATTTTGTGGTTACCATATTTAAAAAATACCTTAAGTGACTCATTCTTATTATACGCCATTTAAATAGCTACTTTGTTTTTGTTTTTTTTTTATGTATAGATTTGCAATATTACTACTAGTTAATTCACCACAAAATTTAGAGAAACTTGACAATAATAGTATTACATTGAATACATAATAAATAAACAAATAATTTATTTATTACATAATAATATTTGTTAAACATTAGTATACTATATAAATAACTTATTGTCGATAAACAAATTTCATTTATTGTGTAGAGTATATGTACAGAATTAATTGATTGTATTTACTATGCATTAGTGTGTATTTATCATTATTATTAATTGGAAATAGTATGTTTCTCCGATTAATTAACTTTACAGTAGTATACTAGTGTTAACAAGTTAAAAAATTTGATATTTCAAGTAGTACAAAGCACTTCAAAAATTTAATAAGAATTGTTAATTGTTTAATAGATTTTTTTTTTATCTAAAAAGAAAAAATACTCTTAGTACATTTTGACACATTATTTCATTAAGTATGTATTACCAAAATGTATTACAAGAGTAAAATTTAGTTATATATTGTATAACTATTTGTAATAGATTCTTTATTGTAATATTATTAAGTTGCATTTATATGTCTTCATGTTCACAATTTTTATAGAAGTGAAGTTTGCATATAATACTTTTTTTTCACTCTTGCGGAGTAATTGTATCTTAAAATAATTATTGTAAATAGTTATTAAATAAAATGTGAGTTGCTTGTGACATATTTTATTAACATAAATTTGATGAGAAAAACAAATTTAAGACTTTATTGTCTATATGACTGTAGTTTATATAATATTATTAAACACTGTTGTTATTCGTTTTAAAGTCTAAATTTGTTCAAAATTTCTATTTGAAACCTATGAAAATTGTTTAAAGAAAGAAAGTTATGATCTTTATTAATAATTATACAAGTATTAAATATTAAATTATACATTTTTAATTCCAATACACTATAATCTACCTATGGATAAAAAATATTTTACATTTATATTTATTATAATTGTAATATATAATAATATATTTGTACATTATTCCAGTGTTCTATAATAATGTAGTGACGACGACAGAAAAATATATGAAAACAAAAACTAGTTAAATCGTATAATATTATAATTTAATAGGCTTTTGTATTTATTAATTATTAATATTATTTTTGGTTTAAAACTAATATAATCTTACGAATGAATGTTCTGTTTATAATATATATTGTGTGATGCTACTTTTTAAATATTATTATTTATGTCTCGTTACAGTATTTGTAGTCAATAAAAATTATTTGGTTGTTATATATTTCAATCTTGATGTCAGTTGAATACCTATTTCAGAATCTGCAAGTGCATGTATCAGGCTTAATCTTGACTTTAAAAATACAAAAAATTTTAAATCTGTATAAAAAATATTTATTTAGTTGTGTTATTTTAAGTACAAAATTTTACAAATTTTCTTCTTGCTATCAGTATTTTTGTTTGTTTGTTTTGTAATTATCAATTTTACTTATGTTTGTTAATAGATACTATACTAGAAATACATAAAATATAGTGATATATAATAGAATATAATATATATTCTTTTCAGAAGTATATTTAACAATTTATAAAGGGGACGGATTCATATTTTTTTTTTTTTTCATTTCATGAAGCCGAAACCCCCCAACCCCGTCACTATTTTATAATATAAAAATAAATTACAAAAAAATGAAATTTAACATATCCTGTATTTGTATACATTATAATGCAAAATCTAAAACAGGTGGCAAAATAATATTATTATTATTATTAATAATATTAATAGCTAATTTGTTTTTTTTTTTTTTTATATATATCATGGGAGGAGTTTAAACCCGTTTGATCCTCCCTTGTAAATACGCTTCTGTCTCTTTTCCATGAGAGGACAAAGTCATAACCTAACCAATACAAAAACCTTTCATTATCCCAGCCATTAAGTGCTAAATAATACTCTTCTCTCATGAAAAATAGTAGTTTTATTTTCATAATCAGTATTATTTATTTTAAAAATATTAATTTCTTAAGTACTTACCTATAAATACGGTATAGATTTAGTTAATACTGAATAAGAGTTTTTAATTTCACAGAAATATCATTAATTTTAAAATAGCTTTATTTTAAAATCAATAAATATAATTGAACTATCAAGAAAAATATTTTATTATCTATTATACCTATATTATGACGATTTTATTTAAATATTCAAAAATCTTATTTCACTAGGAAGAACATCAAAATCAAATTTATATTATGGCTAAATTCAAATGTTCTGAGAAAAAAAATAATACTACTAAATATAACACAATAGGAAAAATTAACAATTAAAACTATACTTGAATATGATATATAATCAAACTTCAAACATATAGAAAATGGCACATTAAAATTAAAATGTATAATTTAAATATATATTATATATATGTGTGTTATTCATTAAAAACATGATCTACTCTTTTAAAAAATATTTTGATTTTATGTTTAAAATGTAATTTATATATTTTTTTTAATTATCAACATTAAAGTATAGTTCTCTAGATATAATATTAATTATTATCAAGGCTTGGATTTTATAGTATTTACATAACTATGTTTGAAAACTCTCCTTGTAAATTTCTAATCTTCAGTACCTATTCATACCAAGTCGCCCAACTTCTTATATTAACTGATATGAAATTATACCAGCACAGGGACCATTTCCTGCAACTGCTACCTTTTTCAGAGGGATCTTTATAATTTGATTGTTTGAGGATTGTTTCATCTTTAAACATTCCTAAATGTTCCGTCTTCTCCTTTTCTCAGTTGCTCTGTCACTGATTAGGTATCCTTACCTTATACACAATGTTATTGTCCAATTATATAATGATTCTACATGTGACCTTGGTTTTACACTCACTCTTTTTCTTTCCTAATTGAAACTATTTGCTATAAAGCACCATAAGTCCTTGATTTTATCTTGCGGTCGTCTTCTGAATTCAATATTCTATCCTCTCTCAGTGTACTTTACTGTTTCCTGGTACGTCACATCTACTTGAAAATAATTGTATTCTCTGTAACCTCTCCACTACTCACATCATGGTCGAAAAAATTCAAAGGAAGTTCCAACGTTTTGTTGCTCACATATTCCTTATTACCCATCCTTCCCATATATCCTTCTAGGACATTATATACATTTCTATATGAGATTAGCATTAGAAAACTATTGGGAAATTCGAAAAATTTGCTATCGAAAGCATACCCCATTTGTGATATCGTACAATTATTTCTGCCCGAAAAAGTGTTTACATACCTACAAAAAAAATACACAACTTTAAACAAATCAAACTTTTTACCAATACATTCCTCGTTTCTATTAGAATCTAAAATATATTACTAATTTACTACCTAATATAATATATTGCTATATTTATACACTTGATTTGAAAATTGGTTACGATCAAGATCACAAAAAAGTCTCAATCGTCTAATATTTCACAGAAATATTGATAGCTATAATAATATAATATTAATAAATATGCGATGTTAAAAAGAAATATATTAATTTGTATTTTATTTTAAAATTTTAATTATTTATATTATATATAAGCAATATAGGTATTTGGTAGGTAATTGAATTGACTAAAATCTATTCTATAATCAATGGTAATAGGTATGCATAATAATAATTATATCAACTATTATACGTTAACATACGAGAGAGATATAACCTACTCAAGGATATCATAATGACTTTCATTATAAAATATAATTTTCCATCTTGTTTCTGATAATATTTGCTGAACAATTAAGAATATGATTTTTTTAATTATAAACCATTATGTGAAATATAATAAATAATCTGGACAATATCTTTGAAAGGTCCAAAAAACCGAAGGCCATTTACAGTTCGTATAATACCTACCTATATTCTGACCTATATCAGTGGTGGAGAAACAATCGATTGCGGGCAATGTCAAAGTAGTACTTCCATTATACAAATTATTATTTTTACATTTAGAAGATAAATAAAAATACTCATATTTAGTAATTTTTTTTTTTATAAGTTTATTCTCTATATTATTAACGATTTTTTATTTATAAACAAGAAATATACAATATTCATTATTAGAATGTTTGTTGTTGTCAAAATATATTCATAGTAAGTCAACGGCGTATTTATAGAGGGGGGTTGAACGGGTTTAAACCCCCCATGATAAAAAAAATAGCAGGAAAGTTGATTTTGGACGTTCCTCCTTCGTCCCTTCAATCCTCGGAAAAATTAGTGGTTTATTATAATTAAGATTTGAATGCAATAATATTGCATTAAAAAATACAATACTGAGTAAAACTCAATAAACCTAATACAATATATTATACTGATAATTCATTCCAAAATTTACCACGAATGTAAATTACATATGTAAATATGCAAAATAAATTTCAAATCCCTATGATCAATATTCAAGGAGTTATAATTTCATGATAAAAATTGTAAGTCACGATTTTCAAAATATTTTGTCAGTAGATTAAATAGTATATGAATAGGCTTCTATAAAAATTTCATACCTTTAAACCAAAAACTGCAGATAATATTAAACATTTTTGGAAAAAAACTTTATATTTAGCCAAAAAAAAAAACCAATCCGTTTCAAAATTTTACTAAACGTAAATATTACCGATATTAGTACTCAAAAAAATTTTCAAATTCCTACGATCAAAAACTGAAATAATAAAAAATATAAAAATTTTAAATAACGGAAACCGTAATTTTACCAATTTTCTGCTTTTCAACGAAAAAATTATGGGAAATTAAAAAAAATGAGCTGAATAAAGTACTAACTAGATGAAATTTGATACGGTAAAGGTATCCTATTTGTGGTAATCGAACCATCATTTCTACCCAAAAATGTTTTCATTTATCAAAAAAAATAAATAAAAGGCCTATAAAAAGAATTGTCAGTCACGATTTTCAAAATATTTTGTAAAAAAATTAAATAGTATATTATTAGGCTTCTGTAAAATTTTCAATTCAATAAATCAAAAATTGTAGGTAATATTAATTTTTTTTGGAAAAAAATTCAAAGCTCTATATTTAACCAAATCCTTCCAAAATTTTACTACACTTGTATATTACCAATGTTAGTACTCAAAAAAATGAAAATCGTAATTTTGCCAATTTTTTGGTAGTTTTTCTTCTCCTAGGGAAAAACTTTGGAGAAATTCGAAAAAATGAGCTTAATAAAGTACCAAGAGGACACGATTTGCTACCACTTGTGATAATCCGACAATTATTTCTATCCGAAAAAAATGTTTTCATACATAAAAAAAAACATATCTGTAGAAAAAATACATTCTTCACTCTGCTCAGAATCTAAAAATTTAAATAACGGAAACCGTAATTTTGTTGATTTTCTGCCATTTTTTAGTAGTTGTTCTTCTCTCAAGGAAAGTTTTGAGAAATTCAAAAAACGAATTAAATAAAATACCAACTAGATGCAAATTGCTACTGAAATCATACCCTATTTATGGTAATCGGACTGTTATTTCTCCCGAAAAAGTGGTTTCAGACAAAAAAAAAAAACATTGTAAAACCAATAGATACATTCCTCACTTCGCTCAGAACCTAAAATCAAAATTGCTATTAATATTATTTTGCTCCCTGTTTTAGATTTTGTATTATAATGTATATACATGCAGATACATAAGATGTTTGTTTTCATTTTTTTGCAATTTATTTTTTATATCATAAAACAACCCCCCCTAGTTATCATGAAAGCTTCTACAAAAAAAAAAAAATTAACCCCCCTTTCTAAATTACAAAATATGCCTCAGTAGTAAGTACTATAGTAGATTTTAGTAAAAAAAAAAAAAAAAACTTTGCTACCCCTGACCTTTTATTATAATGGATAGCCCACGGATTGCGGATTTAGACATTAGATATATTTAATTAATCATCTTTACCCACGTCGTATATACGTCACGTTTTTTGACAACCCAACGTACTTTATTAACGGATGCTTCTTCGTTATGATATTTATATATAGTTTATACTAAAACGTCAAACTTGTTTAAAAAAATATATATATATAGTATATGATTACAGTTTACAGCGCTGCCGTTTGTGTAGGTATACTGCTATATTACTATTTACTGCCCTTTTTAACAATAAAGACTAGGAATGTATTGACAACTTTAGACATAATATGTTATCCATATTAGTAATCATTAAATTGCATTTTTACCTACTATGGCACACAGGCAACCGATTTATTTATTTTTTCTAAAAATGTATTCTCATAAATTTATAACACATATAAACCGAACAATGATTCTAAACCATAGTAATTTTGCTATAAGAACATAAAATAAGCGCCTTTAAATTATATGTATTTTTGTAATTCATTTTGAGTTTTGACATATTGTACTCCTTTGCTGGTAAGAAATATAATATATAGATAATAGCTTTGTAAAATATAATGATAAGGTTTCTATTTATTTTTCGTATAATATCGAATAAATTAAAGTACTTATTTATAAGAAATAAGAGGTGAATTAATTATAATTATAGATTAAGTTAGGTATACATATATTGTTTTTTTTTTTTTTTTAATCTAAAACTAAAACCATATAGATATTGGTACTTTTTCCGAAAAAATATCAAATTAATAATTTTATACACCTATACTATATATAGTGCTCAATATACTCATATATGGAGCCAACGACATTTAATACACCTGTGTATACTTTGCATGGTCCAAATGACGCCCCCGATTAAAACTATTCAATAGTTTTTTTCTAAAACTATCGAATAACTATACCTATAGTTTTTATTAGATTGTGCCCATAAGTATACATTTCATTAAATATTTTATTATCCAATATCGACAGAACGATTGGAAATTAAATTATATTATGTTGTTATAGGTACTCTTTATAAACGCCAAAAATTATTTAATAATAATCAAAAAAAACTTTTATTACATAACTATTGAGTTATTACACATTTTTATTTTTTTTTTTTTTTTTCATAAATAATAAATTACAATATTATTATTTACGCGTATGAAGGTTAGAAAACGGAAATTAAATATGATAGACAGCACACGCGAGCTTATCGATTATGTGTATATATTATATATTTACGACATCCTGGTTGAAAAAATTGTTATTAATACGAGCATGATGTAAACGTTGAGCCGATCGCGATTCGTGAAAATAAAGTAATAATTGTGACATCTGCTAATGAAATTCCTGCGATTTTACTGCAATTATATTACCATCCCACGAGGAAAAAATTTATTTTAATTTGCATAGGGTAGTTTGTCAATCCTTACCGTCAATGTCCCTATATAAAGTATAAATCCCTGATTCTCGTATTATAGAATAAAAGGATTAGGATATAGAATAAAAGTATACCTGAAATAACCATGTAGAGAAAAAGACAAAAAATTAATGCGAAATTTGACTCTCATGACTTTTACAAACTTGGGGATAAAATCGTTGGGTGGTTGTGAAAAGTATAATAGCTATAATATATAGTATCATATCCCTTCTTTTTTTCTGAATTCAAAATACAGCCGTACAAGGTACAGCGTACATACATGTCAATTCTGGGTCATATTAGTTTCTGCACAAAGTATGCTGAAGTGTAAACTTTAATATCATAAATTTAAAACCTGTGAGGGAAGTATTAGTCCTTTCGTTCTTCCTTTATATGTAACCCTTAGAATAGTTTGTATAGGTAATTATATAAAACATTAAGACCCATTGTAAGCATTATATTTTTTATAGTTTTGTATTATAATCGTATTCAGCATTACTTTTCAAGGGGGTTTTTATAAAGATGTTAATTATATATATATTAAAATGAAAATCATGTTGTTTCTTAAAATATATATTATTTAATATGTCATCAAAATTTCAGGGGGGTTTGAACTCGGAACCCCTCCCCTAAATACAGTTATGATGTAGCGTATTATATATAGAGGTACTTATACCAGCTATTTTATATATAATAATTGCTACGAATATAAGTATACTTATAATATATGTTCCTTTTCATTCCTAATCGTGATTCGTGTATTGGTTCATTTTTTTTTTTTTATATTTATAAGTTGAAATATAAATATTTATAATATATAAATTTGACACTGTACTTAAATATATAAAATTATAGTCATTGATATATTATCTATGAAGTATTGTTTTCTTACGAAGGGTTAAGTAATAGCAATGCTTGAATTGGAAAAATAAAAGAAGGGGGACTATAAGGCTTAAAAGAGGTTAAAAAGAGGTACTCCGTCTCCCCACTCCCTTTCCCCAATTCAAGCGCTGAGTAATAGGTAATGATTAAGAATTTTTAAATTATTTTGCTTCCCTCACTTATTAAATAACTTTATAGATACACACTAGTTTATCTTAAAATCTGATATAATTATAATTTATTTACAAGACTTTAAGCTTTAAAAAATTGTATTGCTTATTTATTACTTCATTAGTAATAAATAATAATGTAATATTATAACAATAAACCTTCCATAGTTTATTATATAAATGGGAATCATTAACTATATGGCATTATAGATACACCGTTTTAAAGTTAAATCGTTGTGGTGTTATATATTATAATATGACAATATAATGGGTAAATATTAAAATATTAAATAATAAATGTGAAAACTTAATTGGCGTATATTTAAAAAAAAGAAAACGAAAATTTTAACAATTTCAAAGTATATGTACCTACATTAAAATAATAGTTACAGTACGTTTTATATATATGAGAATACATTCTTTGAAATATATTACCTAGGTTAATGTACATTATGTTTACTGTAGTTGTTTAATCTTAGGTAATATGGTAAATACAGTGGCGCAATTAGAAGGGGGGCTTATCCCCCTAAATCAGCTCAAGCCCCCTGTTTATATATTAAATATAATAATTTCTGTAATGAATAATGGAAAATGAAGGCTGAAGCCCCCCTCCCAAAATGTTTGGGCTAATTGCACCACTGGATAAATACCTACGCAGACATATAAATATTTAATAGCCGTACCTATAATTTGTATAGATTATATTAGGTATATAGGTACGAAACCTATATTTTAGAACACAACAACTAATACATTCTAATAATGAATATTATATGTTTCTTGTTTATAAATAAAAATTGGACAATGTTTTTTCAAAAGTAAAAAAAAAAATCGATCGAGAATATAATATTATCTATGTCCTATATACTCCTATATTATTATAATAATATATAATAAGTTCCGTTCAAAATCACTTATATACCTATCGTTAGAACGTCAAATACATGATAATATTTTAATAATGATATACATGCAAACATTTCCGAACACGTGACAAGATACCTTTACCATTAATAAAGACGTAATTACACTACAGGATGATCGAAATGTCAAAAAGTTACAAATTTTCCGATGGGAATTGCGCATAATAATATTTTATATATTTATTTAATACGAGTTGGTTATTCAATGTTATTTTTACTTAATGATCACTCTGTATATCATAATAAATGTATATAATGTATTAAAGAGGGAAATTGAGAAGTAATATAATAGCAACATGATCTACTTAAGTACTTTCTATTCTTAAATTTTTTTATGTACATATAATATAAATATAATATGTTATAAATTATAAATAATAAATACGACGGAAATAATAATATCAAAATATACATATTCCTATCCACATTTGGAGTTTACAAACGTCACACATGCAGGTGATGAGAGAGATGAGATATCAAATATTAATAATATACCTACTTTTAATTACATACCAGGGGTGCTATAAACACTCCACTGGTATAAAAATTGAAATTATAAGTACTATATTATATTATAAGTTATATTATTATAACATTAATGAGTGTTAGGCTCTTGTTACCTTTTTATTATGAACTAATCATATATGAAATATTATAACACCCTTAAGTATTGCTAATAGATAATTGTAATTTACAGCAAATTTGCAGTATTAAAATCACAAAAAGTACATTTATAAGTCTATAATGTATTAATATATAATATTATATAGGTATTAGATATCTAATTAATATTAATATTTGTTTAAATACCTACATACTTTTTTTACATATTAGATATATTACTATTATACAACATAATATTATACTTACTAATAAGTAATAATATTATAAAACAATAAAACATATATCAAACGTAATAAAAAAAAAAAAAAACACAATTGTAAAACTAATACATTTCTTGCTTTGCTCAGAATCTAAATTGAGAACCACCATAAAATTGTATCACCCAGATCCTCACATTCTGAAATCCATCACATGAATGTGGGTGTTAAATATTTATCACGAAACACGATATCGATATCGTATTGAATTATTTATAACATTGTCGATCACTATTCACTACTATATATAAATTATAGGTAAGTATCTAATATAGATATAGCACGGGCGAACGTAGGGGGGAGGGATTTGGGGGTTTAAACACCCGCCAAAATATCAGGAACAAAAAATAAATTACCTGACCTGTAAGTGTATTACTAAGTTGTAATTACAATTTGCACTATAAAACGATATCTAAATAATATATAATAAACGCATTGTTTAATTATTCATTTATGAATATATAATTTATGATAATTATGAATATTTTACATTTTTTTCAAAAACCCCTCCCGAAATTTTTTCCTGCGTTCGCTCCTGAGGTATAGGTATTGGTTTTAATTAATATGTTTTATTTTTTTATGACTTTTATGAGAATTCATTGAAAATTAAAAATCGTTAAATATTCATTTTGGTAATCTCACGGTCTCCTAAATTATACATATTTATAACACATTTATTTGTAAAAAAATTAAAAAACTGTTAAAAAATATTTTTTTATGTTTTTAGTTTTTACTATAAATTATATGATAAAAATTATCATAAATAAAATAAAATAAGCGAGAAGGTCGATTTTGAACATTCATCTTTTATGCCTTCAGTTCTCGGAGAAATTAGTTATTTATTATAATTAAGATTTGTATGCAATGATAATACATTCGAAAATACGATTCTGAGCGAAATTAAATATAATACGATAGGTATATTATACTATTATATTATAGTATATTATACTGATAAGCCATTTCAAAAGTTTACCAGTCTATAAACTACCTATATTAATACTAAAAAAAAATTTCAAATCTACGATCAAAACTCAATTAGTTATCACGAAATAAAAAAATTTAAAATAACGAAAACCATAATTTTTCCGCCATTTTTTGGTAGTTTTTCTTTTTAAAGGAAAAACTTTTGAGAAATTCGAAAAATGAACTAAATAAAGTAAGAACTAGGTGCCATTTTCTACCGAAAGTATACCCTATTCGTAGAAATCGGACAATTATTTCTACCCAAAAAAGTTTCTTCAGACATTAAAAAAATAAACCATCGTTATAAAACTAATAGGTACATTCCTCGCTTCGCTCAGAATATAATAAAACTTCTGATAAAAAATTTAGTATCGCCAATTATTATACCCAATTTTTTAACCAATTGATTATAGTAGGTACTTATATAGTCCTATTATAGCTATAGGGTATTTAGGATTCAGGATCATTTAATTTCACAAACGTTTGGTATGTTTAATTATATTGTGTGGTACAATCTTAATGTCTTTATTTTAAAAATAGCTTAAATGCATCTCATCGGTATTATTGTTGTATCTTGACTAATATATCCGGTCTAAATGACTAAATCTATATCAATAGCTAATATATTTACAATATATCAAAATTACGTGACGTATGGACTATACGTAAATGGTAAATGTTTGTGTTTAGTTTAAATTTGAAATAAAAACACAATCATCATAAAAATTATAGAAGATTTATATCCTTTTAAGATGTTATAATAAAATATTAAACATTAATGTTTAATAAATACTAAAAACTTAAAATATTGTCAGATGATAAAGTGTGAATGAGAAAATGAACAAAATTTCAAATTATTTATTATTTATTATTTATACATTTACAAGAATCTCCGATTTAATGGTAAAAGAAATCGCATCCATCATGCAACTGCAGAGTTTCGGCAGACAGTTATCCGCTTATTGAAATTACCGTCCAAATCAAAAAGATAATTAGTTACTTATGCCGCACTAGTTATTTTACAAAAATCTGTTAGGTATACAATTTCTATTGGTATACGTAGCAATGAATTTGCTCCTTAATCTCGTTAATTATATTGGATATTGGTGGTATATTTTAAACTTGTATATAAATAAATAAATGCGATCGAAAACATTATTATTATTTTTTTATTTATATATTATATCATTGCTATTCGTAAAGTTTAACATTGAATTTCTTATTCATTTATACAGAGTGTACGGTGTACCTATTACGAAGATTTATATTAATGTTATATTGACAACTGATAAATTTCAACGCTATGGCATGTACCCTGTATATTCGCACATGTATAACTTAATATATAGTAAAATAGTAACCTAAGTGAAATGGCAGAAAATATGAAATAAACCACTAACACAACAATAAATATAAAAATCCTAACCTGTGAAGCTGTGAACTTTAATGTCCTAAACACACATTGTAGGATTGTATAGTTACTAATTTATTATATTATATAGTCTATTGTTTAATCCGTTTCCGTTGTACAACAATATTGTAATTTGTATGTCGTATCATATAATAGTAGTTAAAATGAGAATAATATCGTATCGATTCATTGCACACGCGATATAATCCCTAGGATTCATTTCCGATTCATACCTAAATACATAGTACATTTTATTTTGACATGCTTTGTTGATCGACGTTTGTTTTATAAATGATAAATGACAAAATATCACAGTACCGTATTATATATATTCGATTTAATCGATGCCCATATAATGTCACTCTTATAAAATTGTATTTTGTAATTTGTATTGTTGCGATCAATAATATACCTATTATTATTATTTGCTTTTACATTTGATTTCAAAAAGTATGAGCCTCAATTTTTAAACCAGCTATACTTAGGGTGACCAGGTTATTAAAAAAATAAACCGGGACAAATAAAATATATTTTATAAAAATACAAACTGATGATGTACAGTATGGTAAGCTTAAGTAAATAGCTATTTACTTAAGCTTACTAGTAAGTTCACCTGCATAAACTTTCGTTTCTTCATTAGTATTAGGTTTTACAAAAAATATCTCAATTTTTTTAAGAATCTGTAGCACTTATTTTTAATTCTGAATAAGGCGAATAATTATGTATTGATTTTACAATGATATGTGCTTTTTTATGTCTGAAAATTTTTTTTCGGGTAGAAATAACGGTCCGATTATCACAAGTAATCAGCAAGTAGGGTTTAATTAATCCTGTTTTAAAAATCTCATAAATAGACAGACCCGATTTTTTAAAATAAGAATTTAAAATTGGATTTTTAAGTGAAATCAAAGAAATATGATACAGATATTTTTATGTCTGAAAGTAATTTTTGGGTAGTGAAGAATAAGAGATGTGCTCCGATTATTACAAGTAGGATATGCTTTCGATAAATAATTACATCTAGTTGGTAATTTATTTAGGTCATTTTTCAAATTCCTCAATAGTTGTTTTGAGGGATGAGAAAAAAACCGATAAATTGTTGAAAAATGACAAAATTCATGGAATATATATATATATACATGGACAAATTTTGACGAGCTTGAATTCCATTATCTTATGATAACTAATTTTTTTATTTCCCATTATTTGATAAATATAGACAATATATAAGAATAAATATTAACAGAGTAACTAAATGAGTTTTGCTCAGAATTGTTTTCAAATCTTAATTATAATATAACAAAATAATATTTCACCACTAGCCTCTCCGAGGAGCGAAGAGACGAAAAAGGAACCAGTATTGCCCCAGTATTGACTGCCCGGCTTTTTTAATATGTTTTATTTTAATTTTAATTGATCCATAATATCAGTTGGACCACCATGCCTAATATTTAAAAATTAGTGATCAGTGTGCATTTCATTTCTGATTCTGTTTCATAACGACTTTTTGTATGTGCAAGTGGCTTAATAAATAATAATAAGTTTGAGTCATAATATGAGTAATATTTGACGAAAACTGGAAAACAAGTGATACTATAAAAATTAATTAAATTGTTACATTATGTAATACGAATAAATATTAACGCTTTAATTCAGGAACATATAAATTCAAATATAAAGTCCCTATAAAGATTTTTGGAAAGATTTTAAAAAAACTTTTAAAAATCGGGACGTCTAAACAAAAAGAAATATCTTTTTTTTTTATTTATTAATTTGATAAATAATAATATAGGGTTAAATAATATTTATAATGACGAAGTGTGTGTTCGCGGTGATTCCGATAAAATGATCGTCATGTACGAAATTTAAATTTAAAAATAATACGAGTGGTCACAAATTTTGTTTGTATTTTCACTGTCGATGTTTATTTATTATTAAAGTATACAGAGGTGTGCTCAGAATTTCATTTGGTGGTGGTTTAAACTTAAAAATTTTGTATCTATCTTAAAATAATATAATAATAATAAGTAAAAGCGGGTACGTAAATAAAAAAGTTATTCACCTTTTTATTTTAATTTGGGATTAGTTTGAACGCCCAAAACCACCCCTTAGCGCGCCCCTAAAAGTATATGATTTTATTTGGTCACTAAATAAAATGTGAGTTTCTTTTCATTGATAATATACTATTATCTACATTATTATATTAAAAATATTAATAAATTATTATTATATATTATATTATTAACTATTAATAAGTAATTTTTTAATTAAATGTATATATAATTAATTAATGTTCTTGCACTGTTATCATTAAAACAACTGCATTAAAACTTCAGTAGGTGTCTAACATTGATGTGTGACAAAAAAAACCAAATGTGTTCAACAAATTATAAGCCATATTTAATGAAATATTTGTTATTATCAATATTTGTTTTTATCAAATAATGAAAAATTTGGCTCAATATCAAAAATCACATTAATTATTTATTAAATCAATACATAAATTGTTAATGGAATCTAGATGTTATATGATTATTATTTATTATGTAATTAATTTTTGTAACACGAAATTATTCTGCAAATCACTGTGTAAAAAATTCTGTGTTGAAAATATATTATTGTAGCACAATATTTAATTTATAAATTTCAACTATAAAAACTGGTTAGGTTCTTACACGAATTATTTACTCTGAAGAAAAAACAAATTTCTATTTAATAATAACTATTAAGTTTCTACCTCACTACCTCATACATACCTGATATGGATTAAAATAGCATGCCAACGTATAAGTAAAACCCAGTTTTCAAGATAATTTGTATTGTTGGGAAGTAACTTATATTTAATGAAAAAAACATAAACGAAATATCGACATTGTTGTGTCTTGTGTATTTAACCCATATCAGAATAAATAAATAAGTCATTTTAAAAATGATTATGTGAATATCATTAGTAAGTTATTATTTTTTTATGTAATGTGGTTATTATTATTTCCGGAGTATTATCTCAAGGGATTTTTCTGCAGGGTATGAATTTTACGGAATTATTTTTCCTGGGGTAAAAGTTATGTGAATTCTATATGAACTATATATAATATGTTACATCTACAATTCGACTAATACAAAGATGATCAGAACTTCTCAATACAAGTATATACCTAACATGATTTTCATAATAATATTCGGAACATTTCGTATAGTAAGAAACAATTATAGACATTAAGTCTATAGTTTTTACATATAGACTAATACATGTACTCAGTATTATAATAATATATTACCTATAGTCCGATAATCCTATTTTTCCGAGTTCGCCTGATGCAGAAATGAAATTAGTTGAACATAATATATATTAGGTATTTTTGTATACTATTAAAATAAACCAAATCTCGTATAACGCGTTTTAAACCAAGTTGGTAAGATCAGTATACTTAATTAAAATTATTGTTTATGTAACAATGAAATCGCACTCTCAAACTTTAAATGTTAAAATCCAAATTATAAATATGATATAAGAATAATATTGTGTATTATTTACACATTATGTCATATAATTAATATACATAAGTCAACTCTGTTCTAATATTGTTTACAATATATACAGAGTGATCAGCATTTCATGTTACAATAAACATTTTACTATTTCTTGTTAAAAAAATGTATCATGTAATACAAAATCACGATCACTATGTATAAATATATATTATATTATATTGTACATATAATTATAGTTTATTTATAAACAAAATTTGTATATTTTTAAGTTTTATTGTTAGTTTATAAAAATGGGAAATCGTAAATTACGCCCATAGGTTACAAGTAGTAAAAAAAGTATAGTAAATTGTACCCATCATTTTTTAAGAAAGAATTTCTATGTGGTAAATTATGCCCCGCGAAGTGACCATTTTTTCTTTTATTATATAATACTATCTACAAGAACATACGAATAGTGAATAATACACGAAAGATAAAAACTACCACGTCATATAGGATTTCTAAATTAATGCAACTAATATAGAATTATTGTCAATTTTATACACTGTTTTACATATTGGTGTGTAAACCTAATGTTCATCGCAGTGGCGGATTCCCCCTGAAGCGATCGCACTCCTCCGTTCCATCAGAAAAATTGAATTTCACATATGAATATTTTGCTGAATGTATACCTATATAATAAGTACTACACACAAAAGTATAGTTCGTCCCCTCCCATTACTTTGGGCTGGATCCGCCCCTGATTCATCATTTATCGTTAGAACATTTATCATGTATAATAAATATTAGGTGGTTATTAATATTGATATTATAGGTATATGTATTTAAATGAATCAGTTGTTTGTAGACTTGTAGTAGTTAAATGGAGAAAAATTTAGTGGGGGTGCTCAATCTAACGATTTAAAAACTGTGTTCCAAAAAAACTGCAACTTTACCCTCCCATGAGGGACATGAAGATATAAACACTTTCTGTTACACACTAAAGATTTCAGATACTTATCTTGCAATTCCTATTTTGATAGCAATAGGTACGCCAAATACCTACGTGCTGTATAGTAGAATTGATTTTGGTTTTAAAAATATATAAAATTATAAAATTCACTATACTATTGACAACAATTGAAATCTATATTTTAAGAAAAATTATGTCAGGCATTAGTTTGCGCCGTTCCCCCATCACAGTATAAAAAAAATAGGATGCGCAAAACAAAACAAAAATATAGTGGAGGAACTCCGTCCCCCTTCGCACCCCTCCAATTCAAGCACTGATGGTTTGTACAATACCAACATGAAGGCCTTACGCAGTGGATTCAGACAGAAATAAAATTATGTTTTTAATAATAAGGGTAAAATGAAAACACGAATTGACTTCAGGCCTTCAGATGAAACAAAGTGGTGATGTAGCGTTAAAACATGTACACCATTTTTAAAAACGTTTGGGGAAAACAATATTATGACCGAAAAGTAAATATTTTTTGGAGGATATAGAGGTTAGGTTAGGTGTCTAAATAATATTACCCTTAAATACGTTGGATGCAATTTACTACATAGACATTTTACCTGAACATGTATTGGGTGCTATTTGCAATTTTTTCCGTTATTGGGTGCAATTTATATCTGTTTATTAAAATATGAATTTACGATTTTATGATTTCAGTATTGTTTTTTGCCCAAATAAATATTGCTGTAATATACTTACTTTTAATATAAAAAAGTAAAGTTGTAACACAACTTTTTGTCATGGGGGAGAGATATAAATCTCAATATTGCCCACATTGTTTTAGATTAATTTATATTTTATATAAACAAAACGCATGCGCATTTAAATGAAATAGATGATTGTTATTTTTCATCCAAAACCGATTTCTGAATACAATTTATACGTCATAATATATTTATTTACTGAAACTCTTATTGAAAATTAATTGGTTGAAATTAATTAATTTTGCATAGGCATATATAGACATAGGTCATATAGGTCATATGATATCAATATATCATCGATATAAATATCATACAATGCACCTTAAAATATTAGAAATTGAAAATAAATTGAGATTGTGATCAAGCGTGAAGGTCGATTCCGGACGTTCCTCGGAGAAATTAGTAGTTTATTATAATTAAGATTTGAATGCGCAATGATATTGCATTCGAAAATACTATTCTAAGTGAAACTCAGTCAGAAATATACAATATATATTATACTGATAAACCGTTCTATAATTTTACCACGTATGAAACTACTTATGTGAATACTCAATAAAATGTCCTAGTCCCTACATTCAAAATTACATTAGTTATCATAAAATATTTAAAATTAATACGTCAAAATTACAGTTTCCGTGAATTTTGCAGTTTTTCAACCATTTTTTGGTTATTTTTCTTATGCCAAGGAAAATATTTTATGAAATTCGAAAAACAAGCTGGATAAAGTACCTATCAAGTAGATGCAATTTTCTATCGATAGCTTGTTTCTAGCCTATTCTACTTGTTTAACAGGATAATTATTTCTTACCAAAAATGTGTTTTCAGACTTTTAATAACACAAAAATCAATGTATGTACATGAATGTAAAATGTTAAAATTTGAAAACATTTAAAAAAAATAAACTGACTTGCAATTATCAAAATATTTCGTAAATATAGGTTATGTAGTATATGAATATGCTTCTATACAATTTTCAAACCATTAAAACCCAAAATTGCAAGTAATAATATTAAACATTTTTGAACAAATTTCGAAGATCTATATTTAGTCAGAAAATAAACCTATCCATTCCAAAATTATGTTACGTATATAGACTACAGATGAGAATACTCACAAAAATTTACAAGTCCAAAATTTCATTAGTTATGAAAAATGTAAAATAAATTTCGTCATAATTATTACGATTTCCGTGAATTTTGCCGTTTTCCGTTATTTTTTGGTAGTTTTTCTTCGCCCAAGAAAAAACTTTTGAGAAATTCGCAATTTGCTACCTATTTATGGTAATCGAACTATTATTTCTACCAGAAAAAATGTTTTCAGACACAAAATAAAAAAATTAATAAATAACATAAACATCTTTACAAAACCAATACATTCCTCACATCACTCAGAATCTAAAATGGTGATTGTCGATGGAGAGTAATATGACACCTTGATCACCTTCTTAAAATACGCCCCTGTTGTAACGTGTCTATATGTGTTTTCTGTAACTTGATTATACTATAATATAAATATAAATACGCATAATCTATGATTAAAATATTCGATTTACTTTTAAATTTGAAAAAAATTTATAACATGCATATTATAATTTTATTTACTATTAAAAATTGTACCTAACGGCTTATTCCAATACTAATTATTACATAAACTTATATTTACATTAAAAAAAATACAATATTTATAAATTATTAATTATTAATTAACAATTAGAAAATATATTTCAATTATCGTTATTCGTTTGTTGGTAGGTAACATTATTATTGTACATGAATTGTCATACGGGTGCTATATTATTGAATTGTTACGACTGACGTCAATTAGTATTTTACAGTGCGTAGGTATACATAATATAATATTAAATATTATTATACTCATAGTTTATATTTTTGAACGAGATTAAATTCCAATCAAGTATTTACCAATAACTAATAAAATATATAATATACGCAATACTATGGGTATTTAATATTATTATTTTAGTAGATAATACTTTTAACTTATCTATACTAAATAAAGGTTAGGTTATTGTGTTTTATACATTAATAAAAAGAAAAATATATACAAAATCTTTTTTCAAATCACTTTTTAGTGAGAAATGCACATTTTAACATACTGCAATACTTTTAGACCCAATGCCAAATATTATAACTATTAATTATATTGAAATTCGCAAATAAGTTGACGGTACAGATGAGTGTTCAAAATTGCATAGGATTTCAATGTTGTTTAGTCCATTATTATTTAACATAATATTCTAATCATTCTGTATATATTAAACTATTTTTTTAAGTTTTTTTTATTTTTAATTAATTAATATTAAAAATATTGTAAGTAATAAGTATTTAAATTTATACTTTTTTTCGTTTATTGTTTTGTTATGCATAAGTTTAACATACATATATATATAAGTATTTATAACAACAATTATAATGCATATTTTTTATCGTATTCATAGTTTTTTAGATAACATTATTTGGAACCTTAATGCTTAAAATGTCTCTATGACTTACATTTATATATATTATATCACGTTTATATTTTTAAAATTTTTCATATAAGCATGTGTACCTATACCATATTTGTAAACATGGTATAAAAACTATATTATGGATTATGGACCAACTGTGTTAAATTTGTACGAGAAGAAATATTTACTTATACCTTTTTTTATTATTAATATTATTATAAAAGGAAACAATTTACACATTATTATTATTATTATCGATAAAAGCATAATATTATATAGAATCAACAAGTTACACCCTTACATTAAAAGCTTTTAACGGTTCGTCGAATTCGATCGATTCGCGATTATATTATTAAAAAAGAACGTCACAAAGTTTTTGTGATGATTTAATTTAATTTTTTTTCCAAATGTTTGCCCAGAATCATTGTGGTGTGAAACACAATTTATACACATTTTACAGACTTCGGTTAAAAGGAAAACGTTACACCTTACGTCCTTACACAGGCACACGCATCATGCACGCGTTAACAATATCATCCGATCACCCAGATACGAGTACAGTAGTGACGTCATTACTGCGACGGCATTCAGCAACACATAATACGTCTACCGGCTCTACCGACTGACGACTAGCACTTCCATACTCACGATACGCATAGTTTATACATAAAACATAATTATTAATTCGATATATTATAAATTTATAAAGTTTTTAATTTTTAATTTTAAAGATGAATAATGAATGTTAATGGGATAACACTGTCCGGAAGGAATTATAAAATAATTACTATAATAACATTATATTTAATTGAAAACAATACATTACATACGTACTATATTAGATTAGGTAGTGTATCATGTAATTTATCAAAATTTCTACTATTACACGATGAATATTTATTATAAATCATCGTTATCTACCGTTAGATAACCTCGTTATACCTTATAATGTGTTATAAACATAACTATAAATTCGTATGATTGAGCCTGTCGAATAAAATATGTTATAATATATAATATGTACTTATGTTACTAAAAGTAAAAGTCAAGTAAATTAATATAAAATAATAATTATTATAAAACTATATATATATATATTATCATCAAAGGATAAAGACCTGCCGAAACTATAATATTATTTTAATAATATAATGGAAAATTATTCGAAAATCGAACGTGAAAGGCTTATGTGCGTGCATATAGTGTGTATTGGAGATTATATATTTTATTTTAATAACCGCTTACATAGTGCGTACAATGTATTGTGTAGTTTGTACGACTTTGGGTCCGGGAAAAGAAAGAGATAGAGCGAGTGAGAAAGAGTGAGTGAGTGAGTGAGAAAGATAGAGAGGAAAAATCGTTATACGTTTACGATCGATTATTAAGTTATTTTTCCATGAACGTCACGTTGGCGGCCTGACGGGTGCGGCCATATTTCCAGTGAGAGAGACGACCATACGTATGTCGGCGACGGGAAACGACGTAACGTCCGCTCATAAACCGCATCCACCGCAACCCGACACCCGTACCGTGCGACGCGCGAAGAACCAATCCTCCGTTGCCGTTGATCCAGTCTCTTGTCTCTGTAGTGTATCACGCTCCGCGTTCGGCTGAAACGTACTATCTGTTTATACGCGTAACGTAATTAATATTATAACGATATAATATTTAGTGTTTTTTGTGTAATTTTATTATTTTTTATTACTTTATATTATAATAATAACGATTTGTCGAATTCGTCGCTACCCGCGGAACTATTGTTGTTCGCAAACTAGAAAATAGCGGCGACACTCGAGTCTCGATAGCTACAATAGCGATAGCCCCGTCGTCGTAGTGTGTATTATTTGTACGCGCGCAGTAGTGTTGCTAACACATTGTCGTTTGCACGTCGTCGCCGCCGCCGCCGTTCGTTAACAGATTTTCACGCGCGTCGGCTGCTGCCGTCAAGACCTGTCAGACCCGTCGTCCTATCCTAGACCGCCTTACCATGTCTGAAAGAGAAGAAAACGTGTACAAAGCGAAACTCGCCGAACAGGCGGAAAGATACGATGGTGAGTACCATGCGTACCGTTTTAATGTCTTATCTCTGAGATCGTATCGAGAAGCGACGGCGTTCTAAACGCACACACGACCATTGTTGTGTAATTCGTTTTCGACTCGTTTGCTACCTACTCGCTTATATTTGGATTATTTTATTTAATATCGAATCCACGCTAACCTAACCCTGCTGCCCCGCCCCGCAACGGGAATGCCGCGTCCGCGCGGACACCAAATATAGGACCAATTTTTCATGATTTTCTTTGTTTCGTTTCGCGCGGGCCGTCCGGCGTTTTTGACCACAAAGGCATTTTATGCGACGCGACGTTACGCCGCCCGCCTTAAACGTCGTCATCGCTGCCGCCTTGGCCTCGCGTCCGAAATAATCAATACGTATAATCGAGCGCATTACGCGTATATATAATATTTATTTTTGTAGGTTAGCCGCATCGCGCACCTTTTTATTTTGCGTCTGTATTTGTGTGTGTGTGTGTGTGTGTATGGTATGTGTGTTTGTGTGTGGGAATAACGCTATTATAATTATTATTTATTATTTCTATAAAAAATTATATATATACACGACTGCAGCGATGGTTTATTTTATACCGTTAGGCATACGAAATTTTGTTGCATGCGTAGATACGAGGAAAATTTTATTGCGTCGTCGTCCCCAATGTCGTAGTAGTAGACAATAGTATTATTATTTATTATTACAATTGCACCTATGTGACGCGCGCTCACTGCCGGTTAATTTTCCTCCCACGCCGAACGATCAGAAGGTAGATTACCGATTGATTTCGCCGCCGATTTTGTTGCATAAATTTACAAATAATCTCGTTAGAAGACCTATCGGAGGCATATTACAATAGGTTATTTCAACATAATCTTTTTACCCCCAATTTTTTGTTTTTATCTTTTACACACACCCTATCCTATATTAAAGTGTGTAACTTTCTCACATTTTTTGCTTTACAGTCATGCAATATGGTCCGTAATATATAGGAATGGTCATGTAAATTACAAATACTGTATTAAAAATGAACCACTTTGTATGAATATAAAGAAAAAATATTGAAATAATTATTATTTTACCCTTTTATTCACGATCATTACCTTCTGATATGATTAAAAAATTTAAATGCATCATTTTAATGCTTTTCTTGGAAATGATTAATATTCTCCGGTGTGTAGGTTACTCATGTGCTAACAAACAAAAGACTAATCAATTTATGTGTCACCTTGTAGTCTACCTACAAAAAGTTAAAATTGGAGTCAACTATAGGTATATAAAATAATATATATTGTGTATGTATTTAAAAACTAACCTAACCTAACCTACCTATCTTATATTATATACTCAAAAACATAATAAGTTTCATAAAACATTTTGTAGGTAGGTCCTCATTATGAATAAAATGTATATTATTTTAATGGGTATCTAAACATTATAATTTATATTAAATTAAGAAATATAATATTGTATATGTACAATATATGTATTTAAAAAAACAATTGAACTGTTTTTCTATGCAAATTTTAATATTTCATAATTACAAAAATTATCAGGGAAAATCTTTAGAACATTTTTATTATTACTAATACTCTTATTCATACGTTTCCTAGCTAGATGTATGATAAACATGAAAATGTAATTTTTTACTATATAGGTATTATTTATAACTTGTTTATGTTTGCCATACTTATTTATATAATCTAAATCCATGTTCTAACTGAATTTGAGTTGTATGTTCCTTAATTTTAAAAATTATTGATTTCATTTTTACAGAATATTCATAAAAATCAATTAGATGCTAATTATATAAGTACCTAGCTTAGCCTATAGCATTTTATGATGCATAAATAATGATCATAAATTAATAATACAAATATTAAATAATATTATATATCACACCAATATTCATTTTTTAGGATTATACTATCCTATGACTTGAGATATTTTATATTAAGTAGGTATGTAAGGTCTTCAACTTTTTTTAATTTATCCTAGTTATAAGAATTAAAATCTTTATACCTAGTTAAGGAAGTTAAAATATTAAATAATACCCACTAAAAACATAATTTAGATGTTCATAAGGTATGAAAACTAAAATATTTCCTTTTTAAGAAAATTGTATTTATAGGTATAAGTATTTATACCTCAAATTCTTACTTGCTATGTTTACTGGTTTATGCTTATTGAATTAAAAATTACTATAATTAGTATAATTTGCTTTAGGTACTCAGTAATTTAATCTACATAGTATACTTAATGTACATTTTTTTTTAACAGAAATAAAAGTAGTTTTATTGTAGTTCGGTTAAATAATTCTGACTAATTGTATTAAAAGTTCTAATAGTTATCAGTAAATTTGTGCAGTGGCAAATCTAGAAATCATTTAATGGGAAACAAATTTTCGAAAGTTTTAATTTGCTTGAAAATTTTTATATAGTTTTATTATTTTTATTCATTTCCATAAAATGAGAAAAATTATTTTTTAAATATCGGCCAAGAAGAAGTGTAGATCACCATATTGCCCCATTCTCAAATCCGCCACAGAACTTGTGTATTATTACTTAGTTGCCTGACTCATTTTTTTTTTTATTATTATTAAAAATATTTTTTTATTAATAACTAAAAAATGGCATGTTTTAATTGTCTTATAAAATATAAGGTATCTACTAAATACTTGGTTATATATTTACTTATTTTTGTATATTATCTATTAAATTAATTTATGACATTTCTCAAGTTATAAATTATATATATGTATATTATAAATTATTCTCAAAATTGAATAGTTGTTTGAATATTATAAATACCTAATAGTATAATGATTTGTTAGGATGTAATGTACTGTTATTTTTAGTTGAAATTAATTTATACAGGATTACATTATTAAATTCATGAAATATATAAAAAGTAATTTGTTCTACTTTTGTAATAAACTATTTCTATAAGCATTTATAGCTAGTAGTAAAAATGAATATTCATCGATAATTGAGCTCTTAGTAATGTACTTTTCTTTAAGTGAACTTATCCACTTATTTAATGAATTATTAATTATCACAATTAGCAAACTTCTTGTCATGAATAAATTATTTTTAAAAAACAAAGGTGATCATCTCCATCAAAAATTCTTTAAATTTCTTGAATGTTGGAAAATTTTGTAATTTACATTGTTGTTTCATGTAAAATAACCTAAAAATTGATACTTGTACATTTATAATATGACACATTATAAAAATTAATTATTTAATAAGTATTTTACATATATTTCAGTGACTTATTGAAATTAATATTGTTTTTTTTCTTTCATTATTTTGTTAGTAAAATTTTATTTTATTTCGAAATATGCATGAAACTATAATCTTTTATAGAGAATCATAGTAGTTGGGTACATAAATTAAGTATAATAAATGAATACATATACAAATGACATCCATACCACAATCATTAATTGATATTTTTTATTTATATTATTGTGTGTATAATCAATAACATCAATAAATGTATTATAGTTTATTTTTAACTCGATAATAAATGAAAATAATCTTAGTGAAATTTTGCATAATTATACAAGGTTTAAATATGTTTCTTCTTCAGTATAATTTCTGTAAATTGTTAACAACAATAAGAAGAACTGTTTTAATACATATTATATTAGTATCTTGAAAAGTAATTTTTTTCCCACTAAGCCAATGTATTTAATTATATGGGGAGGGTGGGGCGGCGCGTACTGATATATAGAATTGGTGTTTCCATGACGACGGGCTCCCCTTCATATCAACTTAGGTTCTATACCCGAGCGTGTACACCTCATGCACGTCCCAATGGTCTATTGATCTGCAAGTTATACTTTCTGAACAGACATTGCCGGTGATAAAAATGTAACTATACACATAAGGAACATGATATTAAACAAAGTTAAAAATATCTCAATCACAGTGGGTTTTTATGCAAAAATTACAAGTTGCAACTAATTGTTGGAAATTAATTATTTTCCTTTTTTTTTTTTTTTCCATTTAATATTTTAATCCGAGCCTTTTGACGGGTATATTTTGATGCATTTAAATCGTTTTTATGAATTAGGTTACCTACTTGTATTGGAAATTAATTTTTCATATATTTCAAACCTTATATAGTTATATATACTTCGGAAATTCCAATTTTGTACGTAAATCCCAACATATTTCATAAATAAACCATTCTTTTCACCATCGTTGGTGTGAGTAATTTTATGTTGGTAGTAAGTTTTATTGATTTCTAAACTTTATATACATTGTATTCATAAATTATTAGTCATCACAAAAGATTCCAAATTACTTTAAAAAAAAACATTTTAACATGCTAATTGAAAATATAAAAACTAGAATCATATGGTGGAAAGCTATTATTTTAATGGCATTCAAGTGTATTAGAGCACAAAATCATAAAAAGCAGGCACT
The DNA here is from genome assembly GCA_013282895.1 of Eriosoma lanigerum. Taxonomy (NCBI): domain Eukaryota; kingdom Metazoa; phylum Arthropoda; class Insecta; order Hemiptera; family Aphididae; genus Eriosoma; species Eriosoma lanigerum. The sequence goes on along the minus strand of CM023358.1, from coordinate 25,505,526 downwards.
TTAAATGTGTTGATGATCGCTTGAAATGTTAAAATATATAAATTTATACTTCATAATTCCATTGCAATTCAAACAGTTTAACAACAAAATATTATGTAATCTTTACAAACTTGAACTATATAAAACGTATATCCTAAATCATTATTTTGTATCATAAATAAAATTTAATTATGAGGAAAATTTGTCTTTGCTATAATAATAAGTAAATAAATAAATAATTGGCAAATAATTTTATTATAAAAAAATATTAATATTATTATGTTTTCTATACATGACTAATTAATTAACAATTTTTTTAAGCATGTACGAGTACCTAAATAATATTTACTTTTCTAAATATATTGTTTTGGTTTTCCTTTTAGAAATGGTAGAATCCATGAAAAAAGTAGCATCATTAGATGTTGAATTATCCGTTGAAGAACGAAATCTGTTATCCGTAGCTTATAAAAATGTGATTGGAGCTCGGCGTGCTAGCTGGCGTATTATTTCAAGTATTGAACAGAAAGAAGAGAACAAAGGAGCTGAAGAAAAGTTAGAGATGATTCGTCAATATAGATCTCAGGTATTTACCTTAATTTATTTATTTTTATTCTATTAAATAATTAATAATTATTTTATACTTCTATAGGTTGAGAAAGAATTACGGGATATTTGTTCAGACATTCTAAATGTACTTGATAAACATTTAATAGCTTGTGCTGCTTCAGGCGAATCTAAAGTTTTCTATTATAAGATGTAAGTTATATTCGAGGTTTTATTATAATATCTATAATCTCATTAATATGATATATATTTAGAACAACATAATTTGATAATTTATTTATTAATTTTATAGGAAAGGTGATTATCACAGATATCTGGCTGAATTTGCTACTGGAGATGACAGAAAAGAAGCCGCTGAACATTCTTTGGTTGCCTACAAAGCTGCTAGTGATATTGCCAATCAAGACTTACCCCCTACTCATCCGATAAGGTATTAAATATATTCATATTAAGCATTATAACATGTAAATAATATAAAATTTGATTATAGGTTGGGTTTGGCGTTGAATTTTTCGGTATTTTACTATGAGATTCTCAACACCCCTGATAGAGCTTGTCATCTAGCCAAAAAAGCTTTTGATGAAGCAATTGCTGAATTGGACACATTATCCGAAGAGAGCTACAAAGATTCCACGCTTATTATGCAGTTGTTAAGGGACAACCTGACCTTGTGGACTTCAGATATGCAAGGAGATGGTATGAAAAATTTAAATGGCTAAATTTTTTTCTTCATTTACTTACATATGTTTCCTTTAGGTACAGAAGCTGAACCTAAAGAGCAGCTTCAAGATGTTGAAGATCAAGAAGTCTCATAAATGCCTTTTGCGATTGCGCTATAATAAAATAACTATAATTGTCATCGAAAAACAGTGTCTGTGTACAAATAATATCAAATATGAAAACATAAAAAATATGCATTCAATAGTTACAGCCCTAAAAGTAAAGTAAACACGAATCACTCCAAGACTGTCAAATTTTTTTTTCGTACACTTTGGTTTTACTTTTATCTCACTGGCAGAGGAAAATGCGACAACAATTTAGTTACATCGTATAAAACTCCTGGAAAAAATTTAAATTAAAAACAAATTTGTGTCTTTTTTCTGTTCAGTATTATGTGTTAAAAGTTTTATTTTTATATTTAAATTATAAGGCTTTATTATTTATTTTATTTTTTTAATTATTATTATTTTTTTGTTTATTTTTTCTTATAATGAAAATAATGGTTAGCAGTGCAGTTAAACCAGCCAAACACTCCATCTCTTAATGCTTAGTGTTAAATACTTGAAAAATTAGCATTATTTTATATTAAATGAATATAAGACCATCAATCCTCAAAAATCTCATTAATTCAGAATTAATTTAAATGAGGTGCTTTAATTATTCACCATATAAGCAAATTTCTGCAATTAAACCAGTAATTTATTTGTTATTTTGGAGTAAACAAAACATCATGACCAATAGCATTTTTTTTTACTGTTTTATGTTGCACTTTTATTTCCAATAATATTAAAACACATTTACATATTTTATATTTACACATTGACATAAAACATGCTAACAAACAGGTCTTATTTTATTTTCATTTCCAAAAGATAATTTGCATTGAAATATAAATTTGAAAGTATAAAAATTATTAAATCTTATTGTAATAATAGAAAATAAATTTAGTTCAGAAAACGGAATTCTTTGTGCGTGTGGGTGTGTGTGTGTATATATCATATATAAAATGTATAAAGTAAAATGGAATCAAAGTGTACTTGTATCTTTTTTAGTATGAATTAAAATCTTATTTATAATTTATTCTTTCTTTTCCTGCCAAATTCACTTTAACATGCTAAATTAAAAACCATTTATATAATATTATATACTTTAATGTCAATTAGTTTTTACTTTTATAATAAGTATTTAACTTAAACATACAAGAAGTATAATATTGAATGATCGTAATTGTCTATATTTTAACCCCTGCCTTTTTTACATGATATAATTAAAAAGAACAAGTTTTAACTTTCCATGAAAATTATTTCAGCAATAACTAATTATAATTGTTAATTATTTTTGAAGTCTGTAACGTAAAGAAAACAACTGCAACATTTTGTATGTTTTCGTCATTCCGTTTTCTTAGATTAAAAAAAAATTGTAGGTTATGTGTTTATTATAGAATTATTTTAGGGTTTATTATTATAAAATAATGTACTATACGAAAATTTTATTGAACGTAAAAAATTGTAATGCTTTCTTGTCGAATTTTCCCTAAATATTTGTTTTTATATATATAAATACTTATATATATATATATTATAACTAAAAATAAAAACAAGGTGTTACATTAATAGGACTGTGCGAGCAATTTTAATATATTATATTATAACATTCGTAGCGCTATGATTATTTCGAATCGCATAATTATGTGTTGATAGCATTTCAAGTTTTTTTTTTGTGATATGTTTTTGTTTACGCTGTAATCATTTAACTACATGTACTGACAATACTTGTGTGTATTTTTAATTGTGTGTAATCACATTGAATACGGACCAAAATGTTTACAGTTAAAATTTGGAAAAAAACTTACGTAGTTCTTAGCCACCTATCAATTATTTAGTCTTATTTATTGTGTAGATTTTTTTCTACTTCTCAGTATACGTGATTATTGATAAAAAAAAAAAATAAATATTTGAAGAAACTATTTGACAGTGTGTCTGGAGCGTTTCCTTTGCCGGTAACCAAAAAATTAACACATTTGTATAATATGTATTAATGTCAATGTATATAATATCTATATACTCAACATTTAAAGAAAATTTAAATATTTTAACATATGAGCGAGTATGAGATAAGAAACCTATGTACTACTCCAATATGTCTCCGCCATTTGCAGGTCCACCTACAATGTTTTAGTAGACGATGTCAGTAACTTTTTTTACGTACGAATCTAAGATGTATATTATTTATTTGTCTCTTAAATAATAATATAATAACATTAAAATAACTATTATAATATGCTCCATTGCATTAAATTTTTACATCTTTCAAACATTGTTTTTTTTATATATATATATATATGTTTATTTACTGGGAAAAGGTGAGTAATTAATATTTGTATTTTGTGCGAATGTACAAAATAATGTAACCATGAGCAAGGTTATTGCATATTATTATGAGACTTATCTACTCCTTTCTTACCTTTAGTAATATTTCATTTTTCTTCATGATTATTGGATCTTGGATATAATGATAATCGAAATTAAATAGTAAAAGATGATATTCGAAATTTGAATACTCGACACATTAACATGTGGGCTTAAAAACACAGATCTAAACATTGTTCAGAAAATCATTCTTTTTCGCCTCAAACGCATTAAAAACTGTAACCGACATCTACATAAAAAACACTACTTCAAAGTTTGGATTATTCTGATATAATGGAATTAATCGCCAGAAAGTCTAGAATTATTCATTGACAAATATTTTTTTTTTTTAAACAAAATGTTTAGCAACTAATTACAAATTAAATTGTAATTAAAATGTTTGCCAAAAGAAAAATAATACGAGTATGTTGTACTATAGGTTAATGAGTATATATGAATAAAATACATTTTCGTTTTTTGTTCATTAACAAGTAATTAATTATAAGAGCACCATTTTATACAGGGCCTAGGAAAGCTAAATCCTTAATCCAGCACTGAGAATATTAAATGAACCATGTCTGGTTTGTGTTGTAAAAAAAAAAAAGTTACTATGATAAATATACGAAAGATCATGGGTGCAATTTGGGAAGACTGAAGGCTTGGTACAGGTAACCAAATTCTACTAATTTTCAAATTATTTCAATTCTTAAAATGAAAAATAATTCAAGTAATAGCCAGATTTTCATGTAAGAAATTCTAGTTCCCTCAAGTTTAAAACCCAACTAACTACTTAAGTGACCACTAATCAATATAAGTTATGTAATAAAAATTAAGTGTAATATGTACTTGTATGTATCTGAAGTGTATTTAGACATATATAATGGGGAGGATAAGACTGTAGTTGGAAGATTTCATGATGATACTCTCTTCCCCTTTTTATAATATAAACAAATTAATTAAAATTTATTTATTTATTTTTTTGTCATGGGGGGTTTTAAACCCAACGACCTTCCACGTAAATATGCTATACACAATACGCCTCTAGTAAATATACTACTGCATACATTTTACATATCTAGAAAATATAACATGCTTTTAAAATAATTATTGAGCAGTCTACATTTTTATATTTTTTTAAGATATTCGAAATAAAACTAAATGGAGAAAAAACTGGTTTCGTAGCATGTATTTCGAATATAGGTAATAATTAATAATTGTTCTATGAATTTATTATAAAAGTATAACTAATAACTTAAGTGTATTAATAGAAAAGATAAATATAAATATATCTTTGGAATTGCTGTCCGCTGTACCTACATACCAAAAGAGTAGAGGCTATTAAATATTAAAGTTATAATAGTTAATTTAGTTATAAAACGGTAGGTAAATATTTCTTAAATTTCAGGTTTGGTATTTTGAACATTAGTGGATAAAAGTAACAATATATGAAATAAAATGTATTAAATAATTAATAAATAAATAAACATCAATAATTATTATTAGCAAATAATATTATAATTTTTTTTTCTAGCTTATTCGAGGCCGCTTTCACTATGCCTCTCCACGTCTCTATCCAATGCTAATTTTTCTCCATCTCTGATTCCTAAGAGATTCAGATCTTTTACTTGGTCTTATTCGATCTGGCTTCCACAATGTGACGTTATTTATTATACTATCCTTTGCTCTTCATAAATGTTCTGGCCCGTCTTCGACTTTTTAAATCACCTACTATATCAGTTTCATTGAACAATTAACTTAGTTCTGCGTTCGTATTCGTTGTTATCGTTGTTAATATATTTATTATTAATTTTGTAAGTTCCCATATTAAAATTATTTTTTATCGTTATTACAAAGATATACAATAAGATTCTAAAATACTAAATATAATAGATCAAAAATGAAAAACACGATTTTTTCGGTAATGTTGGGGGGTGAGACCTCCAAACCCCCCCTTGCGAACGGGCCTGTCTTAGACAGAACAAGACACTAACCTATAAGAGTAATTGTACCAAATTTACAATAAAAATTGCAACGAGAAACAACCTACTTAGGAAACTAACCGGAATAACATGGGGAACCAACCCCCAGTTACTACGACTACAGCACTTGCCTTATGCTATTCACCTGGAGAGTATACGTGCCCACTGCCCAGTATGGAGTATATATCGTGCCATGCGAAACAGTTTGTTGCTTTAAACGAAACATGTCGCCTAAATACTGGGTGTTTATTGTTTAATCACTCAGTGACCAGTGCTATGCACGACTAAAAACAAAAAATATTTAAAATATATAGAGCATAGACTAACTTATACGTTATACCTTTATATCCAGAGCTAATAATTTAAACAAGCATCGACTACCATAACCGCTCATAAGAAGTTAAGTACTTATGTAATTTTAATATAACGATTATATTTTAGTAGTTAGATTGTAAAATTCATTTTTACAATTTTTTTCTCTACTAAAAATGGCACCCACCAACTAGATGCTATTTTATTAAACACCCTTTTATATTCGATTTACTACATAATAAACAGGATATTATGTCGTCGCGTAGTTATTTAAATTGATCATATTATTGTTCTATAGTATATTAGGTACTTTACGTATAAACGAAATGTACCTATCATTATTATTATTAATTTATGTTCGTTTGTCCGTATGAAAAAATGTATAAATTATATAATATTATGCTAAAATACGTTGTATATAATATTTTATCACAACTGTATAAATATTTGAGCCTTCATGAGATGTAGGTGCTATACATACCTGCGTGCATACAGACATACAGTATTATTCGTTTATACCTACATGTTTCCATATTTTATACAGTATGTCCTTCCATGACTGTCCTCCTTAGTCCTTGTCCCTTGAGATCTTTTTTTCAAATTAAAAAATTACAATTTGTATAACTATTCGTTAATTTAAAAAATTAACATTTCTGCTGCAAACTATACATTTTTTTCCATAATTATAGCGTATTAAATTCTTTCTGTTCCACGAGAAGCCATACCGCACACGCAATTTCGCCTGTCCGGCCCCAGCAATTCGCTTGCATTAAATAAATACTTCATTAAATAGTGAACAAAACATATACCTACACGAAACTGGCATGATATCTCGTGGAATGCTATTAATTTTTCAATAAGTTTTAAGACAAATCAATTCGATAGTACAAACTGTAAATATAACTATATAAATATTTTTAAAACATATAATGAAAGTACTAAATATAAATTATATATTACTATAACTTATTACATTAACATAATTCATAATTATGTATCTAATAGGTAGTATAGATATTTTTAAAATGTATGGTATATTGATATGTTAGATGTAACAAGTCATCCTGTATATTAAATACTGTATGTTTATATACTTAAATGTCATGTGGGAAGACATATTACCTATACAGCTATACGTATATGGAATAGAAATAATATGTTTATAATTATATTCTATTGTCTATATGAATTATGATTTATTCACCAACTGGTAACAATATTGAGTATATACCTACGCCACGTGTTCCAGGTGACAGAAAACAAGCACTCAGTGATGGCACTAATATTCTATTAGATATTTTTTCATGATTCGATTGGACTACTTCCTACTATATTTTAATATTATGACTATTGTTATTCTTTCATCCAGAGGAAAGGGATTGTGATTATATTAATTTATAAATTTAAAAAACTGACTTACAAATACTTGGAAAGTAAGAAAACTTATTCGACTGATATGGACAACTTTAAACACATTTTGTCAATAAAAATACGTAATTACTAATTATACTTTTTATCATATTTTTCATTCTACCATTTTTACCGATGTTCCAAATAGTTTTCCCATTTTGTAAGATTTTTTATTGTTAATATTGTATAATTTTCATTGTATACGTATTGGTTATTGATTATTTTATTTGTAACCGGTTTTTTATATCTTTACAGTATACATCAATTATAAATATATAATATTATTTTAAAAGTTAAATATGAAAACAAAGAAAATATTAAAATTATAGATATATTATTATATACCGTCATGGTGGGATTTTTTGGTTTTCACGTGGACTTCGAGAACGTTGCGCTATCTACCGATGACATTCGAGTGCGTCTCGCTATTATTTAATAACTGGAGAACTGATAACACGCACCGAGCCACCGACTATTACTCCCCCACATAGTGGACTTTGGTCCCGCAAACTCCGTTCACCTATCAACTGGTAGAGACCGTACTGGTAGTCTGTTCGACTACCACGGTCGACAATCACTGCACGACCATAGTCATCGATATTTCAACACTATACCATTACCGCTCTTGGTGCGCGTACGCGCGTTTACGTTTTGCACACCACGGTCACTATAATATAGAAGTCACTACACCAGTTACCACTGAGGGCACTTACCATAGTACCTTATTAGTTACTACCTTACCAATACCATAGCATAAAGGCACCAGTCGCACGGCGTACGTATATATGTAATACATATGTAATTACAGTATCAATTTCATATGTATTTGTATATGTATATTATATATATATATACATTATATTATATTATTATTCCAGTCAGAGACAGAGTGGTCCGGACCGCGGCGGTGTTCCAAATTTAACACAACACGCGCGCACGCACTCGCTCTAAAAAAAGAAAACAACAACAAAAGACGGTCGACGCGTAAAATTAAAATAATACATAATATTATAGAAGTTATTATTTTACACTTTAACTTATCTATTCATTATATTTTATTGCTATCGTAAAAGTCGTCTAGAGTGTGTTTGTGTTCACATTTCGCCAATTCGGTCGGTGGATCGTAACGGGGATAAGTCGCTGACGAATTAATTACAGATTCGATTAAGATGAAAATTTAAATATAACAAGTATCATCTACCATCTAACCGTTAGCGGTTTTTCATTTTTTCCGAACCTTCAAACCTAGACTGTTGTGCACGGCACTGGTAATACATTTTGAAACATAATATTTTTTCTTTATTATGACGACGGGCTGAAGGAGGTGTTAAAAATAATGTTTTGTAGAAGAAGTACGGTCTCTATCAACAACTCAATAATTCAATAATAATCATCAATAATTCACCGAAAAGAAATTCCATTCGACGAACACTCGAGTGTAACGGGATGGAAATCGCATTGCTTGCAATCTTCGGTACCGATGCCGTCTTAGCAGCATCAAATTACAGTAGCAGTGGTGAAATTTTGATATAGCCCGTCTGACAGGCCCTCCCAGGGCCTATCAGTATCTTATGTAAGTTGTTCGCTCTGTCACTCTTTGATATTTAGCATAATTGAGACATTCAATTTTAGAGTCTTTCTTATTTTACTTTTGTCAATATGTGTTTTAAATGTCACTACCCTGCTTTGAACACTTGAATTTTAACAATTTTAAGTTTTGGGATAACTACTTCTACTATATTAATATAAATTTCATCATATTCATTATTTATTTACATTAGGTATATTATATTATTTCATTGTTTCAATTTTTTAATGATTTTTATATGAAAGTAAAAGTACACATTCGCTAAAGTATAAATTTGTTTTCAAAATAAGTAGATTGCTTAAATAATTTAAATATATTATTAAATAAGATCTCAAAAAGCCTGATTATTGAATTATTTGTGTGATAGATAAACAAATTGACCTTTTTCTTATAGGTACTTATAATAATATTTAATGGTAATTTATTTTGTAATATTACCAAAAAATAAAATATAAAAAAAATAGCCTATTACCTACAAATATGTGATGTGAATAAAAGATTATTGTTGTAGTGTACTTTAAACTTTAAACAGTAGCAAATAGGTTTTGATAAAAAAAAGTGAAAAAAATCTTTATCTACTGATAACAGGTAAAAATGTATTCATTTTTCATAAAATACCAAAGTAGGTAGATATTAGGTTACTCATAAAATATTTTTTATGTATTTCATAATGGTAGAATAGGTACCTATTTAGGTACTAACCTACCTAATTAGTAACAGGTTAAAATAATTTTAATTTTAGTTAGTTTTAGTTATTATAGTTTCAACTTTCAAGATTATAAAACCTCTAAATGTACCTCCTATGTACTTTTATGAATTATTTTAAAAAATGTAAAAAAATTTAAGAGCGCATTTTTTTTAAAAAAAAATAGTAAGTACATATTTTATTGATAATACTAAAATAAAAATTTATATACCATTACCTACTTAATTGTTCATGTATTACTCTATTCATTTTATAACTTTTACACGATTGTTTTTTGAGAACTATAATATTCTATTTATTGATATTTGTATTTTCTATTCTGATTTTTGAGGATATATATACTCAGAATCATATTAAAGATATATATTGATAATATTACTATAGGTAAATATTGTTTAATAAATAATGTTTATTAATAATAATGGATTAGTTTAGTTCTATTAACTAATGCTATCATTTAATCAATTTACATTTTTTTTTTAAATTACAATTTCTTTTATTGTTTTAGTATTGGTAGTCATACAGAAATTGTTTTTATCGTGTCATTAAGATTATACTATTAGTCATTTAAATAATTAATATTTTATGAAGGTATGCAATTAAAATATTATATTTCATGATAAGCTCTATTTATTTTTAAAATGTTGATAATTTATTACTAAATGTTTTAACCAAGTAAAAGGTATTGCGAAAGTGCCATTAAAAAATATAATATTAATTATAAATATATTAAATTATGAATTAAGTTCACATGTTTAATGTTAAAATATTTCATATATTTTCCCTCTATTAAAATATATGGTTTTTATATTTATAAATGCCAGATACTTTTGTACTGTCTAGCAATCCAATAAAAAAAAATTGTATTTTTAATTAAATTTTTTAAACTTATCCTATGTTAATTTATTCTACATTATTCATGATAGTAGAATGGGAACCAATACATGTTATTTACATGATCTTGTATTCCAAATTAACATTGACCTACTTGAAATTTATCTTTTTAAATAATTTCAGAAGAGATTAGTTTTTAATAATAATATTATCTTGATTAATGTTTTTTAAAAGTTCTATAGTTTTTTATTTGGCAAATTCAGATGTTTCTGTTTTTGCATATAAATAAATGCGTATAATTAAATGTAATAAAATTAACATTTTTTTTTACATAAATTGAAAGATTTAAAGAAAGGAATAATTTTAAATGATAGTAGTAATAGTAATCACTGATAATTTTTATTTGTAATTTTGGTATAATATATACTTTAGGAATATAAAGAACATATATTGTACTTAATTGTTGGTTATATATTTGCAGAAAAAAACTTCATTATTTGTTTCATCAAAATGTCTTCTCAAGTTGATTATCAATGGTTGGACATATTATTTCATTAAAATAAAAACATGTGTATTGTTTAATTACAAATTGATTAATAATTTTCAGGGCATATACAATAATGGATTCATCTCGGGTTTCCACATTTTTAATATCTATTCTGTTGATTGTTTACGGCAGCTTCAGGTATCTAATTTACGTTTCTTTGACTTCATTATTCTTAATATTGTATTATTTTATTTAACATTTTATGTTATATTTACCATTATTGTGGTTATTATTATTTTTATATCATTTATATATTCCAGATCTTTAAATATGGAACAGGAAGCTAGAGAAAGAGAAAAAGAAAAATCTAAAAATCCCAACGGAAGTTCTGTGTGCTTAACAGATAATAGTAAGCAAAAACAAGGTTAACATATTTTAAAATACTTTCATTTCAATATTTTACAACATTGAGTGTTCATAAAACAAATGTTATGTATCTTATAAATTGAATTCAATAAAATTAATTAAATTTATATAATAATTATCAAATTTTATTTTATTTTTATCAGTAAAATGTCTAGTTACTATATAAAATATCCTAAATTAATCATTCGGATACTATGCACTATTGTTTTGTAAATTATTATGTTAATATTTGATATAATTTATATGGATTACAGAGTGATAAGAATTTTGTGTCAAAACAAATTATCAGAATTTCATGTTTTTAGTTTAATTGCCATTGATTAATTATTTGTCAAAACAATATTCTGAACATTCTATACATGTATTCAAAGTATTTGTTTTAGCTAATAATTACTTATCTATTTTATATTGGAAATTTACTTATGTGTATAAGTTATATTTAAATTGAAAATTGAAAAAGTGAGAAGGTCGATTTTGGATGTTCCTCTTTCGTCCCTTCAGACTTAAAGAAAATAGTGGTTTATTATAATTAAAATTTGAATACAATGATATTGCATTAGAAAATATGATCCTGAGCAAAACTTAATATAATGCAATTTATTGTACATAAATAATTATGTAATTATATAATTTATGATGGATAATCTGTTCCAAAAGATTACCATGCGTGTAAACTACCTATGTGAATACTATAAAAAAAAGTCGCTAGAATCAATAATTCAATTAGTAATCACGAAATAAAAAAATTTTAAATAACGGAAACCGTAATTTTGCCGATTTTCCTTCATATTTTGGAAGTTTTTTTCTCCCAAATAAAAAATTTTGAGAAATTCGAAAAATTAGCTAAATAAAGTATCAACTTTTGATCTCAAGCAATTTGGTACGGATAAGATACCTTATTTGTGGTAATCAGACCATTATTTCTACCCGAAATTGTGCTTTCAGACATAAAATAAAAAAATACAATAACATCTTTGTAAAATCAATATGTTCTTCGCTTCACTCAGAATCTAAAATTATAAATTATCTTTACATTATTTAAATATACAAAATAAAAAACAGCTATTTGACACATATTATTTTTCTTAGAAAAATTAAATTTTCATTATAGGTATTTAAAAATTTAAATTACTCATTTTGTAATTAAAAAAAAATGTAAAATTAATTTAATTTAAAAATAATGAAAAAAAACTTAATTTTTCAACTTTAAATTTAATTAAACTAACAAATAATTTAAAATGAAATAAATGCAAAATAATTTTTAAAAAAAATTAAATGGGTAAAAGTTGATTGAGTCAGACAAATACAGTAAAATACCTTGACTATACGAGATTATCAGAATATTGTGTTACATATATTATTAATATAACTTTGAAATGTATTCTATTCATCCTTAGGTAACTCGAAATACTAGTTACTTTGTATTATATTGTTTATATATAATTAACATATGTATTTAATTTTTTATTTTTAGATGTTCAAACTTTGGATACAATGCAAGCATTGTGTTTACCTTTAGGCGCTTCAATATCATTGTTAGTTATGTTTTTCTTTTTTGATTCCATGCAAATGTTATTTGCTATATGCACTGCAAGTAAGTGAATATTTTTTGTATTCAATATGTAAAATTATACTGTTTTGGGCTGACACTAGAATTATACCAATTTGTCTTCAGCCAATTGGCAATTTTAATAACAGTATTTCTATTACAGTTTATATTTTTATTTTAAGCCATTATATTGTATTCGAATAAACCGTTATAATGTTCTACGTTACAGCTTTACAGTTATAGGATAGAGATTGCAATTGCAGTGGCGTAATTAGAAATTTATCTTAGGGGGAATATAGATTTTTTTTTTTAAATATACCTATCTTATATATATATGAATATATACATTTATATATATATAAGAATCTATCCCCTCTCCTGCAATAATTATGTCATTGCGCAGTTGAGAAAAATTCATAGAAATATAATTTCTATATTCTTGCAATATAATATTAATAAATTATAAAAAAAATTGTTTGTTTAATTAGGAATTTTTCAGATTCAACCTTCTCAAGGTTACTTTTCATATTTTTTGGTACTATTCATGTAATATTGTTTAAAATTAAAAAATATATGAACATTCTTTTTAAATATCTCATTACTTTTTATATTATAGTGTTAAAATTTATATTTCAGTAATTGCTACAGTTGCTTTAGCATTTCTCCTCCTACCAATGTGTCAATACATCATTAATCCTTGTTCGGATGGAAACAAGTAAATTTACAAATTAATGCTATTCATTGTTCTCTTATTTACTATTTACATTATATATTATTTTTTTAGGATCTCATTTGGTATATGTGGTCGTTTTACTACTGCAGAGCTATTGTCTTTTTCAATGGCATTATTTATAGTTTGTATCTGGGTATTAACTGGACATTGGCTGTTAATGGATGGTGAGTTATTTATTGGTATACAAATATACATTTAAATTTAAAACAGTTTATTTTTATACATTAAATAATAAGTATGTTTAAATTATGAATTTATATTAAAAATAATCAGTTGAAAAACAGTTCAGATGTTATTAAAATTTGTTTTTGTACTATTGATATACATTATTAATATAAATGATTTTATTTTATTGAAGTACTATAACAATTTTTAATAAATTACTTTTTTAGGTTACAAACACAATTTTAAATACTTTATCTCCATTGTTTTATCAAGTATATTGTTATGTGAGACATTGTTTATTTGGTTTTGGGAGTAAATATTATGTTATATATAATATTTTAATTTTATATATGTATAGAAACTGGAAGTTTAGTATTCTTGCAGAGTGGTCTTTCCTCGTTGCTGTGATTACCATTATGAATATTGGTTATCTTTATTATTGTTTCCGTGGTTACTTATATAGTCTTAGTTTTAAAGAAGTTAAAATTTATTTAATGATAACATAACTAAATATTATTAATATAGTGTTAATTGTATTAAATATAATATAAACCAGGAATAAAAAATAATTTCATAGTGTGAATTTCTACACTTGTCATGTTAGGATTAATAGATTTATGAAAAATTAATTATTATTTAATTTTTAGCAATGGGAATGGGACTTTGTGTTGCATTTATTGCTTTTGTCCGGCTTCCAAGTCTAAAAGTGTCCACTCTTTTATTAACTGGTCTTTTGATCTATGACGTGTTTTGGGTATTTTTTTCGTCCTACATATTCAATACCAACGTTATGGTTAAAGTAAGTTAAATTTTGTCATTGAAGATGATTGTTAGCTAATATTTTGTATTGATTTAAATAAATAGGTAGCAACCAGATCAGCAGAAAATCCTGTCGGTGTAGTGGCCCGAAAGTTACACATTGGCGGAGTCGCCAAAGAAGCGCCAAGGTTATCACTTCCTGGAAAATTAGTGTTTCCTAGTATTCATAATGGGCGGTTTTCAATGCTTGGGCTCGGTGATATAGTAAGTTATTCTTTGTTTTTTATTTGTTATTAAATTTTCTTTGTAGAAACACTTAAAAAATATTTGATTTTGTAGGTAATGCCTGGACTCTTGCTGTGTTTTGTGATGCGTTATGATGCTTATAAGAAATCTCAGCTATTACATTTTGGAGAAACCGGTGTTCCGCCTCCGAGACATCTTGGCAGAATTAGGCAAGTGAAAAATCATTAAAAAAATTTAACTAAATTATTTAATCACAATAATAATACAAATAATGTGTTTTATTTATAGTTATTTTCATTGTTCACTAATTGGATATTTTTTGGGGCTAGTTACTGCTACGGTATCTTCGGAAATATTCAAAGCAGCTCAACCGGCTCTTTTGTATCTTGTTCCATTTACATTGTTGCCCCTTCTTACCATGGCTTATCTAAAGGTAACATATTTATTTGCTGCTTGAGTAAATTATTATTTTAAAGGTTTATGTAATGATTAAGTACTGGTTTTATTTAATTATTATTTTTCAAATTAATCGTTTAGGGCGATTTAAGGAGAATGTGGAGTGAACCATTCATTATACAACAACCTTCCAAACATATGGATGTATAGTCTGGGGTTACTTACATAACCATTTACTACTATATTGTAAATTATTTTGTACAATTTTGTCCTTTAATTATATTTTGTGATTGATTACAGTATCATACAATCATTTTACTAAGGACAAAAATATAATTATAAAATAGATCTTTCTGAATTTTCTCCGAATCTTTTTGATTTTTTTCTTTCTGAATATCTAGAAATATACTTTTGCATTTTTTAAATTTAAAGTTTGCGATCATTTAATTTAATTTTAATGTGACAATGTGTTTTCCCATTTACACATTTGATGATACATAATAAATATTTTTTGTTAGTTATACCTTATACATTACATTAATTGTTCATTGTAAATAATTTTTGTTTGGACAAATTAACTTATGTATCATGAATAACAAAAAAGAATAAGAGTTCACACTTTATTGCCTTTAATTTTTTAATGCAATTAATAAATATTAAATATTCAGTAAATAATGAAATCTATATTCTTTGATCTATTTAATTTAAGACTTGAATATTCAAAAATATTTTATTCATATTTAAAAATTTGATATTGGTTTTGTGAATCAAATTAATATTGGATACTTTAATTTCCTGGAATCTCAATGTGTAGATTGATAGATATTTACTCGTTCAATATGTATTCGATGTGACAAGAATTAGTTGTTGAAATAAATGAGTAGCAAAAAGTTTACCTAAGACTGATTTACTATTGTATTCTTTTTTCTTCCCCCCACCTAGTTATGAGTATTATTTTTATTTTTAATTGAACAAAATATCCAACTAAACGCATTATCTAAAATGTGTTTATCATTAATCATTAAATACTATATTTATTTTAATTATTATATTATAACTTACTAAACATATTAGTAATGGTTTTTTTTTCAAATCCGTATACAATATATTTTGTAACAGCATTATACCAATTAGAATATTAAAAAATTTATTTTAAGATTTTTGTTTACATTGTATTATTTTATTTAATATTTTTATCCTTGCTTTTTTAAATTTTGCATATATGTGACTATAATATTAATGAAATTTGTTTCAATATTGTATAAATTATATTATATATTGATGAGTTAATAACTATTTAATATAAATTATAATCGAATAATATTCTTATGGTTTATTCGGTACTCAAAAGTTGAGAAATACTGTTTTATTAATTTTATTTTTCCATGTACCTACATAACAAATTATAAGTCATATTTGTATGTTATTTTAAAAATTGATAAGTGAACTAGATATACAATTTAAATTATGTATATAGTATACACAGAATAATAGATAGATTTGAAACATAGATAATATTTATTTTGGTGTAAATTATAGAATGTTATTTTGTGAAATATGTGTAACTAAATTATCGTTAGACATACATAATAAAGTTTCGTGTTTCACTCTCACTTATTCTCCATCTAAGATAAGTAATTAAATGCCACTGTTGTTTATGTACCCATTTGTGGCTGTGATGTATAAAATATAATTGTAAATTGATATATTGACTTTCAACACAATATGATAAGCATAGATTTTTTTTTTTTACAATATATATATATAATTATTAATTAATAAAAATATATTATTTGTTAATCGAAATATTTTAATAGAAAATTGTATTTGTTTTATTATTTTTTTTTAATAGTTTGTCAGTCTCTAAATGAGTAACCTTATTGGAAACAATATTATTATGTGATAATGTGTCTAATGTTAGAAATAATATTTGTATATATAGCTTTTTACTTTTTGTAAGAATTATCAAATAAATACTTGTGCTCCTCCCCTACCAAAAAAAATTGCTTCGAATTTGTAAGTTAATTAAATTTTTTGTTTGTTTTGTTTTATTTGATATAATAATTATATTGAAAAAAAACATATCTGATGTTTTTCATATACAGTATTATTCCTTTTACAATTTGTGTACCGTTTTATTAGTTAACGCTGAACAAATTAAACAGAAGAGAGCGATCCAAATCTAACAAACAGCAAGAGACTCAGTTCTGATATTCGAATACTAAATATTTTGTTTAAGTATTGAGTAATTATTAAAAATGTATTTACAAATGAACAATAGTAATTATGCTTATAAATGTTAGGTAAAAAGAAAATTATGAATTTGAAACAAATTGTTATTTGTTATGATGATATAATACATTCTGTAAACATGCTAGGGAACCAGTATGATTTTTCGCTATCGTTTTGATTGTCCACCCAACATAAGCCTTCGGCCACCATTTGATTGATGGTGTTAGTGGTTCTTGTTGCTTCCCAATTGAGTTGCTCTTTTAGTGATGAATGAGTAACATATGGGTTACCAGACGATGACAACAACTTGAGCACAGCTGTCTGATCCATACTTAGTTCGCCAGGCACTGACTGCACCATATATTGACCTTTACTGACAGGTATCACGCAAAAACCATTGCCAAAGATCTTTAGCTTTTTAGCAGCACTCAATAGGTCGTCTATTGTGATTTCTTGGTGTTGTACATTTCGGCCTCTGGCTTTTATCTGTAACCGTACAAGAGCACTGCTCGAGACAGGGATTATTTAAAGTGGTAACAAGATTATAACACTTACCAAACGATCCCTAAGTTCGTCCAACCCGATGATACCGCCGTTTTTGTAACTAGTCGCCATACAAACTTCGACAATTTGAACGGCCAACTCGTAGTAAAAATCGCCAATGCCTAACACGGACCAGAAACCCTTGCCAGAAGCCAATGGGTCGACACCAATGGATGCGCACATTTCTTGAAACTGTCGTCGGAACTGTGAGTTTTTCTTGATTTCGTTTTTATATTTCGTGGCAAACTCTTCCAGATTGTTGCGGAATACGTCCATCTGTTGGGTCATTTGTTCAAATTGATTTTCTTGAATGACCGTTCCTTTGTCCTTATACTTTTCTTGTTCCAATTTTTGTTTTTGGATGGCACCAACACCAGCCCGCCGTCTCATCTTAAATCAGCTATCGAACTGCAAAACGAAATCAATTAATCAATCTTCCAATATAAAATAATAAGTAATAACTAAACTATTGAAGTATTAACAAGCAACCTGCTAGAACATAATATTAGATAATTGTAAATTGTAATTGTTTTTATTTAAAAAAATTCAAAACAAAAATATTGAATATCTCCTCACATATATGAAGTTAGTTACTCATTATATGATAAGAAATAATGTATATTTGGATGCATTAAACTAATTTTTAGGGATTGAATTTAATTGTTTTACATTATTTATGTTCAATGTTCTGACAACTCTTGTACGTCGATCTTATTTTCACATAATCGAACGTCTATATTAAAAACGGTTTGTTCTATAACAATTCTTTTAAATTGTTTACATGTTACCGCTTTAATTTTTAAATCATTTTTAGCTGTGCTTGTAAACGTAGTATATTTTACTTTGTTCAAAATAAACATTTAATTTTACAAATTTTCAAATATATAACCTTTTTATTTATATTTTAAATTATTAAATAATCCACTTAGAATACAAATTATCACTTTTATTATTTAATTGAATATTTATTATAAAAAAATAAATTATCGTTAAACCTAGCTTGGGTTCCAATGGTTCCATACAAAATTTCTAAGTCTAGAACGGGACATAAATTAGTTTCATTGACTATATTGAATATTTGAACACAAAAAATAATTGTCTACCTCTAGTTTTTTAATGTACATTTGGGCTGGACAAATATACCATGAGGAAAAATAATGAAACGACGCCTTTGTATTAACATAATCATAAAACGCAGTTTCAGACGTTACAGTCTCTGAGAAATCGTATGTCGTATGATTATTGATTATTAGTGCACCGAGTGCATATAAAACTATAAACTGGTGCAGTGCAGTAACGTGCCAACATGGAAAACAAAATAAGTAACTTGGTGTGCATCAGAATTACTGGAATAAAAATATAAGATGCACTAGTGCAATTGGAGATTTTTTTTTTTTGTATATTAATAGACTGATAAGCAGGTTATCACCGTTACACTGAGAATAAATAACGAATATCGAAATTTTAATACTTATGTTAGTTGATAACAATTTGCTCGTTGTTCAGTCCCCAGAGTTTTTTTTAATAAACCGCTGAGAATTCTGGGACTGAGACACTATAAAATTAATCGTTTAAAACTTCTAGTTTTGTTTAAATAATTGTTATTATCATAAAGTATGAACAATTCATTCACACAAACGCAATAAATACATCAACAATAGTGTCATTTGTGAATTTTTTATATATATATAAATTGTTCTCTAACTAAATATTATAGATTACATTAAAAAAATATAATGAGTGAGACTAAAGAAACAGACCAAGATAAGTCAGAAACAATTGATGACTCCAATGTAGAACATCTAAAACGTTTAACTTTAAACCAAGAAAATGACATTTCGGAACAAAGCAAATGTACGCCCACGCTGGATTATCTTCAGGTACCATAAATGGAAGTATCATTTGAATAACCTAACCATATTTTCATAATACTTATTTAATTTTATTATTTAGTCTAATATTGAGGAGCTTTACACATTCAATAGAAATTCACTAGAAAATAATACTGAGAAGACATCTCAAAATAAAAAATTACTTATTGAAAAGATTAAAGAAGTAATTGCATTAATGAAAGAAAAAGAAGGTATATATATTTGTATATTGTATGTGTACATTTTCTTGATCAAAATATAAATAAATATTAAAATCTTACAGAAGCTGCAATTTCTGAAAACAAAGCACAGTATTATTACTTATTAGGCAAAACCTGGAGTGTTACACAACCTGTAAACGAAGAGTGTATCAACGTATTATCCAAAGCCGTAAAACTCAATCCAACACATTTAGATGCTTGGAATTCACTTGGTGAATGTTTAGTACATCTAAAAAGATTTTCAGAAGCTAAATATTGTTTCCTTGCATCATTGAAACATGTAAATATACTAATGAATTATTTTTCAACATCATTACAGTAGATACATTTTTCTGTTAGGGTAAAAGTAAAGTAATTTTACGCAATCTGTCAATTATCATGCGAGAATCTCAATTGCTGAATGATGAAAATCTTAAAGAGAGCCTTAGCGCTGGCATTGAATATGCAAAAGAAGCTGTTGAATTAGATCCTACTGATGGTGAATCATGGGCAATACTAGGCAATGCATATCTATCCTTATTTTTCAAAAAACAAGAAGACCAACTTCTAAGGCAATCCATCGACTCTTTTGCAAAAGCTGTTAGTTAAAAAACATAATCTTAACATATTAAAGATTTTTTAATTCAACTTTTTATAAATGTTAGCTTGAAGATTCTGTAGCTGCTAAAAATGCTGATCTTCATTTCAATAGAGGTGTTGTAAGTTAATGGTGCTCTGATCTGACTTAAGTAAATAATTAAATTGAAATCTACTACGATTTAGGCTTTAAAATATAGGGAAATGTATACAGATGCTCTGATTAGCTTTGAACAAGCCTCAATAATAGATCCAATGTGGACCACTGCAAAAGACAATTTTGAAGATCTCATTAAGTATTTGACCTCAACACAAATTTTATATCAACGTAAAGGTCAAATAAAAAGTAAACGACTGCAACAAATGACTGAGGTAATTTAATATAATACATTATATTATAATAATTAATATTATATCAACCATTGATTAAATAATTTATTTAATCATATAAAAATCATTTTTAAATAATATTGCATACAGAAGCCCATTTATATATTATGTTGTAAATTATTTTTTTAATTAATTAGTCATTAAATACAAGTTGCTTGGGATTATATAACAACAAAATAAAAACAATGAAAGGCCATGTATTGTTAGATCACATTCCATTGTCGAAACTTGAAAGTGGTTTAAATATCAACAAAGTAGTGTGTGGACGAGTGGTATGTGTTGTGTATAATCAGGAACCTGTCCCTTAGTAAGTTATATTAAGAATGGCATAATAATATTAAAATATAATTTGTTATTCAAAAATATTTTGATCGATTTATACTAGTACATTTTGTTTGGTGGATAAAGAACTATCGTGTATCGTTGTATCGGTTTACAATTTAGCACAAGGGAGAGGACCAATCATAGGAGACTCTGTAGCCATTCCTGAACCATTTATGACTCATATTGATGCAGCATATAAAAATCAGGTTTGGTTATTCTTACATTTGATTTATACAATATAATGTATTTTTATATATCTTAATACATACTATTAATATTTTCAGACTTTTCAGTATCCTAGTGTAAGAGTTAATCTACCTTTGACCATGGTTGTGAACAAGAGATGTATAAGTGCTGAATGTGTATCTATACCACAGTTTTTATCCAAGCAATTTTAAAGTTTGTTTGACTTATTTAATATAGTTAATCAGGTCATATTATATATATTTTTTTTTGTGAAACATATTATGTATAAATTGTAAATACTTTAAATTATTTATAATCTACTCAATGTTCTGTTCATCTCAAATGTAGATACAAGATAGTATTTTCTTAAGATAATACCTTTCTATCACTAATTTTATACTATAAATTTTTATTTATTTTTTTTACTTTTTATAAAAAATTGTACGTGTTTTAAAATGTATTTATTACAACTTTAGTATTAAGTAATAGTATATAAATATTTTTAAATTTTTTATGTTAATACATTAAATATTTAATTTTATAATAGTTGATTTATTTAATACTTTACTATTTACTGTGATGCAAAATAAAACACATTTTATTAATGTTAATTTTTAATTATGTTAATTTCCTAAAATTAAATTAACTATAATTGATAATACTCAAAAAAAAAAAAATGTTTATTTTATTTTAATACATTTTTATACCATTATTTAATAATTTGTTCCCCTACAGGCTACAGTAATTTTGTCATATAAAGTAATTGTTTTATAACCACCCAAATCAAATGCATCTATTTGTCTATAGGTACATACTACTCCCCACTCACATTTTTTTTCAAAATTTCAATGTGTTAAATATTAGAATTAAAAATTTCGCTCCCCTCCTTTAATTTTTCATTTTTAATAAAGAATATTTTAAATATCACATAATTATATAAAAAACAAATCTTTAAAGCAATTTATAGATTTATCAAATTTTCTTGTGGTAATTTTGAAAACCTCTGTGCATTAAGTCTAATCTACAATTTTTACAGTATGTCCTCTCTGGATTATTGTTCTACTATTTGGTCCTAACCTATCTCTTGAGTCCGTTTATATAACTTAAACTAATAAATTCATTTTTTTTTTTTATAACTGTATAGTATTTATGTAATTTTAAGTAATTACCAATTATATGTAAAATTAATAATTAGTAATTACAATTATGTTATTACTTGCATAGGTAACCTAGGTATATAGTTAAATATTCAAACTTTGAAGTCGTAAAAAAGAGTTCTGCTTTATTGCAATTTATACTTTTTAATAAAAGTGGAGGGGGAAGTTTGGACCTTGAGTCCATCCCAATGGTTGTACCACTGGCGTACATTCAAACATTCAATATAAAACTAGGGAGTATATAATATAATATTATTTAAACATGATATTTTTCATACTTTTGTTAGAATTTAATAATAAATATATTTTTTTTTAATACATTTTTTAATTATATTTTAAAACATTGAGATTTTATTTTTAATAAAAAAATTTAATTTATAGAGATAACCTGATATAGGTAATACATGTTATAGAAAATTGACAAATTTGTCAATCTGTTAACTGTTTTGTACCATACCTACTCGTCTACAACCAATTATTAATTCGACGCATGGATACAAATTACTAATGGATAATTATCAATAGTAGGTACTTAAGTACTTTATTAATTTATTATAGTTTATATACAATAATAAATAGTCAATAATACAAAAATATAAACTGGGATAATAATTTTATAAACACAAAAATTATATTGTTGTACATTAATAATTGTTAAATATATTTTATAATTTTATATTTACAAAATTTTAGTTAAAAATCGAGAAGTGCTATAATATAAGTATAATACGAGTCTTCTCAGTGGGGTCCTGTATTCATATGTATGTGAAATTTAAATAAATAAATAAATAAGACTTACGGGTCCTAGGCACAACCAGCGCAGTAGCAAGGGGTAATAGCACCCTTGGCAACCTAATGTAAAAAATTATAAATTATAATTAAAACTCAATAATTGTATGACTATGTGCTATTATTAAAGTCCGAATTTGTATGCACTAAAAAAGCTTAAAATAATATGCAAATATGCATCAAAAAAAACTTGAAATATGCACCTAATATGCTCTAAAAACTTACGAAATAAGCAAAAATTACTCTTATCCAAAATATATGCAAATATATATATTTTTCTAATTATTTTTGATTTTTATATCAAGTGAAAAATTTAAAAAATACACTTTTTAATTTATATAATAACATGCCATTTATTAGGAAAAACTATATAGGTTAGGTTAGGTTATATTATAATATTTATATTGATTTTATTCAGTCCTTTTTCTAAACATCATTCAGTCAAACAAAAATAACATAGTTAATGAACAATATTCATTAAACTAATTATTAGGTAAAAAAAAAAATGTCCATGAAGATATAGATTTTATCAATCGTGCATATTTTATATAAAACATATTTTCACATTTATTAAAAAAAATAAATAAAAAATATAGAGATAAAATTACTTTTTTATGAAAAAGTCTATAAAATATGCTTAAATATGCAAAATTTTTCAAATATGCCGTTATCCCTAAAATATGCATTTATATGCACTATAAACTGTTTCCTATGCATTCATTGTTAAACAAATCGTCGACATTTCTTACACCCACCAAGCTGCATACTCTCAAAAAAATTAAGCAATTGCATACAAATCCGGACTCTAGCTATAATATTATTAAAATCATGCTTTTGCGCAGGATTGGCACGAAAAAGCCCAACATGAAAAAACCCTGCTTTATCATGAGTAGAATCCAATGTCATTTTTTTATATTATTTTGGTATGAGATTATTTGTTTTAGAAATGCCAGCCTTATTTTTTTTCTTAGTATTTAGACCATACAAGAAAAAAAGGAAATTCATATTTGTTAGTTTGTTAGTTGTCCACAACTTGTCGAGTAGGTAAAATAGGTGCTAACCGATGGTACAAATTTAATACATAAACAAATATAAAATTTAACAACAACAAGAATTCAAAATCATGAACATATTAAAATGATTCAATAGTTTGTTATTCCATTACCGATAAAATGAAAAAAAATCCAAATACAAAAAAATAATTTCAGATATTTTTTTTTTAAGGAAAACCCGATAAAACCGTCCAGTCACAAAACATTGATTAAACCCAACGGGTTTTTGGTTTTTTTTTGGAGATTTATTGGATAAAACCTGAAAAAATACAACCGGGTTGGGTTTTCTTCAATAAAGCCCGGGTTTTTGCCAGCCCTGCGTTTCGCGTCTTATTCAGGGATGGCGCCAGAATTTTTTTTCCTTGGGGAGGGGGTGGGGGGCGGTGAAAGGCAAGCAATTTTTTTGATTTTATTATTTCCCGATTGCTTGAATGTACAGTTCTATTTTTATCATTGGTAATGACAACAATGAAAAAGTCGTTGTAAGTAATATTATTATAGTGGTCGGCGAACGTACACAGCATTCACGTCGGATCGGCGACACAATATTATCTGCTTCGAAGTAGGAAAAGAGAGGGCTGAGGTGTTACGTTTATTTACTGCAACTCACACTATAGTAATAATATACGACTAACACGAAGATCATAGGTGGTGACGAAAAGATTAGAAATTGCCTAAATTTTACTCCTCTAATATAAAATAAGCTCGAGCAGACTCCTCTAAATATGATTATTTACTCTCTTCAATTACTCGGACCATGTTATACAACGATAAATTTCTGTGACAAGGGGGTGGGGGGGGGGGGGCGACTGCCACCCTCGCACCCCCTTAGCGCCGTCCCTGGTCTCATTTAAACTTTTATGCACGTTGATAAAGTAACGAAAAATTTAATTTTTATTTCTAAATATCATAAAATTTGCGCCTTTTGTAATACTGCGCTCCTGACAAACGCCTTCTTGCCAGTGCCTAAGCTACGGCCCTTAGCACAACCCTGGTACCAGTGGCATCACTGTGTCATTAACGCACAAATCGGGCCACACGTATATCATTGTAAAACCAATACCTTGCTCAGAATCTAATATCATCGTTCGTGACATTTTTGCGGAAGCCGATAAATAATTTTGAGAGGGCTTATAATATACGAGTATAATAAGTGTAGGAGGTAGGTATCTACCCCATTCCCGTATAACATCAAAACGACAAACGTATAGTTATTATCGATTTTCACACGATTAAAATCCAACATCCTACATTTTATATAATTAATATTGGAACCGTACAATATAAAACCATATACGTACCTAGGTACCGGCGGGACAATTGTATACAATAGGTATACAATTATTTGGAAATTCTATTAAACACATTACGGTCATTCGGTAATTACCATAATTTCGGCATATACATAGGTATGGTACACTACACGCGTGTTTATACTGTATATAGGTATGTAAGGTTACTACTGGTTAGGGTAACCCATATGTATATATATCTAAAGGGCTAAAGTGGTGTAACGTTATCCCGTCGATGATCTAACGATATAATGACATAGAATTTTTTTTTTTTTTGGGGACAATGTGTTTTTTTTCGACCACCGCCGAAAATGATCGTAACCTATTATTATTATTGTGCGCCCGAGTCCACGGACGTATAATATATAATATATAAGTGTACATATGTAAATAACGAGACAAAAGACAATTTATTGTAAATAAAAAATAATAAATATCGATCGAAACCCGCGTATATATATTATATATACATATTACAATATACAGAGTGATGATTTTAACAACGTAGAATATATTTTCTCGAAATGAACATTTTTTAAAAAAAAAAAAAATATCAAAATTCCATTATATTTAAATAGAGTTTTAACCCTTTTGGACGATTTATCATTACATATTTATTGATATTAGTATCAAATTTCGATTTTTAAATACGACTTATATGGATTTTTCGCTGTTTTTTTATTATTAATTTTCTCGTTTTCACGTCAATATGTTATTAATTATTGTTTACGAAATATTATAAATTGCATAATAATACGATTATTACGTGACAGGAGATCATTTTGCATTTACATTTATACTTGTCAAGTAAAGTGTACATTAGTACCTAGACACCTAGTACCTACCGCAAAAGCTATGTTTCACGGACTATTATTATATTATTGTAGTAAACTATACTAAATAATAAGTATCGTTTCGCAAAAAGAGGCATAACTAAGAGGCATTACTGCTTATACGTATTTCACAAAGTTGTATATTTTTAGAAAAATATTAAAATTAAAATTTTAAAATATATATACTATCTCAATTATTTCTGAAACAAAATAAATAAATAAATAATAGGGCATTACCATTTAAAATTTCCAAAAAGAAAATGTTGAGTTTTCTTATGTTAAACAGTTCGCCCTAAATAACGTCTAATTTACTATATATTGATAATTGATATACCAATACATATTATAATTTGATCTATAGATTGTGATTTTTAAAAACTAATATATACCTATTTACATTTTAGATGAATGAACGCGACATTGTATATTATTATAATTTATAATATACATTTTTCGTTCAGTAAATTTGACACTTCAAGTTGGCTCTCTTATTGAAATTGTTATTTTATGTAATTCGAAGTATATATTATAAGTATAGGTATACTCCTTGTGCTCGAAGTGGTAAAAAAAAAAAAAAAAGCAATGGCGACACTTTTCATTTTTGATATGAAAGATCGTCCCCATCCCTTTTTGCCTTCATCGACGACATGATAAAATTTCGGAAAAATTAAATTCGAAGTATTAAGTCTGCCCCCCCCCTGCCCTCTAAAACTACTAATTCGAGTATACTGCGAGTCGGCACGAATAATTATTTAGAAAAAACGACATTGGAAATCTTCATTTTTATGCATCATCAATCGATTAAAAATGGATCCGGGACCCTCTGTATAAAACAAGATCATCTAAACTAAACGTTACGAAAACACTACGCGTCTCGGACACAATAATAACATCCAAAACACGGTATGTAATGTACCAATAATATTTGATATCCGGTTCACATGGTACGAGAGAACATTTATTATGTAATATTATGGTTGCTCCGGTTTTCCGCGTGATACGCCACCCAGCAATGTCCCCAATGTGTAATATACGATAAAACCCCTATAATTATTGACACAGGTATATTTATATAATATATTATAATCCTTTCGAACCATTCCCGCCCGGCGCGGCGGCTGCGACGTTATTTTGTATTCGAGTTTTCGCCCGAAAATTATATTGTACAACATTGTTCCAATTTTCGTTTCTGCTTCGAACAACGCCCATCATCGTGTCCAATAATATACTATATTATAATGTTATATTTTTGTTGCTCACGTTTATTTGTATACACATAAACCTATAGGTATAAGCTAATATTATATCGACGGAACGATCACGACAAAAGGGGACAAGCGACATGACGTATAATATTACTATTGCGGATAGTGGGAAAATCGTGAAACTCTGGTGTATCGATCTATAATCGACATAATATATATAATTATGCTTCTGTGCGATCGATTTATATAATGAACGATCGATATCGGCTTCAGGGACTGGAAAATCGAAACCGCATGAAAACCACGTCCATTTCCCCAGCCCCCCCAAGACAATATTTTTTTAATTTACCATATCCAATCGTTTGTAATACGTTTGTAAGGGTTTGTAAAAGCAAAACTTCCGTTTGTAAAGGCTTAGTATTAATATTATGGCCTTTTCAAAGTGGGGGGGCTGGAGAAATGCCCAAAAATTTTTAATTTACATTTCTTCACATCCAATCGTTTGTAATACGTTTGTAAAGGTTTGTAAAAGCAAAATTTTCGTTTGTAAGGTTAGGTTAATATTAAAATTAGGCCTTTAAAAACGAAAATTTTGCTTATACAAACCTTTACAAACGTATTACAAACGATTGGATAAGGTAAATTAAAAAAATATTGTCTTGGGGGGCTGGGGAAATGGACGTATGAAAACCGTTATATATATAATTTCTTTGCGGTTTTGTCTTGTACAGGCTCGTGTGCATATAATATTATATCAATTTTCTTTTTAAATTAATCAAACGTTTAGGTATATTTTAGTTTTTTAAAAATATTTTGGTAGTTACTCTAATTTAAGGAGAACTGTAAAAATGAAATTATAATCCATAGTTTATTTATAACAAAAGGAAAAGTGTTTTTGAACTACCTATATAGGTAGGTACTATCCAATATACATATACATTTTTTTTAATTAATATTTGTATTTTTTTGTATAGGTACTATAATACAAATTGAGAACCGGTTAATACCGGTATCAGAACTGAAACCGCTTTTTTAAACTTTTTATAAAACCGAAACCGATAAATGCATTTGGGTTCCAGTCCCTGGTCGGCTTGAATTTTTGAAGCTTGAATAATTAATTATTATTATAAATAGGTATATAATTATATATATACATATATTAAAATATTAAATATACTTGATTTAGATTCTGATGATTTTGAAAGTGAATTAATACAATTTCAAGAGTTGAGAAAATCATTTCTTGACACTAAGTCTTTTTAAAGATTTTTATCTTAAAAAAGCCCCTCAAAGTTTATAGTGCACGGGGCCTCTATTTCTATAAATCAGGCCCTGGTTATAATTATAGGTTAAATTTATGAACTAACATGGTAGAAAATCTAATTGTTATTTTAAATCTGTTTTGTGCGCGAACCATTTACATTATAATATACTCCTATTACGTAGTTATTGACACTGTTGACAGTAATGCAATATACAACTGTTGTTGAAAATGCGGTCTTTTTTAAGGAAGAGAGAACACCACACAGCAAACAGTATGCAAATGAAATGAATATTTTACCGAGAGAGACGGATAATATGGGACATTCACAGACTATAATATATCATATTATGACTAGGGGCGTAATTATTACGGGGAAGATATGTGGGATATGTTATTAATATTTTATCAGAATCAAAGTAAAAAATAATTCTTAACAAATATTTTTCTTTATAGAAACGACTTAATCTGGCAATGCTATCGATTCATAACAACATTGAGTTTTTTAATGAACAGGACAACAGGTCATTGATATACTTGCCACGAAATCAAGAAATTTAGACATATTATTGTGAAATGTAAGTAACAGTTTTTCCAAATAAATTATTAATATGTAAAAATTTAAAAAAATATTATCTTGATAAATAATTATATGTTCCTAATGTAAATAAAACAAAATTATTATATGATAAATTTAAAAATGAATTTTTAAAGAGGATGTGAAAGAATTTTAACATGATGTATAAAATATTATTTTATCCCCCCTCCACTTATGAAGTATTCACAATTACGCCACTGTATAAGACTACTTTCAGTTATTTGTAACATAAACGTATTTCAAATATTAAATTAAATTGTATAATGTTTATAAAATCAAAACTTATCTTGTTTTACAAAATTAAATGTATGTATCAGAACTATTTGATTATAGTTTTATTTCTCAAAAAATATACATAAGTATATACCTAGTATAAATAAATAAATAAATAAAATGAAAAAAATCATTAATTTACAAATTAATTACCTAACCTAACCTTCATAATAATATAATTAAAAAAATAATCATATTATCAGTGAAGTACTAGACTATTCTATAATCAATGCCCAATGGTACTGTCACAGATTATATGAAATTATATACTATATACTATACTCTAATATAATTATATTCTATGGTACTAACGTAATCATTGACATCCAGGAAGCACTGCGGTGGTGGTTCTGGTCTTGAGGATGCCAAAAACCATGCTGCTGCGAAGCTCTCGTTTAGGGACTTGACATTTATTTTGAATATTTACATATGTAATTAACACTCGTGATAAAATTTTGGAATGGATTATCAGTATAATATATTGAGATTCGTTCAGTATCGTATTTTCTAATGCAATATCGTTGCATTCAAATCTTAATAATTACAATAAACCATTAATTTCTCCGTCAACCGAAGGGACGTAGGAGGAACGTCCTAAATTGACCTTTCCACTTTTTTATTTCAATTTTTGTTAAACGTTATATTGTTATAGTGGTTTTCATTAAACCGCGTCCACACGTGAGCACGCATACACATGAGCTTTGCATCGTTTGAATTCGAGCACGCACAATTGTTCACGACACACAGCGAACGCGATCCAATGGTTGTCGGTAAAATAAACTTGCTCAAAGGCATAATTGCACGACGCACGGCTCCGTTTGGACGTGTATCGGAGTATTTTCTATTTGTGAATTTGCTACTTTAATTTTTACAATAATGGAGTAGACAAATGACGATTGTTTTCAATTGAATCCTGTTCTTTGGAACCCAAAACATCAGTTGTATTTCTTCAAATTAAAAAAAAAAAAAAATGATCCTGGAACTCCGCTCGGCTTGTGCGAGCTCACGTGTGGACGCGGCTTTATATGCCGAATCGGATCGCTCTTTCAGGAAGTAAAATTCGCGTTAAAAATGAATTAAAAATATGTTAAATAGATTGTTATTTATTGCCTACCATTTACTATATAATAAAATACATTATAAATATGATTTAACAATACTAACGCACTATATAATAATTAATATTAGGTATGCAGATTACTGATTATAGGCACAACGGAAACGGAGCAAGATGAAAGGGCGTCGACGCAAATAATATCGTTCGTTGTTTCGATAGGTTTTAATCTTTAATCTTTTATCATATAATCATTAATAATAAATTAATAATAATCTATAATGATATATATTATTACAAAAGAAACGTCTGTTCGTGTTCGGTCTAGCTTTTGCGTAGGTATTATAATACACACATACTTTTACTAATTATAGTAGTTTTTTATTTAATACTTACGGTTCCGAAAAGCACATAAATTCTAATTGTCTTTTTATGTTTTATTATATTGTTATTCCGACAAATTATTTTTAATTTCAAACATGTTTTTCAACACTTCACTGCATGTATGATAATATATTTAAACACGTGTATGACAACTGGAGATTTGTCCACGTTTTTGGGTTTTCGATATTATTTTGTCAACAATGTCAAGACGTGTTATGTATATATTTTAGTTTAGTGTTCTTCGAAACCTATTATTATCCTTTCCAATAATAGTAAGTAATAATAATAATAATAATAATAAGTATTATTTGTTTGACCCGTTCAAAAATTCAGTATACGATTTTAGTGCGTATACTATAATATTATTGTGATACCATTTTTGAGGACTAAGTTTGTTTGGCTCTGTTTTACATACGCGTAACATAATGTTAAATTTACTTATTATTCAATTTTTTGGACAATATAGACTGTTCTAGTGTTGAGTTTTTTTAATAATTTTATATTGAAACTAGATAATATGTGTATTTGAAAAAATTCTAATCAAGTATTTTTAATTTAAAAAAAATAATATTAGAAAAAACTTTACGCTGGAGCACAGTTTATATTCACCTGTAAAAATGGTGCATTTACTCAAATATTAAATATAATTTATAAATAAATCGTAGTAAGAATGCGGTAAATAGATTTGTTATGTTATGTGTATGCAAGACAAAGACAACAATAAGTGGGTATAACAACTAGCTATTAACTTAGCTTTTAAAGCCATAAATATTATTTTTATACCATGAACATCATTAAATAGAGGCTAAGGGAAAACAAAAAAACTTTATACCACTGATATTCTTTTCGTTATTTACGTTTAAATGTATTTTTTTAAATTTTTTTTTTAATGAATATAAAATAAATATATTATTTTAAAGCACTTGTACAGGAAAAAATATGTATATACATAATAAAAATAAATTTAAGTGAACAAAACAATATACTTGTATTAATAATAAGTATACGTTAAAGTATGTGAAGAAGGGATTTGGGGTGAATGCTTGTTTGACAACAAAAAGGGACGTTTCGATTTGGTTTGTAGCTGTATCGAGCGGTGTGTGGCCGTTATTACCGGTCACTGCCTATTATACTCGTAAGAATGTTACAAATTAAACTAATATTTTAAACAATAATAATAATAGTTATTATACATAATAAAAAAAATACAATAAGAACTATATTGGACATACCCAATAAAGTTCTAAATATATTTTAAGACAAAAAAATAAAATAAAAATAATAATAATAGTCGTTAAATAAACGCTTGAGAGAAAAAAAATTAATATATGTATATTATTTTTGGGAAAAAAATAAAGATAAAATTATATTAAGAATCGTACATTCGATTGTGTAGTATTTACTATTGTACACAATTCTTCTGGATAATATGATAATTAATATTTATTTAAATAAAAAAAAAAAAAAGAATTAATATAATGATAATACCACTTATAATAATAATTAATAATATTGTTATTTTGTAATTATTACAAACTACAACAGTAATGACGGTATTTGGTGGGTGGGTATAGAGGTGGTGCAGTAGGTACAATAAAAACAAGGTAACTTTATGATTATTGAACCAAACCAATTTGTATTGCGAGATGCGGCTTTTATTATTGAAATATATTTTAATAATTACTATTCTATTACTAATAAATAAGAAAAAAATGTAATAATATAATCTCCGAAATTCTAGTCAAATGACAATATTTAAAAATGTGTCTACATAATAATTTATTAAAATATTATATTTGTTTATATATATATATTTTTCTAAAACGATTGGAGATCAAGTAAATTGTGTATAAATTTAGCTACTTTGACTTGAATTATATACTTTTTTTATTTAATAAATGATGATCGAAAGGAAGTATCTATCAAGGATAATAATATTAATAATAAAAACATTAATTTCTACATGCATATAATTATCAATAGCCCACGTTCGAGAGATCTATAAAATTTTTGCTACATTTAAATTATCAAAAACAACATAATATTAAACTAAGTCTGCAGTGAATAAATCCGTATTACAATATATTATTATAATAGTTGGATTCAAAAATATTATTTTATATCTTCCGTGAGGAACGGTGAAAATTAAATAATAAAAAATATTATTAACTATTACAATAAAATTATTTTTTAAAAAATGTTTATGAAACACAATGTTTTCCGTATATAATATAAAGAGGAGATCATACATAAAAAAAATAATTAAAAATAAACATTTATAATGTAAAACTTAAAAAAACTAATCGACAAAAGAATTACTGTTAATAATAATTACTTAAACCTAAAACTCCTTATATAGAAAACATACTCGTATTATCTAAAACTATTTATCACAATTTTCTTTTAATAATAAATATCAATATATTATTGTTATAACCTATGTATCTAATAATATAATGTTCTTAATAGAATAATAATTATGAAAAATTATAACTTGGTTGGGGAGGCGAAATAATAAACCTCGGTTGTGGTAAGCTATAGTATAGCTAATCCATCATAACTTTGAAGGAATAAAAACGTAATTATAATAATAATAAGTAAAATCGAAAAATACAAAGTAAGTACATAATATACTTAAACATAAAAGATACGAATAAAAGAAAAAACAAGTAAATAATAATAAAAATTAATAAAAACAAAATAATGATGACACACATTATTTATTATACCCGCGTGAAGCAGTAACAATATTATTATTGTTTGAGTTTAAAGAAATCGGTTTTAAACCTATGCCACTAATAGGACTATATTTTTAAATTGCGATTTCTATTCTTCGTTATTTGTTTGTTTTTATGAGATATTTCTAAGACATTCTCTTAGAATACTATATAAGCGTATTTTTTTTAAAAACTGTAAGTATGTATTATATACAAATTCCACGCGAGGAAAGAAAAATTAAAACATTTTCAATGTCATCGACCCATGATAATAATAATAATAATAATAATAATAATAATA